>JAMXBD010000394.1:0-600000 GCA_024138025.1 Combretum micranthum | reverse complement strand
CAGGTCGATCGGTATGGTCCGCTGATTGCTCGTTTGGATAACAAGGCCGGTATCAGTACTCATTCATGGGTACTAAGGCACATGTGATGCATTCCATGAATGAGCCTAGCCGAGTCGAGGGCTTGGGGACTAGCAGTGGTCGTGTAGACTTCAATACCATCCTTAACCCAAGATACAGAGGGCGTAAATCCGTTCTGTGTGTGGGTTCCGGACACCCATACATAATTGTTTGCTCATGTGTTTGTTCATGCATAGCATATGGTTGATTATAACTTATTTGTTGTGGTACGAAATTAAGGGAATTCTCACTAAGCTAGTGCAGCTTATACCCCAATAGTTGTTTAAATGAGCAAGTTATCTCAAGAATGCTAAGGGGGGACCAAATGGTTGGAACCGAGAATGACTTTAGGATTCCGGCAAGAAATGAAAATGCTTGAAGTTATCAGCTAGGTTTTTATGTTTTTCCTTATAATAGTTTATGTAGGGAAGTCTGTGGATGAATGTAATTAAAGTTTAATGATTTGTATTTTGAAGTATAGTGATTCGTATATGAAGCGTAGTGATTTGTATCTGAAGTATAGTAAATTGTATTTCCTTTACATTGTTACTCAAGTGTACCAATATAAAATGTATCTTTCTAATGTGTCTCCTTTATGTGTTAGACGCCTTTTACATAGTATGGAAGCCTTCATGTGACTGAGGTGGTCATTCTTGGCTTTAATATTGTGTGGCAGACTGCCACATTTAGGGTACCCTTCGGAGTGTGACAGTTTAGTTGGTATTAGCGACAAGGTTTTGGGAATTAGGTGGGAAGACTTTAGGAGAATAGAATGATAAGATACGATCTTAGGAACGGATAGGTGAGTGTTAGATAACCCTTAAGTAAAGAAGAAACTAGATTTAGCTCTATGACCTTTAAGGAATGACTTTCTATTGTTAAGGATTTGAATTCTATCTTGGAGACTTTTGGAGAACATAGAAACTGACATATGAGGAAGGAAGATTGAAAACATTTGATGGGACGATCGAATCTATTATAGCAACTACAAAATGCAGGAGTAAGTGACCTTACCTGACTCTTGGTTTAAGCCAATGATAGAAATGGTAGATGCCCCTAATAGGTTTAGCAAGTGGATAGCTACCCTTGATTGGAAGAAGTCAATCTCCTAGAAATAGCAATAGATCTTTCGTTAAGCATTAGGAACAAATAACTTTTTCAGTAACAAGAACAAAGATGTTTCAAAAATGTAAACCGATGTTGTGATTTATCATCTAGTTCATGAATTAATTCCAATGTATGTTTTGCATCCTTTCTTTGAACTTTTGTAATGGAAGACTTACATCTTCTCTTGATTTCATGTATTTCGTTTTGGATATTATGAAGTTCTTATTATTGATTTTTATTTCAGTGGAATTTCAATATTTCTTATATATGCTTTTATTTCTACATTTCCATGTTTTGTATTTTCGATAAACTTCTTAAAGTTTCTTTTAACGCCTTAAGACGTAATAAAAGATTTAGAATTTTCACATGAGCTTAATAAAATTGTAGGAGATATACCCAACCACAATAAGAACCCATCATGACTCCTTTAGGACCCGAGAACCAAGCGATACCTGAACCACCTAACCAAGGGGGGAATGCTTCAATAGAGATTGAACGACCTACTAGTCAGATAATAAGCTACATGCAACAGACTCAGGCCAGTTCAACGACTACATCTGTAGGATGTGTGCAAGAAACGACGCAAGATGAGCCACCATCACCTCAATACCACCAAAGCCTCTTACCATGCTTCATAAAGTGTAACCAGTATTTCAACGGAGCTTTTGGAAAACCAGATGAGGTAGAGGATTGGTTGGCACACATTGAGAGGTCCTTTAATGCTTTTGAAGTACCATACCATCTGAGAGTCAATTATGGGACCTATATGCTCCGCTTACATGCCCGAGTATGGTAGGAATCTAAAGAAAGAGAGTTGATGCCTCCAGTTACATGGGAGATGTTTAAATATGAGTTTTTGGATAAATATTTCCCCATGAGCTTAAGAGTCCAGTACAGTGTAGATTTTCCCAATATCTCACAAGGAGATCGTAGTGTGGAATAGTACGAAATCGAGTTCAATTGATTGTTGCAATATGCTCTGGAATCATATAAACAAAGTGAGGAACTCAAAAGACAAGTGTTTTGAATGGTTTGAAAGAAGACCTTCAAACTCGATTGGAGGAATTTGATATCAGGAGTTCTCAAGGATTGCTAGAAAGAGCACGGATAATAGAAAAATGCTCAAAGGAGAAGGCAAGAAAAAAAATGATAAGGAATTAGAGTTTTATGTTGAAACGACCCCGAGTCGAGAAGTCAGAACACTTCACTTGGATGATGACCCACACAAGGAAGAAGACACAATATTGGATAAGATACAATGTTGGAAATGTAAGAGACAGCATTACCTTGTACGGTGTCCACAACTTCAATTCAAGTGTTACCTTTGTGGGGACCCCAGTCATAAAGTTGAGAAGTGTCCTAAAAAGATGTCCACCGGATGCTTTCTTTGCTAAAAAACGGGACATTTAGCTAAAACATGCCCTGAACGGGATAGCTTGCATGTTGCTTCGCTGGATCTACCAAGGGAAAAGAGGAAAAGATATAATAGGAATAAAAACAACAAAGGAAAAAGGAATCGAAGTTCTTCAAGAACATCTTCATTCGGAAATCTAGTCCACAACCCTCACACATATGTAGCTTATGAAGAAGCTAGTGATAAAGAGCTGGAATCCCTTGCCATGGAAGGAAGCAAGGATCAAAGATGCAACTCGGTATCAGGTTAGCGCTATACCTTAGAATACCGCATATTCTTTCCTGTCCATAGAATCAAAGAGATAGGTTGTTAGAAATACCCTTAGATTAAATGGCTAGACTAAAAATAGGAAAGCCCGAGACTATTAAAAGCTAGAATGAGCCAGTAATGGAAACTAAAATAAAAACTCAATTAATTTAACGAATTCCAAGCCAATCCTCATACAACTTCTTGTAAATAAAGAACTTTGAAAGATCGAAATCGACGATGATCGTTACACAAAAGTTAAAACTTCAGTAATCAAATCTCAATTAACAAACACCATAAGATCTTCACAAGTAATAATTATACAATAAAGCAATGAGATTCTTGATTTCAACCCCATCAAGATGATCACGATGATAAGAATTTAAAACGATGATGACCATATTGTTTAAGGAAATATAAATCATAAAGCACAATATTGTATATACAGCTATATAAGAATTGAGAAGCGAATCCACAACCTTCGTTGGTCAAAGTAATCGAGTCATGAAAGGTCGTGTCGTCGTGAGTCGTCTAGTGTCGGTCGAGTCGAGTAGTCTATGGTCTTAAGTAAAGTTCGTATCGTTCTCTAAAAGAGTCGTGTAAGTGAATGTTAGAATCCCTAAGCCAAATCTTATTAATTTGTATGTGCTATATTTCGTAAAATATCTATCATGCAAAATTTAGAAATGACACAAAGCAAAGCATAAACCGATGCTAGAAATATAACTCGAAATTCATAATCTTTTCTCGATAAACGATATACACGTAACAAGTTTTGCAGACAAAACTTTCCTTAAGGTGGGGAGGATGTAAGCCCCGGAAAATTTCAGTAAATAATTCCAAGATGAACATTGAAAATAAACCCTAAAAATCACTCCAAATCAAAACCGAACTTCAACTAGTCCAAAAACACGAGCGAATCCAGAGATTTCCGAATCTTGATAAAAATAAGAATTCTTAAAAAAACAAAATAAGAACTCAATATACCTAAATTCCAAAACCACTACGTACGACAAATTCCATACGTAACTCCAACTTATAAAATGGGTAATATAAAGCCCAAAACAAATTATTAAAAAGTAAATAACGATTAACTTTCGAAAATATAACTCAATTCAAGAATTCCGAAAACGTTAGAAGATATTAAATGCTTACAAAAATTAAATTTAGAATAAATTTCTCTAATCAAATATGTTGTATAAACATAAAATATCAGTTTCCAAATTGGCAAAGATTTAAATCGGAAAATCACACGGAAACCTAACCGGAATACAATAGCCTAAGTCCGGCAATCTAGCGCCCTTAACCCTAGAGGCTGAGGTATAGTCTAAATATGTAGAATAGCTCGTAATAATATAAGCTTGCTTAAAAAGATCAGATTGGTAAATTTTTTACCTATTTCGAACCTGTCACGCCCCGTAGGGTATCCTAAAAGTAACAGCCCGCCACATACTAAGTAAGACTCTCGAGTTCCCTACCTGGGGCCTTCGGAAGTCTTAAGTAGATGTAAAGCGTTCCTTTACGACAATAGAATACTTCAACAAATGGAGTTAAACAGTTTAATGAGGCATGCATTAGCCATAGATAATAAATCAAAACGCATAATGTTAAAGTTTACAAAATCTAAGGGGCATTCCCCCGCAAGAGAATAACAGTCTATTACAGTCATCCAGAGTCCTTAGTTTCCAATGGAAGTCTATACAAAAAGGAAGGAATTAAACTTCTACGGGAAACTCCTATCTCCGGTACCTGCGCTGTAGCCTGTCTTGGCCTAAGCCATATAAAGTCGTGCTGCAAAAGATAGAAACTATAGGGGCGTAAGCTAACTAGCTTAGTGAGCAATACTTCCATGTCGCAATTTAACATAATCCAGTCAAACAGTAATTATTCAGGCAAGTGTATGCATCAAACAAATGTCATCATCAAACATATGACCATCCGGAAATCATATGTGGATGGACTTGCGCCCTCCATCCCGGGTTAGCAGATTAACGAATCCTGCGGTACGACGCCGTTTAAGCTCACGGTCAACTAATAATAATAATTCATTTTATGGATCACGATTAACCAACAAGTCGTTTTATGGATCACGATTAACCAACAAGTCGTTTTATGGATCACGATTAACCAATAATGCGAATGCTCCAACCCCATCGTGACATGAATGAATTCATTTTATAGTCGAAGTCGAATAGTCATTAATTCAATTCTTTTAAGTGACCAGCAAGTATTCGCAGACATTCATCAAAGATTCTAGTAAAGCAGTCAATATCTTAACACCCGGTTCCGATATACCTTAAGCTCCATTTCACATATCAACAATCAACAACATAATTAATTCCCATATACCCCAACATGCTTATACAATTTCTTTTATCTTTGCCTACATCACTAGTGCCACTACATTACATTCACATGCATTAATTGAGAATGGAAGTAAACTCACTCGGCCATTGGACACCAAACTTCTTAATAATAATAATCGGGAGGTAGTGTGTCGTCCTGCTCGAAATCACCTACCAATCAAGAATAATCCTAATGAGATTCTCACCATATAATTAAATCAAACTATATATCTAGACTAGTTGAGTTCGGATTTCTCGCTATTTTTGGAAGTTCCGACTTAAAATGGCCATAACTTGGTCATTTTAACTCGGAATTTCACAAACTTTATATCGATCTTCATCTACTTCGAAAGATCTATCTATTTCAAGTATTAAATCCAAGTTTTGAAAATAATAGGGTCACGGAACAGTGGGATCAGTTCTGTTCCTCCATTGATCCAATTTTGAAAATGTGCTTTGCTTTTGATAAGAGATGTTCCTAGTTGGTGATTCATGCATGAATGATTTAGGAATGATTTACTAATGTGTATGCCATGTGATGAACTCAATATGTGCATGGTCATGATGATTTTTGTAGTAATAAACTCTTAGGAACCCTAAGTGTTGGGGAAAGTCTCATAAAGACTAATTCGAAGAAGCTTTTTCCTACATTATACTCCTTAGGGTTTCTTTGGTTTTTAATCTTGTAATTTACTTATTATTTAACTAAAAATAGGTTCTCAAAGTCTATAATAGTCATGGCCTCCATTCATGCATAGAAATTCACATTTTTCATTTGGTAAACATGTTTTTAAATAAGCTATTTGTGAAAATCCGAATTTTCCAAATTTCCTTTTCTTACATTTTCTTAAGGGAAATCTTGTCTAATGCATTAAAAATCGGAGCTTCAATGTATACATTATCTAAGGACTTCATTTAGCTTATAAAACATCCATTTTAGACTTAAATACTAAGTATTCATTTAGGCATTACACAAAGTTACGAATTTGACTACACATTTAAAGTCAACATTCTTCATTCTAACTTCACCTCTTGTTTTCTTGTTTTTATTATGCCTAAACTCATCTAAACTCATGAAAATAATTCCTTCAACATGTCTATTACACATACCCTTCATTTTTCTTATGAAATATAAGTTTAAAGTTGATTTTGGGGTCTTTAAGGTAGGGTTTTCATTTCATCCGAATTTTCAACTTTTCATATCTAGCAAAGCCCTTCCTTTTTCAATGTTCTTGCCTTCTATATGTGAAGATATACTATCTAACATTTCTATACATGAACAAGACTTCATTCTTATGATCATCCAAGCATGTAAAGCAAAATGAACCTATGATCATGCATGTACATATAGTGGTGAATGTCTAAACCTTAGATCTACTACATATGATGTAATAACATGGATCTCATGGCATGAACAACAATATAAATACAAGATCACTACTTTATATGCATGAACATTATGAAATCTTAACAAAACACATCTAAACACTAGATCCATGTCTTGTGATGGCTTGACATTCTTGTTCATGCATTTCCATGTCCCTAGCATGAGCATATGGGGTTTTAATGAGGAAATACACAAGATATGGTCTTGCCATGATAAGAACTAGGAAAAACAAGGCTTGAATCAACATACCAAAGGAGTTTGAAGTGAAAAAGAGAAGGAACAAAGTTGGAAAATGAGAGGGAATGGGGAAGGGGAGTGCTCGGCAATGAGGAGGGAGAGAAGAGAGGTTTTGATCTCTTTTTCCAATTTTGAAAAGAGAAGAAATGAAGAGAGAGAGAGAGAAAATTTAGTATATATATCAAATGTATTAGGGTTTAGTTGTACAAAATGGAGTAAAATAATTAATTGAAGAGGGAAATTAGGGGGGAGGGCGCCGGCCATCATGTATGGTGTGTGTGTGTGTGTTTAAAAATTTGATTTTTTTGTAATTTAGTAAATGAAATTGTAATAAATGTAATAATTATTTAAGAGACAAATTTTCTTGGAAAAGAAAATTGAAATGAGTAGTTGTAAGGATGTAAGAATAGGGTATGGGTAGTGTGTAGTGTAGGTTGTACTTGTGAATAGTAACAAGACATCTACTTTACCGGTTGTTCCGAAAACACGGGAAAAGCTATAACTGTAATTTTTTATAGCTCGGAAAATTATGAAATTGATATTTTTGGAATCCTTATAAAATTACGGTTCTAATGAATATTCCGAACATTTTTCTGAATCGTGGCCCGGGCACGTTTTTCGTAATTGGGCTGGGGAAGGCCCGGAATTGAAAAATTCCAAATTTAAAACTTTAAAGGTTTGAAATGTACTTTGGAACAATAATTCAAATTCATTTACTCCATAATATTTATTTTACTATGAAACCGAAGGAAAGCGATTTAGGGTTCCTAGGCTCCATTCACTAAACTCCATCTGATCGGATTAGGGTTTCGTTTCCAACTCCTGGGGTTTTCTAGCTACTGAGAATTTCCGGGGTTTACAGAACCCGTTTGGATGCAACTTCGAGAAGTGTTTCCCGGGGCTCGAGATATAAAAAATATACCATTAGTACCGTTGGACTCGTAATTTCATAAGATTTCCAAATATATCAGTTGTATAATTTTTCGGGTTATAAAAGTTACAGTTATAACCTTTTATCGTATTTTCATTACTACCGGTAATTAATTAGTCTTTTGCACTATTTACTTTTATTTCATTACACAATTTTATTATTCTTATAAAGCCTTATATTTTTAGATAAATATTTTATATAATATAGAAACTTTTGTTTTTCTAAATTTAGTTCGTTTCGGGTTTTTACGGGATCAGATTCTGTTTAAGATCCGATACTAAAAATAAAATAAATTAATTTAATAATTGAAAAATATTTTAAAAATATTTTTATCTTTATAAAATAAAATTTTAGAATTTTTCGGGTTATAAAAATATCATTTATAGCTCATATTCGCGTATTTTGATCATACCAGTAACTTATTTGATAATTCACTAAAATAAATTAATTAATTATGTTATTTTAATTATGAAAAATCTGCTACAAATATTTGAAATAAATTTTCTATTTTTATTTTATTTTATAAAGAAAGTACTCTTATAACCCATACTTTCAAGTACACCTTTCACATATCACTTCTTTTTCACTTCAATCTTTCTACACTTCATTATCAATTCTTGGCAGATTTTTTGACTTCTTTTGGCTGCCATTGTCCTTTAATTTACTCCATTTTGACTAAAATAATTATATTCCACTCCTTCTTAAAGAAACAACACATACACATTAGTTACACAATTTAATTTTAATACACTCATTTTCTCTCTCTCTTTCATTTACTCCTCTTTCCCTTTTTCATTCCTTAACTTTTTCTCTCTCTTTTTCCTCTATTTTCTTCTTCATTTTGTTCTTGTTTCTTCAAGAAAAAAAGCTGCCCCCTTCTTCTTCTTTGAGCTCCTACACATATTTCTTCAAGATTTTTGAATAAAACTCTTGTCCAAAGCTTCCATAGGTGATATAGGTAAAGTATAATGAGAGTTTCATGCATCAAATGACATTTCATGAGCTTAAAAGCTAAGGATGATCATGCCAAAATGAAGCACTCCTCTTCTCCATGATTATTCACTTGCATTATTATTATTTTCTTGTTTAAAGTAGTTATATCTTGTAGATCTAACTTTTTGCAGTTTTGATTTTTGTTTATACCTTATATCTTGTTATTTGAGTTATTATTTTTGTTATTGCTTATGATTTATGCATATATTCCTCATTCACATGTGTTCATGCATTTAAAACTAGTATATAAAACTAGATCTAGTGTTTTGGAGTTCATAAATGCATTAGACTTTTGTTTTATGTTTATAAACAACCTGTAGTAGCATGATGATAGTAGGAATGTTTTAGAAAACTCAAGATCTATTTTATTTTCAACAAAAATCATTTTTGAAAATTCGGATGAAAATGGAACCATATTTAGAAAAGTTGTTTTTCAACTTCAAAATGTGTATTTTTCATTGAAAAGGAAGGGTTTAGGGCATAGATAACATAAATGAGTGATTTTGATGAGTAAAGTTCAGATCTATGAGTTTATAGTTTACTACCATGGGTTTCTTTTAGATTTATGTCCATATTAAGTGTAGATCTTGGTTTTGAACTTAAATAAAAATTGTGAAATTCCCATTTTGGCAAGACCCCTATTTAAAACCACTTTCCAAGTGTCAAAATGAAGTTTTTAGTTAAGATAATGAAGGCTTAATGTATGTATATCATCAAGACTTCTTTTTACAAGAATCAAAGGTGATTTTCAAAAGCTATTTTCAAAATAAAAATCTCATTTTCGGATTTTGGCCAAGGCATATTTGAAAAACATGTTTTGCAACTCAAAAATGAAGTTTTTATTCAAGATATGGAAGGCTCTTAAGATATGATATGTAAGGAATGGATTTTCATAAGTTTAGATAGGTATTATCACAAGGAATGTCCAAGAATAAATTGTGTAAATTCGGATCTCAATCAAGACCAATTTTGAAAACCCATTTATCAACTCCAAAACTCATGATTTATGTGAAAAATGAAGGGTATAGGTAATAGGTATCATTAAGTAGTGATTTTTACAAGTTGAAATGAGTTTTGATGAGATTAATGTGCAAAACAAAAAGTAAAATCAAGATGGAAAATTTTAAGTTAGTGTTCAACTTATAAAATTCGTAACTTTGGATGATGCCTATGTAAACACCCATTATCCAAGTTCGAAATAAAAGTTTTATGTATTAAATGGAGTCCTTAAGTAATAGGTACCATAAAGTCTTAAATTTTAATGCATTAAACAAGTTTTTCCCAAAGGAATCATTCAAAAAGTGGATTTCTAAAAATTCAGATTTTTTAGTAAATCCTATTTGAAAACATATTTCAAAATGTAAAATGCAAATTTCTATGAAAAAGTAAAGTCCTTAGTGGTTATGTATGGTTGAGCCTTAATTTTCTAAGTATCAAATTACTTTTACTTAAAGGAATCACTCAAAAACTAATTTTACAAAATTCAGATTTTGGATTCAACCCTACTTGAAAACATGTTTACAAAGTGCAAAATGGAAAATTTTATATAGAAATGAAGGTCATAAGTAATAGATATAATGAAGACTCAATTTTAACAAAAATAATTATATTTTCTTAAGTAATAAATCCAAAACAAATGGAAATGATCAAAGTTAGGAAACTAGTATTCTTAAAAGTAGTTATCCTTGAAGTCTTGCAATATAAAG
Organism: Combretum micranthum; assembly: GCA_024138025.1. NCBI lineage: Eukaryota > Viridiplantae > Streptophyta > Magnoliopsida > Myrtales > Combretaceae > Combretum > Combretum micranthum. The sequence continues at coordinate 589,576 of JAMXBD010000394.1, read as the reverse complement.
AGTTATAAAATTTCCTTTTAGCAAAAATCATCAAGATCATATGTACATTAAGTTCATCTCATGTCATTCATGTTAGGAAAACATTCATATTGCATGCATAGCTAATCTATATAGTGGAAACATTACAAACATTTACAAAACTAATTTTTTGGAAATCGAAATTGTTACTGTCCTAATATGATCGGACCTTTTCTAATCTTCAAAGTTTTCAAGACTTAAATATAATATTATAAACAGATAGATCTTTCGAAGTAGATAGAAATCAATATATAATTTCCAAGATTCCGAGTTAAAATGACCAAGTTATGGCCGTTTTAAATTGGAATTCCCGCTTAGGACGAAAATTACGAATTTGATAGTTCGTATAAGATTGTTTGGTTTAGTTTGAGTTGAAGTACTGATTAGAGTATTTCTTCCTTTTTAGGTGATCCCGAAATCGACAATTCCCTACCATCGGATTACTTTTACTAAAAGACTGGTGATCCAATAGCTGAGTGAGTCTTCTCCTTATTTTGTTACCTTGTTTGTGCTTGTAGCTAGTCGCATTAGAAGTATAGGAACAAGATAAAAATTGATATGAATGGGGATGGGATATACGATGAGACTGTGATGAATGTATGCCAAAGAATATTAAAGCATATCGAAACACGATTTGATTGGATAACTGCTGTTCATATATTTCTGTTATATGTATGATATTGGTTGGTCACTCTAAAGAATGTATGAATATTTTGACCTAAGCAAAAAATTAAATTGGTCATGCATCATCGGACATATTGCATTTGGTAGCGTGTTACTCCTACGCTGGTCGATCGGTATGGTCCACTGATTGCTCGTTTGGATAAGGAGGCCGGTATTAGTGCTCATTCATGGGTACTAAGGCGCATGTGGATGCATTCCATGAATGAGCCTAGCCGAGTCGAGTGCTATGAGCCGAGGGCTTGGGGACTAGCAGCGGTCGTGTAGACTTCAATACCATCCCTAACCCAAGATACGAAGGGCGTAAATCCGTTCTGTGTGTGGGTTCTGGATACCCATACTTAATTGTTTGCTCATGTGTTTGTTCATGCATAGCATATGGTAGATTATAACTTGTTTGTTGTGGTGCAGAATTAAGGGAATTCTCACTAAGCTAGTATAGCTTATACCCCAATAGTTGTCTAAATGAGTAAGTTATCTCAAGAATGCTAAGGGGGGACCGAGATGGTTAGAGCCGAGAATGACTTTGGGATTCCGGCAAGAAATGAAAATGCTTGAAGTTATCAGCTAGGTTTTTATGTTTTTGCTTATAATAGTTTATGTAGGGAACTCTGTGGATGAATGTAATTGAAGTTTAATGATTTGTATTTTGAAGTATAGTGATTCGTATACGAAGCGTAGTGATTTGTATCTAAAGTATAGTAAATTGTATTTCCTTTACATTGTTACTCAAGTGTACCAATATAAAATGTATCTCTCCAATGTGTCTCCTTTATGTGTTAGACGCGTTTTACATAGTATGAAAGCCTTTGTGTGACTGAGGTGGTCATTCTTAGGCTTTAATATTATGTACGGCGGACTGCCACGTTTAGGATACCCTTCGGGGCATGACATTTAATATCTCTTAGCATTTTTTTTAAATTCTTGCATCGGGTTTTATTTCCAAAGGTTAATTGTTAGTTACTTTGTTTGTGGGTTCTATATAAGTCAAAGTTAAACATAAAATTTGTCATACGTAATGGCTTTGGGTTTGAAGACTATTAAGTTCTTGTTTTTCTTTTAAGGATTTTCTTCTCTTCAAGATTAAGAAATTTCTGGATTTGTTCAAGATTTCGGACTAGTTGAAATTCAGTTTTAATTTGGAGTCATCTTGTCAAAGTTTATTTTAAATATTTATTTTGGAATTATTTACTGAAATTTTCTGAGGCTTACAGGAACCATATTTAAAAAAGCTATTTTTGAACTTCAAAATGTATATTTTTCATAAAAAAAAATGAAGGGCTTAAGGAATAGATATCATAAATGAGTGATCTTGATGAGTAAAGTTTAGATCTACTAAGAAATATTTTCAAAACAAAGGCAAGTTTACAAAAGTTATATTTCAATCTCAAAAATAAGTATTAAATTCGTAGTAGAGGAAGCTTGAAATGTAAACATCCATTTTTCAACTTCAAAACAAGATTTTTATTAAATAAATGGAAGCCTTAGGGGATATGTTTGATTAGGAAATGGTTTTTGAAAAACTAAATGAGTTTTACAAAGAAAACAAACTCAAATGAATTTTTCAAAATTCGGATTTGAAAATAACCATTATTTAAACACCTATTTCCAAATGCCAAAATGATAATTTTTATAGGAAAATGAAAGTCCTAGGGGATATATGTAATAAAGACTCAATTTTGACAAGAATAAGAGAGGTTTATCAAAATACAATCTTAGAACAATAAATGGTTTTCAAGATTAGGTTAAATAATGTAAAATTCCTACTTAGCAACCCACCTATTTAAACATCTATTTTCTAACCCTAAAATGAAGTTTTTCTATTTAAATAATGAAGGTGATGGCTATATAGGTCATCAAGGTTAAGTTTTGATAAAAGCAAGTGTGATCTTAAAAGAAAGAAGACCACTTTTCTTAAGTCTAGTAAATTTCAAAGTTTTGCAAAGTAAAACTTTTCCAAAAAGAGTTCTTTGTACTATATTATTAAGGATATACATATAGATAGTTCATTCCATGACCTTCATGATAATAGCTTGTAGGTATTGCATATATTCATAATACACTTGTAGAAACAAAGTTAGAAAAGTAAGGTCACGTATTTCTTATTTGATAGTAGCTAAGTACATGAGAAATTAGAAATTCCCAATACTCATGAATCATGCATGGTATCGAGTTATATATGTAGATATGATAGAGTCTTACAAGATATAATGATAGCTAACTATCCATCGAAGCTTTAATATGATGTTTGTTTTGAGGTTTAAGTTAAATTGTGGAATAGGAAATTCGTATAGTATTCTGTACCCTACTATTCATGGACCAACTGACCTCATTTTTTAAAATAGCTCTAAAAATAGATAGCTCTTGTCGAATAGGTAGAAATCGGTATATAATATGTGAAATTCCGAGTTAAAATGACCAAGTTATGGCCGTTTTAAGTTGGAATTTCCTCTTAGACAAATTATGACAAACTTGATAGAATAGAATTTATAAGTTCATTCAAACTTCATACAAATACTCATTAGCATTATCTCTTTTGATTAGGAAACTTGGGAGATGGACTAGATGTCACGCCCCGGAGGGTACCTAAACGTAGCAGTCCGCCGCATATAATATTAAAGCTAATGAATGACAACCTTAGTCATGCAGGAGCTTCGATATCACATGTAAGGCGTGCTTCCAAGATAGTAGGAGACTCACAGGGGTATTTCATTTAAGTAGATAATAAAAGCAAGCAAGAACTTATATAAATAAACATAAGATTTCCATAAATAATATCCTTACATCATCGTAGGGGCATTCCCCCGCTTTAATAGTCTTCCAAAATAATAACAACTATAACATAAGCCTACTATAGAGATTTTCCTAGAAGCCTATGTTCAAAACTTAAATACATAAAGCTTCTCCCAAAAACTCCTAGTAGCTTATACTCGTACCTGGCATATGGGGCTCCTTGGGGCCAACCAAAGGTAATCGTACTGTAACAAAAAGCTATAAGGGTATAAGCAAAACTAGATTAGTGAGATAATTCCATCTACAAAACATTTCCATAATTCATACAAGTATTTTAATCAAAGCATATGAGAATGCACCAATCATATGAACACACAAGATACACATGATTAACCAAAAATCAAGTGTAGCATGGATTTAACGCCCTCCATGACAAGGGTTGGGAGGTTACAAGCCCATACGACCATCAATTTCTGCAGATTTACCAGCTCCTGCTTGCCCATGTAGACTTTTCGGCTCCTACTAGCCACCACTACTGTTTCCTCGTTTCCCTACACGAAGAATAGTAGTGAAACAAATGTGACTCATGTGTATGATATGAATGAATTGATTTTAAAATAAATTTAACCAAAGATGTTTAGTTCAAGTTAAAGGCGATCATCACAGCTTTCATCATATCAATACAAGAATCACAATTTATTTATCAAACCAACTTCCGATATTCTTAACTTGTATTCAATCATTCATAATACCAAGTCACACAATAATTATCCATTTTTATCTCTTCCTCAATTGCAAATGCTACTAATTACAAGCACAAAACAAGGAAATGTAACTTAATAAAAGGAATAACTCACTCCATATCGGTAGATCTAATCGAAATAGTCCTCCGGATAGACGATCTCGGGTCCTTCGTTACCTAAACAAGATGAAATACCCAAAATGAGTCTTTCATAAAACTTCTGTTCTTGAAGATTCTAAACTTTTCTTAAAATCGTATAAGGGGAAATTCCAACTTAAAATGGCCATAACTTGCTCATTTTAACTCTGAATTTCGCAAATAATATATCTTTTTCTTCCTACTCGGAAAGATCTACACATTTCTAAACTTGTTTTCATAAAACTAAATCGTTTGGGTCTCGAAAAGGCAACGACCAAATTCTCCACAAATTTGTAAAAACTTGTTTTCCTTCTTTTGTCCAAAGCTTATTTGAAGAGATAGATTTTGTCACGCCCCAATGGGTACCCTAAACATGACAGTCCGCCACACTCAATATTAAAGCTTAAGTATGACAACCTTAGTCATTCCAAAAGCTTTTATATTAAGTGTAAGGCTTACTTTCACAATTTTAGAGGACCATATATGGAATAATGTAGCTTAAGGAGATATAAAAACATATTAAGAAAAGAAGAATCACAATAATTATTTGTCCATGGCATAAACTTTACAAACTTAGGGACAACTCCATAAATTACTAATCTATTATATACTTATTAACATGCTAATGCTAAGCTATACTTTATTCAGATTTCTAATATTCAAAAGGGATTACCTGCCCGCACGGTCCATGTGGCCTTAACCATAAGTACGGGAACTGCAAAAGGTAACTATCGGGGTATAAGCTAATAGGCTTAGTGAGAACTATTTCCATAAATAACTTCTTGTAACAAAATTTAAACAAGTTGGTTAACCATACATATGTAATGCATCAAACACGTGGGCAAACAATCATATAGCTTTCCGGGAACTATATGTTGAATGGATTTACGCCCTCCATTCGGGGTTTGGTGTTACTCAAAACAAGTAGTTTTAGTAATAGAAAATTTAAGCTTGCGAGCACTCATCGCCAAGCATTCATTAAAAGCTTTTATACTTGCGAGCACTCATCGCCAAGTATTCCGAATCTACTTGATTTGACATTGCTTTCGGATCAACCGCCAAGCATATTCCATTAAGCCGCCAAGCAATCGCTTTCGATCTCCCGCCAAGTGTTGCTTTCGACATGAGCTTACTATCCTTCTCACCCAAGGATAATAACTCAACCATGCAATGTGACTCACTTCGTGGTATGCATGAGTTCATTAATTTATAAAGCCGTAACATAATTATTTTCAACTTTATGACGATCAAGGAATTTCACACAAATCAATATTAAACTAAAACAATCACTTAGAACAATTCGGGCTTCGATATTCTTAGAATTCTTTCAAGGAATTATTTTACACGCATATCGGTTTATCTTCTCCTAACTCTAGTGCAACTAATTTACAAGCACAACAAGTATAGCATTTAATGGAAATAAACTACGATGCCATTGTCGTCTATTCCTCTAAGCGGATGTGTCGTTCACACACTCCACTTAATCGTAATAGTTCTCGGGGTGAAGAATCCTTCCTCGGGGTCACCTAACCAAAGAAAATACCCATAATGAGTTTTTCTTGAAGATTTTCTTGAATCTTGACAAAACAATGTCAAAGAACGTTAAAGTTCGTATAGAAGAATGTTCCAACTTAAAATGGTCATGACTTGGTCATTTTAACTCGGAATCGCGCATATAATATACGATTTCTATCTACTCGAAAAGATCTACCCATTTCTAAAATTATTTCCCACAAACAAAGCCATATAGGCTCCGAAAATGTGGCGACAAAATTCACCACGGATTTCCAAGTAAAAACAACTTTGGTTCAAGAAATCAAAATTTGTTTGATAAATACTTAGTTATCTATATAGTTGAAAAATTCTCTTTTTGTAACTATATAACTCATATTTAAGCATGCTCAAGTGTCTTGTTGTCCAACTTATTTTTCTTAGATAAAATAATGTCAGGTTGAAGCTTTTCGAAAATTGTTTTTGTGAATTTCTTTGTAATGAATACCTTGTTTTCTTTATTTTCTAAAAAATGTTTTATGTTGGTTTTATTTATCTTTTTCTAAGTGACTTTTGAAAATAAAATTTTTCTACTTTCTAAGTTACACTAATAATATATTTGAAGTTTTCTAGAAAATATGCTTTTTCTTTTTTGTGTAAATTCCTTTGTTTACTTGTTTTAGCAAAAATCTTTACTTGATGTTTCTCATTCTTTTTCTCATTTTCAAAAATAATCATCCATGTATAAAATTTGTTTTTCTTCATAAAAACAATGTGGAGTAATTAAGGATTCTTTGTAGAAAAACTAATTTCTATAATCTTATTAACTTCTTTTTGTAACTTGAAAAGAAATAACTTTGTTATTTTCAAACCATAAATTTTCTTTGCCTATTTGTTTGCAAAGGTCTTTATTTAAAATTTCCTTAGTTATCCATCTTATTTTCTTTCTTATGAAAAGAACCATTTTTGTTAATAAATATATTTTCTTTTGAAAACAAGGTAGAGTAATAAGGATTTAAATAGCTTTCTAAGTAAAAATAGTTTCTAAATTCATAGTGAATTCTTTTTGTAACTTGAAAATGAATGAGTTTATTTTTGTTATCTTATATTTTTATGTTTCACAATTTATTCCTAAGTGACAAAAAGCCTTCTTTTATTTGATTATCTTTAGAAAATAAAACTTTTGGACAACAATCTAAATGAACATGATTATGAGAATAATAATAAACAAAATAACATAAAGCATAAATAATAAAGTCAAGTATTGGAGTCTTAGCTTTTTCAAGGCTCCCGGGACTAAGAAATAAACTAGTCCCATAATGAAATAAAATGAAAGAAGAAAAGCTTGTTTTGACTTGATGAGGACAAGTCTAAGACTAGAGACTAGTCTTAAAATCAACTTGAAATAAATAAATTGCATTGAAGTAAATAAATTGCATAAAAGGTAAATAAGCTGCAAGATTATGAGCTTATATGCTCTAAATAGTATATATAGCTATATAGATATAGTGGATAGTGATGAACATAAAAGAGACATAAATGAACATAAGAAAAACATAATGAATATATAAGGGAAACATGAACATAAAGGAATTGTGGTTATGAACAAAAACAAAGTATGAACCTATTGTTGCTTTCTTAACCTTCATGGTTTTAGAAAACACACACTAAGCTCATACTAAGTAGATGAACATGAAGAAATCTTGAGAAATTCCTTACCTAAAGAAAGCTAAACTAAGAAGACTTCTTGAAGGGAACTCTTGAGAGGAATTGGAGAGAAATTTTGCTATAATAGCTTTAGAGAAGAAGTGGTGTGAAAGAAGTGAAAGAGGAGGAGGTATTTATAGGAAAATGTGGAGTGATTTTTGTGTGATTTAAATAAAGCAAAATTAAAACAACTTGAGGGCATTATGAGAGGGGGGGCGCCGGTCATGTCCTTAAGAGAGGAGGGGGGGGGGGGGGGGGGGGGGGGGGGGGGGGGGGGGTGTGGAATTGATTTTTTTTATGACTTTTGAAAAATAAAAGATGTAATATGTAAGGTAGATGTGATATAAAGTTAGAGAAAGGTTAAAAAGTGAGATTATAGGTTATGTAGAGTGTAAGATAGGTGCAAGAAAAAGTAGAGATAAAAGAATAGTGTAGAATAGTAATGAATAGTGTAATGTAAAGTAGATAATGACAATTAAAGTACTGGTAGTAAGAAAATACGCGTATAATAGCTTATCTGTTATTTTTACTTACCGAAAAATTACGAAACTGATATTTTTGGAAACTTATATTTTTACGAGTCTAACGGTATATTCGGAATATTTTTATTATTCCGGGCTTTCGGGCACGTTTTTCGAGAACTGTGTCCGATCGGGTTCGAAGGACCCGAATTTCGCGAAACCGAAACTTTTACAAAACCTATGGATTATTACGAACTATTTTAGCTAATTATCCCAACTTCGTTTTTCCGGGCCAAAGAAAACGGAAATGCCGGATTTAGATTGATACGGTAAACTAGGGTTTTGTTGACCTTTAAGGTTTCGTTTGACTTCCGGTTAGGGTTTTGTGCTAAACCGATTCCGAAAATTTTAGGGGTTTACAGATTTTCTAAATATTTTATAAGCATTTCGAAAGGTATAAACATATATGTAATGACTCATAAAAAATGTATGAAGTAAATAAAGTTGTCTCAATTTGTGAAAAAGTAAGGTTTTTGAAAGATTTTGAACTTAAGAAATTTTGAAGTGTTCATTTTATTTTGAAAAGATTTTGAGTTATTTGAAAATGAGTATTTCTTTCTCTAAATTTAATTGCTTTTAAAATTATCTTAAGTTGAGCATCTCTTTTTTTTCTTAAATCATAATCTTCTTAAATTCCTAAGGAATGATTTTTATTTTCTAAACTTAGCTTCCAACTCTTCTTGGGAGGTATTAATACTTCTATATCTAGAAAAATAATTTCTTGATTTCTTGAGATCATCTTATTTTAAATGAAAAGGAATTTCTCATATGAAGAAAAGATGAAGTTGTTGAAAAATCCTGTTTTTACTAAGTCCTTTTTATGTATGGTTATAAAAATCTATTATGAATTCCTCTAAGTTTGTTTAAGATGGCTTCTTAGTTTTCAGAAAAACATTAACTACTTATTTTTGTTTATAGAAAAGAATCTTTATTTTTAAGAAAATATTTCTTCATTTGTTTTGTTGAGGCAAAACCATTATGTTCATGTATCACGCCCCAATGGGTACCCTAAACGTGACAGTCCGCCACACTCAATATTAAAGCTTAAGTATGACAACCTTAGTCATTTCCAAAAGCTTTTATATTAAGTGTAAGGCTTACTTTCACAATTTTAGAGGACCATATGTGGAATAATGAAGTTTAAGGAGATATAAAAACATATTAAGAAAAGAGGATTCACACAATTATTTGTTCATGGCAAAAACTTTACAAACTTAAGGACAATACCCTAAATTACTAATCTATTATATAAATAATTGCATGCTAATACTATGCTACACTTTACCCAAGTTTCTAATGTTCAAGAGAGATTACCTGCCCGCATGGTCTACGTGGCCTTAACCATAAGTACGGGAACTGCAAAAGATATCTATTGGGGTATAAGCTAATAGGCTTAGTGAGAACTATTTCCATAAATAACTTCTTGTAACAAGATTCAAACAAGTTGATTTAATCAAACAAATGTAATGCACAAGCACGTGGGCAAACAAGCATATAGCTTTCCGAGAACTATATGTTGAATGGATTTACGCCCTCCATTCGGGGTTTGGTGATACTTAAAACAAGTAGTTTTAATAATAGAAAATTTAAGCTTACGAGCACTCATCGCCAAGCATTCATTAAAAACTTTTAAACTTGCGAGCACTCATCGCCAAGTATTCGAATCTACTTGATTTGACCTTGTTTCGGATCAACCGCCAAGCATATTCCATTAAGCCGCCAAGCAATCGCTTTCGGATCTCCCGCCAAGTGTTGCTTTCGACATGCTTACTATCCTTCTCACCAAGGATAATAACCTAACCATGCAATGTGACTCACTTCGTGGTATGCATGAGTTCATTAATTTATAAAGTCTTAACATAATTATTTTCAACTTTATGGCGATCAAGGAATTTCACACATATCAATGTTAAACTAAAACAACCACTTAGAACAATTCGGGTTCTGATATTCTTAGAATTCTTTCAAGGAATTACTTTACATGCATATCGGTTTATCTTTTCCTAACTCTAGTGCAACTAATTTACAAGCACAACAAGTATAGCATTTAATGGAAATAAACTCACGATGCCATTATCGTCTATTCCTCTAAGCGGATGAGTCGTTTACACACTCCACTTAATCGTAATAGTTCTCGGGTAAAGGAATCCTTCCTCGGGGTCACCTATCCAAAGAAAATACCCACAATGAGTTTTTCTTGAATTTTGACAAAACAATGTCAAAGAACGTTAAAGTTCATATGAAAGGATGTTCCAACTTAAAATGGCCATAACTTTGTCATTTTAACTCGGAATTGCGCATATAATATACCGATTTCTATCTACTCGAAAAGATCTACCCATTTCTATAATTATTTCCCACAAACAAAGCCATATAGGCTCAAAAAGTGGCGAACAAAATTCACCCCGGATTTCTAAGTAAAAACAACTTTGGTTCAAGAAATCAAAATTTGTTTGATAAATACTTAGTTATCTATATAGTTGAAAAATTCTCTTTTTATAACTATATAACTCATATTTAAGCATGCTCAAGTGTTTTGTTGTCCAATTATTCTTTTTTGAGTAAAATAATGTCGGTTTGAAGCTTTTCGGAAATTGTTTTTTTGTACATTTCTTTAAAATGAATACCTTGCTTTCTTTGTTTTCTAAAAACGTTTTATGTTGGTTTTATTTATCTTTTTCTAAGTGACCTTTGAAAATGAAATTTTCTACTTTCTAAGTTACAATAATTTTATATTCGAAGTTTTCTAGGAAATATGCTATTCTTTCTTTTTCTTGTGTAAATTCCTTTGTTTACTTCTTTTGCAAAAATCCTTACTTGAAATTTCTCATTCTTTTCTTATATTTCATATTTTTCAAAAATAATCATTCATTCATGAAAATTTGTTTTCTTCATAAAAACAATGTGGAACAATTAAGGACTTTTTGTAGAAAAACTAATTTCTATAATCTTATTAACTTCTTCTTGTAACTTGAAAAGATATAACTTTATTATTTTCAAACCATAAATTTTTCTTTGTTCATTTGTTTGCAAAGGTCTTTACTTAAAAATTTCCTTAGTCATCCATCTTATTTTCTTTCTTTATGAAAAGAACTATTGTTGTTAACAAAATATTTTCTTTTGAAAATCAAGGTGAAATAATAAGGATCTAAGTGGCTTTTTAAGGTAAAAGTAGTTTATAAAATTATAGTGAGTTCTTCATGAAAAGGAATGAGTTTATTTTGTGTTGCTTTAGGGATTTTATACCTTACATAAACTTAATTCTAAGTGACAAAATTCTTCTTTTTGTTTAAATAAAATTATGGACAACAATCTAAATGAACATGATTATGAGAATAATAATAACCAAAATAACATAAAGCATAATAATAAAGTCAAGTATTGGAGTCTTAGCTTTTTCAAGGCTCCCGGGACTAAGAAATAACTAGTCCCATAATAAAATGAAATGAAAGAAGGAAAAGCTTGTTTTGACTTGATGAGGACAAGTCTAAGACTAGAGACTAGTCTTAATTTCAACAAGGAATAAATAAATAAATTGCAATGGAAAAGTAAATAAATTGCTTTGCATGAAATAAATAAATTGCAAGTGAGCTTATATGCTCTAAAGAATATGTATATATATGTATAGATATATAAACAATAATAAAACAACATAAACATAAATGGATTGGCATGAACAAGAACAATACATGAACATAATGTAGTTTCCATAACTTGTAGTATTTGGAAACTCACACTATGGTCATGTAAAGTTACATGACATGAAGAAGAAGAAGAAAGAAATATAAAGTGGTTACCTAAAGAAGACTTTGATAAGGTTATGTGGTTATGGGTTTTGGTTTGTTGGTAGAAGTTGTTGTAGAATTATTTGGAGAGAGTTTTGAGATGGTATTTTGGGAGAGTTTTGAGAGGAAAATTTGAGAGAGTTTTTGTATGAATTTGTGGATAGTGAATGTGTGAAAGAAGTGAAAAGGAGGGGGTTATTTATAGGAAAATGTAGAGGGATTTTTGTGTGATTAAAATAAAAGAAAATTAAAACAAATTGAGGGGGAAGAGAGAGGAGGGGGCGCCGGCCATGTAGAGAAAGAGAGGGGGAGTGATTTATTTTTGACTTTTTGAAGAAATAAAAGATGTAATGTGTAAGGTAGATGTGAAATAAAGTTATGGGAAAGGTAAAAAGTTAAGATTATAGGTTATGTAGAGTGTAAGAATAGGTGTAAGAAAAGTAGAGACAAATGAATATTGTAGAATAGTAATGAATAGTGTAATGTAAAGTAGATATGACAATTAAAGTACCGGTAGTAAGAAAATACGCGTATAATAGCTATATCTGTTATTTTTACTTACCGAAAAATTACGAAACTGATATTTTTGGAAAACTTATATTTTTACGAGTCTAACGGTGTATTCGGAATATTTTTACTATTCCGGGCTTCCGAACACGTTTTTCGAGAACTGTGTCCAATCGGGTTCGAAGGACACCCGAATTTCGCGAAACTGAAACTTTTATAAAACCTATGGTTATTACAAACTATTTTAGCTAATTATCCCAACTTCGTTTTTTCGGGCCAAAGAAAACGGCAATGCCGGATTTAGATTGATACGGTAAACTAGGGTTTTGTTGACCTTTAGGGTTTCGTTTGACTTCCGGTTAGGGTTTTGTGCTAAACCGATTCCGAAAATTTAGGGGTTTACATCATGCATGAATATGAGTCATAAAGTTATTAAAACTTAAAGAAACATAATACTTGAAAGAATAAGCTAATTAAGAAAATAAACAACAAGTATTGGAACCTTAGCTTGTTCAAGGTATCCCGGGACTAAGAAATGGCTAGTCCTAAAAGAAAAAGAAAATGTTTTGACTTGATGAGGATAAGTCTAAGACTAGAAAGACTAGTCTTAAAAACAATTTGAAATTAAATAAATTGCAAGGAAGTAAATAAATTGCAAGAAAAGTAAATAAATTGCAAGACAATGAGCTTATATGCTCTAAATAATATATATAGTTATATAAATATATTAGATAGTTATAAACATAGAGCAACATAAAGGAATTAAGATTATGAACAAAAACAAAGTATAAACCTATTGTTGCTTTCTTAACCTTCATGGTTTTAGAAAACACACATTAAGTTCATACTAAGTAGATGAACATGTGAAAATCTTGAAGGCATATTACCTAGAAGAAAGACTAGAAAGAACTTCTTGTAAGAAACTTTCTTGGAGAAATTTTAAGAGAGATTTAAGTATAGTAACTTTAGTGTAGAAGAAGTGTGAAAGAAGTGGAAGTATGAAGGGGTATTTATAGGAAAATGTGGGAGATAAATTATGTTAATTAAATAAAGTAAAAATAAAACAAATTGAGCACAAATGGGGGGGTGGCCAGCGCAAATTTGAGGGTGAGAGAGAGAGTGAAATTTATTTTTTTTGTTATTTTGTTAATTAAAAGTAAGAAATGAAAGATGTGAAATTGTATTAGAAATGAAAATGTGTAAGAAATAGTTGCATGGGTTGTAAGAGTAGGTTATAAGAAAAAGTAGAGATAGATGAATAGTGTAGAATAGTAGAAAATAGTGATAATGTAAAGTAGACATGAAACTTAAATACCGGTAGTAAGAAAATACGCGTATAATTGCGATATCTGATATTTTTAGCTACCGAAAAATTATGAAATTGATATTTTTAAAAAATCTATATTTTTACGAGTCTAACGGTATATTCGGAATATTTTTTCTATTCCGGGCTCCGGGAATGTTTTTCGAGAACTGTGTTCAATCGGGTTCAAAGGACACTCGAATTTTACAAAACAGATATTTTTACATAACCTATAGCTATTACGAACTATTATAGCTAATTATTCCAACTTCGTTTTCTAAGGCTAAAGAAAACGGCAATGCTGGACTTAAGCGGTTACGACAAACTAGGGTTTTGTTGACTTTGGAAAATCCGGTTGACTTCCGATTAGGGTTTAAACTTTAATTCGAATCCAAAAATTTCAGGGATTTACACTAGACCTTCCCGGGGACTATTACGATTAAGTGGATTTCCGCGCCATGGCAAAGTGAGTTCATTTTTTAAATAGTTGTGCTCATGTATGTGCTTGTAATCGTAGTTGCATTAGAATTAAGAAAAGATAAAATTGTGATGAGTTATGATCTAATCTTGGTTGAATGAATGATAAGTATATCGAGATGAGACTTATTGCAAAAACATTGTATGAGTTAATATAGACTTGAATTGTCTGGAATTCTCTATGATCGCTCTTAACCTACATAATTAACATGCCACGATTATATGAATAAACTATACATGCATATCACGTAGTGAGTCACATTGCATTAGCAAGTATACCTTTGGTGGGACAAAGGTACATTAACGGAGGTATGGAGGCCAGTGTTAATATTAAAGATGCGAGATCGCTTAAGTTAATGGAAGTGGGGTATGCACTTGAAACTATCACATAAAACAACGGATGTTGTATAACTAAGAGAAAGAGATCGGGATTATGGTTGCATGACTAATAGACCACCCCACTCAAGATTGGAATTATGGTTGCATGACTTATGGACCATCCCAACCCCAAATGAAGGGTGTAAATCCATTCACATATGGCTATCGGAAAGTCATATGCTTATATGCTCATTTGCTTGTGCATTTCATATTATTGTTAATAACTTGTCTCTTATGTGCTGTTGTTGAGTATTAAATATTTGGAAATGACTCTCACTAAGCTCGTAAGCTTATGCCCCAATTGTTTCCTATTGCAGTATGAATATTTATGACTATCTTCGAGAAGCCACTTACCTCAGGTACAGCTTTTGGACTCTAAGGACCTTTTTAATGAAGTCATGACCTAGACGTAGGCATAGACTTCTAATTGAATCTCCTAAATTGGTATTTGATGGATGTTGTAAGAGACTTCTGAGAACTTAAGAACTCTTAATATTCTTAACGGGGGTATGCCCCTTAGATCATGTAATAGATTAAATCTAAATATAACTGTTATGATTCACATTTTTGTTGCTATGTATGTCTCTTTAAACTATTTCAAAGCAAAGTATGGTCCCTATATGTTAAACGTGAGCCTTACACCCGATGTTCAAACTCATGGAGAGACTAAGGTTGTCTTACTTGAGTTTAAATATCGAGTGTGGTGGACTATCACGTTTAGGGTACCCTTTGGGGTGTGACAAATGACAACCTTAGTTATTCATGAGCTTCGATATCACATGCAAGGCGTGCTTCTAAGATAGTAGGAGACTCAAATGGGTATTACGTTTAAGCAGATAATAAAAGCATGCAAGAACTTATAAAGGTAAACATGTAATAATCATGAAGTTAAAATTCTTACAACTTCTTAGGGGCATTCCCCCGTACTTAAAGTCTTGCTCCAACTAAGTCAACTTCAAAACATACATAAATACAACATAAGTCTACTATAGAGATTTTTCTTAGAAGTCTACATCCAAAACTAAACATATAAACTTCTTCCAAAAACTTCTATTAGCATTGGCTCATACTTGATAAAAGGGGCTTCTTGGTGCCAATCACAAGTAATCAAACTGTTACAAAAAGCTATAGGGTATAAGCAAAACTAGCTTAGTGAGATAACTCCCTTCGTCAAAACATTTCCATAAAGCATACAAGTATTTTAGACAATCATATAGGAATGCATCAATCACATGAGCAAACAAAATACACACAATTAACCGGAAACCATGTGTAGCATGGATTTTATGCCCTCCATGTCGGGGGTTAGGTGGTTACCGGCTCATACGACCATCAATAGTTGCAGACTTACCGGCTCCTACTTGCCCTGTAGACTTTCCGACTCCTACTAGCCCATGTAAACTTTTCTGCTCCTACTAGCCACCACTACAACTCCTCGTTTCCCTATACGAAGAATAGTAGTGAAAAATAAATGTGACTCACAATATGTTATGCATGGATCGTTTTTAATATTGGTTTATTCAATTATTATCAAGTTCAAGTTTAAAGATGACCAAAACAATATTCATCATACCATGGTAAGAAAACATAAGTTATTCATTGGTTCCTCTTTCGATATACTTAACTTTTATTCAACAACCACATCATTCAATCATGAATCAAAATCACATAACATTTATTCATTTATCTTTTCCTTATTCTCTGGCTCCCATGTCAAATAAAGCATAGGCGGTTGCTTTAGCTACCCATATGTGTCCTGCATCCAACACTTACTAATCACTAACTTCATACCATCTTAACTTCCTTTCCTAACTTTTTTAACTTAACTGAACTTGTTTTTCTTTCCTTAAACTTGAATCTTAACAACTTAAAAACAGCAGAAAAACAAGGGCAAAAAGTAGGAGATGTACCTATAACAAGGCTGAAGTCCAGACCACTATCCTCCTCGAGAGTAGCCAATCCGCAATCTTCATCTCCTATCTCCTCACATACCATTTTCCTTCGAGGTTATAGATCCTCATCCCATGCATGGCTGACCCAGAGCAGCTACCATTATTTCCATCGATCCCATACCTGGGTCTTGCCACTGTTGATCCTCCAAAAGATCTAGATAGGGCATCCTTCCTCTGTGGGCAAGCATTGGCAAAGTGACCCCTTTGCTTGCAGACAAAACATATGGTGGTGGCCTTCTTTGGGCAATCAGTAATCTTGTGAGATGAATCGCCACAGAAATAATACTTATCCTTTAACTGTGGGCATCTCTTGTGATAGTGATCTCCCTTACATTTCCAGCAACTAACACCTTCAGGTTTAAGCTGTCCTCCACTAATGTTACTCTTAAAGCCATAAGACGGCTTAAACTTCTTTTGAGAGAATCCAGATCCTGATCTCCCATAAAACTTCCTTCCAAAAATCGAAGGCATCTTTTTGTAGTCTTGCCCTTTCTCTTTTTAGCCCCTTCCACTATCCGAGCCCTTTCCACTAACCCTCTGAAAGATCTAATATCAAATTCTTCCAGCCTCATCCTCAACTCCTCATCCAATCCATTCAAGAAAACTTGTCTTTTCAGCTCCTCACTATACTTAAAAGAATCCGGAGCATATTATAGCAACCTACTGAATTCAGTTTCATATTACTCCACTATTCGGCCCTTCTGAGCAATGTGCAAGAAATTCGTACTAAACTGTACCCAAAGACTCTCGGGGAAGTAGTTTTCCAAAAACTAATGATGGAACCTTTCCCAAGTGACCGATGGCATGAGCTCTCTTTACTTGGAGTCCCACCAAACTCTCGCATTGAGCCTAAGCATATAAGTGTTGTAATCAACTCTCAGGTGGTGCGGCACCTCAAAAGCATTAAAGGATCGCTCTATCTGAGCTAACCAATCCTCAGCCTCATCTGGTCTTCCAAAAGCCCCTTCAAAATATCTATTACTTTAATGAACTCAGGTAGGGAGCTCTTGTATGGCCTCATTGGTGGTGGAGAAGGCAAGGGCATAGTATGAGAATGCACACTTTCTTGTATCGGCATCCCTACATAAGCTTGTGGTGCTGGTGGTGGCAGAGTTAGAGCTGGTTCTTGTGCCAGTGAAGTCTGCTGAAGTACTTAAGTACTTGAGTCATTTGTGCCATTTGTCCAAGCATGGTTTGCAAAGCTACCTGAGTAGGATCGGTAGGAAGGTTTGGAGGTGGGGTAGCTAGTTGTCCTTCTTCCATATTAGGTTGGTTGGAGGCGCTTTCCTCTTGACGTCTCCTTCTCCTACCACGGCTGTTGCAAATTTTATTTTGTCTAGATAAGTAATCTTCTCAATATTTTATTAATGTTTTCAAACGAGAAAGTGGAAATAAAGGAAACTGTAGTAAAACGGAAAATAAAGGTGCAAAAAGGAAAGCAGGAATTTAAATAATAAAATCTTGAAATCATGAAACATAACTATAACTTTATAGAAATTTAAACAACACGTGCAAAAATCCTCATAAACGAAATTCAAGTAAAATTTTGCGTTTTAAGCAACAACGAAACAACCAACATTTAATACTAACAATGCAATTCTTAAAACAATCAAGACTACCTAAGCGATATTCTATGAGAGTCTCATTAGGTCGCCTATGGATGTTTCGCAATGCTAAACCAATTGCTTCCTAGTGGTTACTATCCACAAGAGTTAGGAAATAGGATTCTAAGTCTCATACCATGGTCATCATCCTATCTAAGTCTTCCCTTTTAATTCTATTCTAGCTTTTCTTTTTTATCCCTCTTTAAGGCTTTTTAGTTATAGTTATGATTGTAAACTTATAACCCTGCTCTGATACCAACTTAAACTGTCACGCCCCAAAGGGTACCCAAAACACGACAGTCCACCACACTCAATATTTAAACTTAAGTATGACATCTTAGTCATCCCATAAGTTTACATATCGTATGTAAGGTGTACTTGCATAATTTTTAGGATCACACTTTGAATCGAATAGTCTAAAGAAGGCATACATTAGCATTGAGAATAAAAATCACAACAAGTTAAATAAGTTAAGTTTTTACAAAAGTCAAGGGGGCATACCTCCGCCAAAAATAATAATAGAAGTCTATTCAATGTAAAACCATATTACAAACTTTAGGGTTTATGTTAAAGAGATTTTCCTAGAAGTTCACTGTCACGCCCCAAAGGGTACCCAAAACGGGATAGTCCACTACACTCGATATTTAAACTTAAGTATGATAACCTTAGTCATCCCATAAGTTTACATATCTGGTGTAAGGTGTACTTGCACAACTTTTAGGATCACACTTTGAATCGAATAGTCTAAAGAAGGCATACATTAGCATTAAGAATAGGAATCATAACGAGATAAATAAATTAAGTCTTTACAAAGTCAAGGGGGCATACCCCCATCAAAATAATAATGGAACTCTATCCGGTTTAAACCATATTACAATCATTAGGGTTTATGTTAAAGAGATTTTTCTAGAAGTCCATGCCTCTAGCTAGGTCTCGACTTCTTCAAAAGCTCCTTTATCCAAAAGATAATCCTGTGAAATGTGTTCTCTCGGAACAACCGAAAATAGGAACACCACAACAAAACTATCGGAGTGTAAGCTACAGGCTTAGTGAGATTCAATTTCCAAATATTCAATACTCAACAATAGTATGTATCAGACAAGTCATTAGCAATCATATGAATGCACAAGCATATGAGCATACAATACATAAGACCATCCGGAAATCTTATGTTGAATGGATTTACGCCCTCCATTCGAGGTTAGGTATTTCAGGCCCATACGACCATCATATAAATACTTCTCACTTCTTATTATGGTTAATACAGGTGTCCATCCACCACTTTTTAAAATTTTTACTGTGGTTAATACAGGTGCCCACCCACGCACATTTTAATTCCGGCCCATCCGCCAACAACCGAGTTTACCGGCCCCTCGTTGCCTGAATTACTATACCTTCTTCCCACGAAGGTATAATAACTCATGTAATGTGACTCACTACGTGAGATGCATGTACAGTTTATTCATATGTCGGGGCATATTAACTAAGCAGATTAAATGCGATCATAAAGAATTTCAGATAATCCAAGTCTATTCTATCTCATACAATGATTTATCAACAAGTCTCGTCTCGATATACTTATCATTCATTCAACCAAGATTGTATCGTAATCATCGAAATTTTATCTTTTCTCAATTCTAATGCTACTACGATTACAAGCACATACATGAGCACAACTATTTAAGAAATGAACTCACTCGGCCATGGAGAGAAATCCACTAGTCGTAGTAGTCATCGGGGAGTAGAAATCCATCCTCCAATTCACCTAAGTATAAGGAATACCCGAAATGAGTATTTCTTATAAGGTTCTAATAACTTAACAATTCTAGCTACTAAGTTCGTTAATTTCCGCATAAGATAAAGTCCTAACTTTAAATGGCCATATCTAACTCATTTTAACTCAGAATTAAGCATATAATATATCGATTTCTATCTACTTCGAAAGATCTATCTATTCCTAATATTATTTTCAAGTTTCGAAAATATTTAGGTCACGAAACAGAGGCATCAGATCTGGTTGTTCGAGAACTTCCACTCCAAAAAATAGCTTTATGCTTGTTTGGGATGTTTCTAGCATATAGTTTTAGCTCATGCATATTGATGATTTCCTATCATGAATGATATAATATGAACTTGATGCATGCATGCTTTTGATATTATTTTCAAAAAGGAAAATTAAGAAACTTCCTACTTGTATAACTCCATGATTATACACTTCCAAGAAAACTAGTTTCCTAACTTAGACTATCTCATTTGTTTTGAAGTTATTTCTTAAGAAAATCAATTTGTCTTATCTAAATTGAGTATTCATTATACCTATTACCCAAGCCTTCATTTCACAGAAAATTTTGCATTTTACACTTTGCAAAATATTTTTCAAGTAGGATTTATCCAAAAATCCGAATTTCTTGAAATTAAATTTTTGAATGATTCCTTTGGGAAAAACTTGTTTAATGCATTAAACTTAAGATTTTAAGGTACCTATTACCTAAGGAATCCATTTAATACATAAAACTTCTATTTTGGACTTGGATGATAGGTGTCTTATGACCTATATTCAAAATTACGAATTTCATATGTTGAGTACTAACTAAATTTTCCATCTACATTCCACTTCTTGTTTGATACATTAATTCATCAAAACTCATTTCAACTTATAAAAATTACTACCTAATAATACATATTACCTATATCCTTCATTTTTCAATGAAACATGAGTTTTAAAATTGATAAAAGGGTTTTTTAAAATAGGGTCTTGAAATCATACGAATTTGACCTTGAGTATTTCAAACAAAAACTTTTCTTTTCAGTTCCTTGCTTTATTTGCTTAAGGATCTACCAACTATATTTATACACCTAAAACAAAGCCTTCATGAGTATGAATGCATGAAAACATAAATCATTCATAAGATCATAAATGTCAAGCATGGTATAACAATCTAAAAGCTAGATCTACTACTTATGATGCATGATATGAAGTTTAAAAGCATGAACATGAAATTTTATGCTAGATCTCTACTTTACTCCACTTCTACATGCATGAACATGAAATATCCTCAACAAAAACTTGATCAAACACAAGATCTACTCTTGTGATGGCTTGATATTCATGTAGTAGCATTTTCTTGTCCCTAGTAAGTGCTCATGGGGACTTTGAGTGAAAATACTCATGAATAATCTTGCCATTACAAGATTAAATGGTAGTAGGGCTTGAGAATCATCACCTAAGGTTGGATTTAGTGAAGAAATGAAGAATATTGAGTTTGTTGTGTGTGTGTGTGTGTGTGTGGGGGGGGGGGGGGGGGGGGGGGGGGGGGGGGGGGGGGCTGTGTGTGGATGGGGTGGAGTTGGGGCTCACGGCAAGAGAGGAAAAGAAGAGAAGGTTTGAGAGCTTTTGGAACAAATGGAATAAAATGAAGGAGAGAGAAAATAATAGACTATTTATATTAGAGGAATTTAGGGTTTTTTTTTTCTTTATAAAAAGGAGATAAAATAAAACAAATTGGGGGGTAAATTAGAGGGGGTACGCGGACCACTAATGAGTGAGAGAGAGGGAGTGTTTTGAATTTATTTGAAATTGTAATTTGTGTAATAAAATGTATTGAAATGTAATAATTTGTGAGAGACAAAAATTCTTGGAAAAGAAAATATAATTGAGTGGTTGTAAGGTTGTAAGACTAGGGTATGGGTGTATCTGGAATAGGTTGTACTTGTGAATAGTAATAAATAGTAGATAAGACATCTACTTTATCAGTGGTAAGAAAAACACGAGAAAAAGGCTATAACTGTAATTTTTATAACCCGAAAAATTATAAAATATATGTTTTTGAAATCCTTATAAAATTTCGGTTCTAAGGAGTATTCAGGAATATTTTTCTGAGTTCTAGTTCTGGGGCTCGCTTTTCCGTAATGAAGCTCGGGAAAGCCCGGAATAGAAAATTTTTTGTAATCAAACTTTGTATGGTTTGAAATATGCTATGAAAAAATAATCCATATTAAATTATTCTATAGAGGTTCTTTTATATAGAAATCGAAGAAAAGCCGAACCTAGGGTTCCTAGGTTGCTTGTACTAATCCTATTTAGGGTTTTGATTTCCGATTTACGAAATTTACTCGGTTACTAAGAAAACCGGGGTTTGCATCCACACCTCTAGCTAGGTCCCGAATTCTTCAAAAGCTCCTTCATCCAAAAGATAACCCTATGAAAAGTGTTCTCTCAGGACAACCAAAAATAGGAACACCATAACAAAACTATCAGGTGTAAGCTAACAGGCTTAGTGAGATTCATTTCTCAATATTTAATACTCAACAACAGTATATAACAGACAAGTTATTAGCAACCATATGAAATGCACAAACACATGAGCATACAATACATAAGACCGTCCGGAAATCTTCTGTTGAATGGATTGACGCCCTCTATTTGGGGTTAGGTGTTTCAGGCCCATACGACTAACATTTAAATTCTTCTCACTTCTTATTGTGGTTGATACAAGTGCCTAGCCACCACTTTTAAATTTTACTGTGGTTGATATAGGTGCCCACCCACACACATTTTCAATTCCGGCCTATACGCCATCATCGAGTTTACAGGCCCCTCATTGCCCAATTATTATGCCTTCTTCCCACAAATGTATAATAACCTATGCAATGTGACTCACTATGTGATATGCATGTACAGTTTATTCATATAATCATGGCATGTTAATTATGTAGATTAAGTGCGATCATAGAGAATTTCAGACAATCCAAGTCTATACTAGCTCATACAATGATTTTTCAATAAGTCTCGTCTCGATATACTTATCACTCATTCAACCAAGATTAGATCACAAATCATCATAATTTTATCTTTTCCTAATTCTAATACCACTACGATTACAAGCACATATAGAGCACAACTATTTAAGAAATAAACTCAATCGGCCATGGAGAGAAATCCACTAGTCGTAGTAGTCCTCGGGGAGTGGAAATCCGTCCTCCAAATCACCTAAGTACAAGGAATACCCTCAATGAGTATTTCTCATAAAGTTCTAATAAACTTAACAATTCTATTTACTAAGTTTGTCAATTTTCGCCTAAGATGAAGTCCTAACTTGAAATGGTCATATCTAACTCAATTTAACTCGGAATTGTGCATATTATATATCGATTTTTATCTACTTCAAAAGATCTATCCATTTCCTAAGTTAAATCAAACATACAAGGTTGTTTGAGGGTCGAAAAACCATTATACAGTAGGGTTACAAAAATTCCAGTTTTGAGTTATTATTGAAAATTGTTACTTTTGTTCCATTTAACTTTTTAGATCAACTTATATTGGTTTCACTTGTAAAGAGAACTCCTAGCCAAAGATAAAGAATTAAATATTATATCATCAAGATATCATCCAAATGAAAATTCTAAGAATCTACCTTTGTAAAAATCAAAATTTTGAGTTGAAACTCATTTTCTTGTTTTGAGAAAAATCCTTTACTAAAACTAATATGACTCATTGAAAATAATTTTCTTATGTCATCTATTATCAAAGCATTCCATTTTCTACATAAAACTCTTGTTTTGAAGTCTAAAATAAGGTTTTCAAAATTCATCTCTTCAAAATCCGAATTTCTTCCTTGAGTTTTAGAATGAAAATAAGACCTAGACTTGTCTTTTACAAAACTCTCTATTTCAGAAATACCATTTAGGAAAACTCATCTAATCTTATGAAAATCCAATCCTTAGGATATCTATACCAAGAGCCCTTTATATTTTTTTCTAAATCTTCATTTTGGGGTTATATAATAGGTTTTAAAAATGGGTCTTGACTTAGATTAGAATTTTCAAAAATTGTTTTTGAAAATATCTCTTGATAAAATCCATCAAGACTCATGAAAAATTATCCTTTACATATCCTATCCTAAGAGTTTGAGTTGTAAAATATGTTTTTAAACCATGTCTTGGCCTAAATCCGAAAATGAGATTTTTATTTTGAAAATCACCTTTGATTCTTGTAAAAAGAAGTCTTGATGATATACATCCATTAAACCTTCATTTTTTCAACTAAAACTCCCATTTTAAGACTTGGAAAAGGGTTTTTAAATATAGGTTTTGTCAAGATACGAATTTCACTATTATCATTCAAATTCAAATCTAAGATCTATACATAATATGAACATGAATATAAAAGAAACACATGGTAGTAAGCTCTAAATCTATAGATCTAAATATAAACATAACTAAAGCTTCATAAAAATTAGATCTACAAGGTATAATACAAATATGAAGATAATAAAGTCTTAAAGACAACAAATATAGCAATATTATTATAGATCATCAACAAGAGGAGTGTTTCAAAGTTTTGGCATCATCATCTCTAGCCTGTAGGCATTATGGAGAGTCCTTTGATGCATGAAACCTCCATACAATCAACCTATAGTGTCTATGGAAGCTTAAGACGAAAGATTTACTCAAGGATCTTCAAGAATGGAGTGTGGAAGCAAGAAATGGAAATGGGGGCAGCTTGTATTCTCTTGCAAGAACAAGGGAAAGAAAGAAATAAAGAGAGGAAAAAGAGAGCAAAAGAGGTAGGGTTTGCAAAGAGAGAAAGGGTGTAAATAAAAGGCATTTAATAGAGAGAGAGGAGTGTATTAATGTGTGTTAATTAATTGAAAGAAAAAAAATAAAACAATGGCAGATTTGGGGAGGGCTTGATGTGAATTACAAGGGGGGAGAGAGAGTGTGTAGTTAGTTTGTAACTTAAATTTTTGAAAGTGTAACTTGTGTACTTAATGTGCTAACTAAAGGCGACCTTAAAATCATTAAATAAATTATTAAAATAAAATAAAGTGGCTGTTTTGGAGAGTATGGTCAGCTGCCATGCGTTGAAAATAGAGTGTAGAATGAGTGAAAGAAAACTTGAATAATGTGTAAAAGTGACAATTGAAGTATACTTGAAGTATGGATTGAAAAATTGCTTTTTATTAGGAAAATATGTAAAATAAAATTAAGAAATATTTTTAAATAAGTGGCAGAATTTTCATAAATAAAATTAAATAATTAATTGAATTATTTTAGTATTTCAACAAATATGTTACCGGTACGGTCAAAATATGCTTATATAAGCTATAATTGATATTTTTAGATTCCGAAAAATTATGAACTCGATATTTTTGAAATCCTTATGAAAATACGAGCCTAAAAATATTAAAGATATATTTTTAATTTTCCGATCCTCGGGACACGCTTTCCAAAAACAGTATCCAATCGGATTCAAAATAAACCGAAAATAAACTATTATGATATTTTTAAGAAATCAACTATTATTACGGACTGTTCTACACACTTTACTAAATTTTTGACTTCTCGGTTTACGAACATGGAATTTTCGGATCTAAACTATAGAGTTTAACTTGTGATCCGTTGACTTAAGGTTTTCGGTTGACTTCCTGGCTTAGGGTTAAGGCTTAGGATTACTCTAAAAACTAAGGGCTTACAAATGCTCCATCCCCATTTATGATATGAATGAGTCCATATTTATATTCAATTCCGAATAGTCAATTAAACCAATTCTTTAAGTGATCAATCAATAATCGCAGACAGTCAATCCTAACTCATCTATACAAGCCAT
The DNA here is from genome assembly GCA_024138025.1 of Combretum micranthum. NCBI lineage: Eukaryota > Viridiplantae > Streptophyta > Magnoliopsida > Myrtales > Combretaceae > Combretum > Combretum micranthum. The sequence continues at coordinate 563,930 of JAMXBD010000394.1, read as the reverse complement.
AGTTAATCACCCGACCTCGATATTCTTATTTCAATTTCTCATATCAATAGAAATAGTGCATAATTCGCATTCATCCCCATCATATGTATCTATTTTATTTTTACCAAATATCTAGTGCAACTATCATTACAATCATATACAATAAATGAAATCGGAAGTAATACTCACTCCGCCATTGGATCACCAGTCTTTTAGTAATAGTAATCCAATGGTAGGGAATCGTCGGTTTCAGGGTCACCTAAAAAGGAAGAAATACCCTAATAAGTATTTCATCACTTAACTAATCCAAACTATTTAACAAAACTAGAAAATTCGTAATTCTCGTCATTTGCGGAAGTCCCGACTTAAAACGACCATAACTTGGTCATTTTAACTCGGAATTTCGCAAATTATATATTAATTTCTATCTACTTCAAAAGATCTATCTAATTCTAATATTATTTTCAAGTTTCGAAAATGTTTGGGTCACGAAACAGTATGATCAGTTCCGATCAGTAGCAAAATCCATTTTCAAAAAAATAGTTTTGTGAATATTTGTAATGTTTCTACTTTATAGATCAATTATACATGCAATATTGATGATTTTCTATCATAAATGGCATGTTATGAGTTTAATGTATGCATGATCTTGATGATATTTACCAAAAGAAAATTTTAGAATTTCTTTATTTTGTAAGACTCCAAGAATACATATTCTTAAGAAATCTAGTTTCATGACTTTCATAAATCTCTTTTGTTTTGGAATTATTACTTAGGAATTTCTAGTTATCTTTGCTAGAATTGAGTCTTCATTATATTTATTACTTAAGACCTTCATTTCTACATGAAAATTCCCATTTTATACTTTGTAAACATGTTTTCAAATAAGGGTTATTCTAAAATCCGAATTTTGAATGATTTCTTTGAGAAAAACTTGTCTAATATATTAAAATTTAAGGCTTTACTATACTTATCCCTTAAGGACTTCATTTCTTGAATAAAACTTTCATTTTGAGTTTGGAAAATAGGTGTTTTCATGACAATACTCCAAAATTACGAATTCCATAAGTTGACTAGCAACTCAAAATTTCCTATATTATTTCTACTCTTTGCTTTGCATATTTTTCTTAGCAAATCTCATTTCAACTTATAAAAATCATTACTTAATGACATCTATTAGTTATACCCTTCATTTTTCATATAAAACACAAGTTTTAGAGTTGATAAAAGGGTTTTTAAAGTATGGTTTTGAAGTCATACGAATTTTCATTTGAACATTTCAAAGAAAAATTTCCTTTTTAAGTTTCTTGTTTCATCCACTTAAAGATCTACTAACCACAACATTTATATACACAAGACAAAGCATTTACGATCATTAATGCATTAAAACACAAAATATCCATGAGATCATGAATGTCAAGTATAATATGAACATCTAAATGCTAGATCTACTACTTATGATGCATGAAATGGAGTTTGAAAACATGAACATGGATTTTTATGCAAGATATTCCCTTTACTCTACTATTATATGCATGGACATGAAGATAATCCAACAAAAACACATTTAAACGCAAGATCCACTCTTGTCATGGCTTGATATTCATGTAGTAACATTTTCTTGTCCCTAGCAAGTGCTCATGGGGACTTAAATATGAAAATACTCATGAATAATCTTGCCATTACAAGATTTAATGTAGAAAAGGTTTAGGATTCATCACCTAAAGCTTGAAATAAGTCGGAAATGAAGAAGAAATGAACTTCTGTGTGTGTGTGTGTGAGTGCTAGAGGGTCATGGCAAAGAGAGGGTAAAAGGAGAGAGTTGTGTAATTTTTTTTGAAACAAATGAAGTGAATGAAGAGAGAGAAAAGTAAAAGAATACATATGGTAAGGTAAATTAGGGTTTGTTTAATTATAATAAAGGAAGAAAATAAAACAAATTAGGGCAAATAAAGGAGGGGGGGGGGGGGGGGGGGGGGGGGGGGGTGTTGTGGTGAGGGGCGCCGGTTTGGAAGAGAGGGAGAGAGGGGAGAAGTTGAATTTGTTTTATTTTGTGATTCACGTAATAAAAAGTCTTAAATGAAATAATTTGTTAAAAGAACAAAAATTTCTCAGAAAAGAAAATACAATTGAGTGTTTGTAAGGATGTAAGAGTAGGGAGTGGCTTATGAGTGTAGTAGATTGTACTTGTGAATAGTAATGAATGGTAAACAAGACAATTTCTTTACCGGTAGTAAAGAAAATACGAGAAAAAGGCTATATCTGTAATTTTTATAAATCGAAAAATTATAAAATTTATGAAATCCTTATTAAATTTCGGTTCTAAAGAGTATTCCGGAATATTTTTCGAATTTCGAGTTCCAGGGCTCACTTTTCCCTAATGGACCTCGGGAAGGCCCATAATAGAAAATTTTTCGAAATCAAATCTTTTCAGGGTTTGAAATATACTTTAGAACAATATTCCACAATAAATTATTTTACAAAAATTCTTTTAGTTTGAAACCAAAGGAAAGCCGGATCTAGGGTTTCTAGTCTTCTCTCTCAAGCATAAGCTAATCCGGTTAAGGGTTTTGGTTTCCGGTTTCCGGTTTCCGAAGTTTACTCGGTTATTAGGAAAACCGGGGTTTACAACCTACCCACCTAGGGATGTAAACGGGTAAGGTTCGGGTCAAGTCATTCTGTCCCAAACCCGACCCGATTATAAATTGGGTGTCCCAGAACCCGACCCGTTTAATATATTACATAATTAAATGCATCATTTATTATTTCATTAAATTATTATCGTAGTGAGGCATGTTTAGGAGGGCAAAAATTTCAATGGAGTTGATAAAGATCCTAATTTTTATTTAAAAAAAATTAGAAAATGTTAAAGACAAGTAAAAAATTATTAAACGTGAAAATTGAATATATAAGGTAAAGTCAGTAACTCAAGACATGTTATTGTCTAAAATTATTAGAAGACTTACATATATCTATCTATATATATATATATAATACATTCAACTCAAACTAATATAATATAATAATATAATAATAATAATAATAATAATAATAATAATAATAATAAAATGATGACACTACACGACGATCTATATATTCTTGATTTATTTGTCATTACATATATATATATAACATCTATTTTTTTTAGAAAATTAATTTTTATACTTTGTTGTGTTACATGGGAAAGAAATGAATTTTGAAAAAGTGGGGAATGTTGCACATGGAAATCGATTTTCTCTGGATAATTGGTCAGTGATTATTAATTGTAAATATAATTTATATCCTATCATGTGACTCAATACATGAATAACAAAATGATTATATGAAAAACATCATTAAACTAATGAATAAGTAAATTCCTTAAACTAAAATTTTTAATTTTTTTAATTAAATCGGGTCGAGTTTTCCCAACGGGTTATGAGTATAACCCAAAACCCGACCCTAAACCCTATAAGGTCTGACCCTATAGGGTTTTTAGCGGGGCGGGTGGGGGGTACCCTATAACGATTTGCCCCGGTTGCATCCCTATACCTACCTTACATAGATTTTCCTCAAAACTGAACTGACGTACCTTGTCTTTCAAACAACTCAGGGTACTTCCTCCGAATTTCCTCTTCGGCTTCCCAAGTTGCTTCCTCGGAAGCATGGTTTCTCCACAACACCTTAACATATTAAATTTCCTTGCTCTTTAGCTTTTGGGTTTTCTTATCTAGAATCCTTATGAAATGTTCTTCATAGGTCAGATTTTCCTTCAGCTGAATGGGTTCTAATTCCAAAATCTTTTCAAGGTCTGATACATATTTCCTTAAGACCGACACATGGAATACATTATGAACTCCTGATAAGTTTGGTGGTAGGGCTAGTCAGTACGCTAAGTCTTAAACTCTTTCCAAGATTTCAAACAGTCCAATATACCTCGAACTTAGTTTCCCTTGGGTTCGTACCCTTCTTATGCTCTTAATTGGATTTATCTTTAGATATATGTGGTCACCCACTTGGAATTCGAGCTCTCTTCTTTTTAAATCCGCCCAACTCTTTTGCCTGTCTTGAGCTTCTCTCATTTTCCGTTAGATCACCCTCACCTTATCAACCACTTCTCGTACCAATTCTGGCCTGATAGCAAGTTTTTCCACATCATCCCAAAACAAAGGGGACCTAAAACGCCGTCCATATAGGGCTTCGTAGGGTAGCATCTGAATAGTCGAATGATAGTTGTTGTTGTAAGCAAACTCGATGAGGGGTATATGGTTATCCCAGTTTCCTTTGAATTCGAAAACACAGGCTCTTAACATGTCTTCCAAGGTTTGGATTGGCCGCTCAGACTGTCCATTTGTCTGAGGGTGGTATGCAGTACTGAAGTACAACTTTGTGCCCAAACTTTTCTGTAGACTTGTCCAGAACTTGGACACAAATCTCGGGTCCCTATCTAAAATGATTCCTGCTGGTATGCCATGTAGCCGTACAATCTCTCGAATGTAGATCTTAGCCAACTTGTCCATTGAATATGTCATGTTAATAGGTAAGAAGTACACTGACTTCGTTAACCGATCCACTATTACCCATACTGCATCACATCCCAAGGAAGTCTTTGGAAAACCACACACAAAGTCCATGGATAGCTGATCCCACTTCCATTTGGGGATGGGTAAAGGCTTTAATAATCTTTTTGGTCTTTGGTGTTCTACTTTCACTTGTTGGCAAACCGGGCACTTCATTATATAGTTTGTAATATCCCTTTTCATGCCATTCCACCAATAGTGGCTTTTCAAATCCTGGTACATCTTGGTCTCCAGGATGCATAGTGTAACCAGAGTTGTGGGCTTCACTTATTATCTCTTTTCTTAGTTCCCCATCTTCGGGCACACATAATCTACCCATCATTCTGACCACATCTTCGTCATCTATCGCAAAGTCTAGTTATTTTCCTTCTTGAGTTTCCTTTTTAATTCTTTGTATTATTTCATCATACCTTTGGGCTTCTTTAATCCTTTCAATCAAGGTTGGTTCTAATACCAAATTAGCTATTTCAAGCTCCACATTTTGGTCTATGAACTCGATTCTCAGCTTCTCAAAATCTCTGATTAAATCTCTTTGACTTGTGATTAAAGCAGCTACTTCTCCATAATTTTTCCAACTTAAGGCATTTGCAGCTGCATTCACTTTCCCTGGACAGTAATTTATTCCCAAATCATAGTTGTCGAGCCTGGATTTTTCACTATCTGGTTCATTTCTCCTAACCCGATTCACATTAAACCCGAACCCATTTAACATGAATCCTCGACTAGGGGTTAAAAGAAATTTTTGAAAACTTTTTAGAGTCGCCACCCGATATAAATCGGGAAATAATAAAAGCTAGGATCAATGGGTCGGTTGATCCTAACTTAGCTACTAGTCTGCGAAAATTTGATTTAAAAAACCAAACTTTTAAAAACAGATATCATGGATTCGGGGGCTAACCTATTAAAACCAAATCGGTTACCACTTTCAGAATTTTAAACTTATGATCTATCCTTTTCATGCTCAAAAAAAAAATCAAATAATATATTACATAACAAATATTTGCAAGTCAAATCATTTATTTTTATTTTTTTATGTGCTTTTCTTCATTTTTATTTTTTATTATTTTTTTAGAACATAAACATCAATAAAATATCTTATATTTACAAAATATTTATTTACTAAAAAGAACAAAACATTTTTTTTATTTTTTAATGTCGCCCCGCAGGTGCCTACGTACTCGCTAATCGAGATCAGACAAAACGTAGTTCTTTAAAAAAAAAAAAACTTAGTTTGTTGGTCAATTTTAATTTTTTGAACTCTTTTCACTTTATATTCATTAAATTTTGAATTTTTAAAAAAATTATTTTTGATAATCCTATGATCTAATCAATTGATTTTCATTTCATGAAAAAAATATTTTTTCTAAGTCCAAAAAAAATCATTTTTTATTATTTTATTATTTTTTTTTAATTTTGGTTTTGGAAAATCCAATTTTATCATTTTTGTTTATTTTGTTAATTTATCATTATTATTTTTATTTTTATTTTTATTTTTTTTTAAAAAACATTACAACATAAACTCACAACATATTCAGAATATTTCACAATATATTAAAATTATTTTTCATGCATTAAATATGCATTTTCTAAAAACAATTTATGTATAAATACATACTAAAAATATTAAAAAAATATCAAAAATATCAAAAAAATAATTTTATATAAAAAATAATTATTTATATTTTTCTGTATTTTCTGAATTTTTCTGAATTTTTTATGAATTTTTTACTATTTTTTTGCTATTTTTTATTATTTTTCGAAATTAATTATATAATAAAAATATAAAAATAATGCGGATTAACCTGGACCGTCGGATGAAGCGGACGAGATCTGGAGCGTCGATCGCGTTGACTGATCCTGATCGTCTGATCGAATGACCAAATCGGGGCGTTGATCGAGATTAAATCTGGGCCGTCTGATCTGCTTGATGAAATCTGGGCTGATTACTTGATCAAATCTGGACCGTCTGATCTGCTTGATGAAATCTGGGCCGCTGATCTACTTGATCAAATCTGAGCCGCTGATCTGCTTGATTAAATCTGGGACGTCTGATCTGCTTGATTGAATCTGCACCGTCCGATCTGAGTTGACCGATGACCGACGACCGTTGATCGATGACCGACGGGTTGGATTCGGATCTTCGGGTCGGATCTCGGAGCTCGACGGGTGAAGAAGACGATGACGCGACTTTTCGGGGCGGATTCCGACGGCTACGGTGGTCCTCAGTGGTTGGAAGCTTGTCGGCCGACTCTTATGGTGGTTGCACGTCCTCTAGAGGTGGTGGTTCACGCCCAGAACGGCGCAAGAGGCGGCTCCGGTGGTGGTTGTACGGCGGCGTTGATGAACAAAATTAAAAAAAAATTTCAGAGATTAATTTGAGTGATTCGAACAAATCTAAGCACACTAAATCATCTAAATCAAGTTTCTAACATTCCTAAAACACTCAATTTGGATTAGATCTGATCCAATCAATTCGAATTTGAAAAATTTGAATTTTTCATCCTAAATTCGAGAACTTCGAATTGGCTTTGTTATGTATGTGTTTTCTTGAAATTGACTTGTGCCTTTTGCTCCTAGGACCCCCTGTTTATAGGTTGCAAGCTCAATTTTACGTTTCAAACAGTTTCGAAAATGAATCGTTTTTTGCCTATTTGTTTTTCCACGAATTTAACCAAAAATTTGGGCTTGATTCATTCTTAACCGATGAATTGATGATTGATCCTTCATTCCATGTCAGATTCATCCAATGTGGATAGATTAATTGTCCAATTTCATCAATTTTTGTAACTCCTCATTCATGTGCAATTGAACGCTTTATCAATTGAATTTTGTGACTTTTGGGTTGTTTTTTGCACTAATCTTTCTTTTATAACCACTTTGCGATTCCATCATCAATTTTGACAATCAATGATGTCTTGTCAGTTAAAAATGATGCAAAGTAAGGCAAAAAAGTCACATTTGAGGAAAATGCAAAGGCAAAAATAATGAGATGATAAAAAGACAAAATTTTGCCTTTGCTAGGGTTTGAACTTGTGTCATTGAGCTTGAGTGTGTGTTTGGGTCAATATGTTTAACCAATAGGCCATTTGGCCTGTGCCTTGATCACTTAGCCAATTTCATCAATACTTAAGGCTTTTTTTTTTAAAATGAGTTTAATTAAATTTTAAGCCTTAATTAATTGGGCAAAAATTGGGTGTCTACAGCTGCCCCTCTTTGTGGTAAAGTTTGAACAAAACTTTTGCCACAAAGACAAAAAGATAACCAATTTTTGTTAAGCTTCTTCTCCAAATTTTATTTTTAAGAAGGAGATTTTTATCTTGTGCTAAACTATCTGTCGAGTTTAGACTTTGAGATTTGGTTAGGTCATTTGCCGGACCTATGGGCTCTGTTTGGTCATTTGCCGGACCAATGGGCTTTAGTTAGGTCATTTGTCGAACCAATGGGCTTTGGTTTTGGTCATTTACCGGACCAATGGGCTTTGGTTTGGTCATTTGCCGGACCAATGGGCTTTGGTTTTGTCATTTGCCGGACCAATGGGCTTTGGTTAGGTCATTGCCGGACCAATGAGCTTTGGTTTGGTCATTTGCCGGACCAATGGGCTTTGGTTTGGTCATTTGCCGGACCAATGGGCTTTGGTTTGATCATTTGCCGAACCAATGGGCTTTGGTTTGGTCATTTGCCGGACCAATGGGCTTTGGTTTGGTCATTTACCGGACCAATGGGCTTTGGTTTAGTCATTTGCCGGACCTATGGGCTTTGGTTTGGTCATTTGCCGGACCAATGGGCTTTGGTTTGGTCATTTGCCGGACCAATGGGCTTTGGTTATGGTCACCATCTGGAATGGATGGATTTCTGAATTTTGTCTTGATCACTATCTTGAGTAGATGTGCTTTGGATCTTGTTACCATCTTGGTAGAAGTGTTTCTGGATCTTGTCACCATCTCGAAAGGATGAATTTTGGGTCACCATCTAAAGGATGGATTTTGGGTCACCATCTCGAAAGGATGGATTTTGAGTTTGGGTAGTACTAGACTATCTGTCTAGACTGAGGGGTATTTGTGATTTTTCAATCCACTGGGGGTTTCTTTCTCTTTTTCTTTCTTTCTCTTTTTTTTTTCTCTTCCCCTTTTTTTTTTTTTTTTTTTATTGATGATAAAAAGGATGCTTCAATTTTCTATCAAAATTAGTTATTTCTTGCAGTAATATTTTCTTTTAAAAATAAGAACAATCAACAGACCAAACTGTATAAACGCATTCATTCAGCATTATAAGATGCTCAAATTTCTTTTTCTGATGATTCAAATGGTGTTTGACTGGAAATTTATTCAGAAGAATTTTGAGGGTTAGGCTTTGATTCGACTTCAGAGAATTTCAGGAATATCAACTTTGCTTATAATTAAAATAAAATCAATTGATCACTTGAAATGACAAATTTTATTGATCAAGGATAATACAATTTTACAGCATCTGAGTTCACAGGATCCTTTAAATTGGGTCCATCCATTTGGGAAAGGATTAATGCTCCTCCCGATAAGACTTCTTAACTATATATGGTCCTTCATAATTTGGTGTGAACTTCCTCTGGAATCTTGCACATTTGGCAGCATTTTTCTCAGAACCAAATCACCTTCTTGGAAATTTCTTGGCTTAACTTTCTTATTAAATGCTCTAGCCATCCTTTGTTGATATAATTGCCCATGACACATGGCAGTTAATCTTTTTTCATCTAAAGATTTAACTGTTCAACTCTTTGTCTAACCCATTCAGCTTCTTCGAGCTCTGTTTCAGCCAATACTCGGAGCGAAGGAATCTCAACTTCTACTGGTAAAACAGCTTCAGTTCCATATACCAGGGAATAGGGCGTTGCCCCAGTTGACACTCTTATAGAGGTTCGATACGCCATTAATGCTAATGGGAGCATTTCATGCCAATCTTTGTATGCAATCGTCATCTTCTCAATGATTCTCTTGATGTTTTTGTTGGCGGCTTCTACTGCTCCATTCATCTGTGGGCGATATGGAGTGGAATTCGGTGTTTAATCTTGAATTGCTGACATAGATCAGTCATTGCATTGTTGTTCAGGTTTGTACCATTATCGGTAATGATACTTTCTGGAGTTCCATATCGAGCAATGATATCTCTTTTGATGAATCGAACCACAACGGCTTTTGTCACACTGGCGTATGAAGCTGCTTCAACCCACTTGGTGAAGTAATCGATTGCAACTAGTATGAATCGATGACCATTTGAAGCTTTTGGCGATATTGGCCCGATTACGTCTATTCCCCACATTGAGAACGGCCATGGTGTTGACATTGACTGTAATTCCTTTGGAGGAGCATTTATCTTGTTTGCATAAATTTGACATAGATGACAAGATCTCACATGTTTGATACAGTCTGATTCCATGGTTAACCAGAAATATCCTAGCCTCATAATCTTTTTAGCTAGCATATATCCGTTCATATGAGGTCCACATACTCCCTCATGAACTTCTTCCATTAATTTTTGAGCTTCTTTTTCATCTACACATCTAACAGGGTTGTATCGAATGACCTTCTGTATAGGGTATCTCGCTTAACAAAATGACTTGCCAGACGTCTCAATGATTTCTGATCCTTTTTTGTAGCACACTCAGGATAGCTACCTGTTTGCAAGAAAATTTTGATATCTTGAAACCATGGTTCATTTGATTCAATCATAGCACAGAATGCGGGTTCACTTCTTATTCGGACTTGCAAAGGTTGTATTCTTACTCCTTCAGTGAATTGGATCAAAGAGGCCAGAGTAGCCAATGCATCAGCAAATTGATTCTGAGTTCTCGGCACATAAGTGAAGGAAATTTCTTTGAACCTTCCTGCTAACTCAGCCAAGTGATTATGATAAGGAATCAACTTGGGATCCTTAGTTTTGAACTCGCCTCGAGTTTGGAAAATGATAAGTGATGAATCTCCAAACACTTCGAGCTCCTCGATATTCATTTGAATTGCCATTTCTAATCCATGATGCATGCCTCGTATTCCGCTACATTATTTGTGTAAGGAAACATTAATCTGGCTGATGCCGGGAACTGTTCTTCTTTTGGTGAGATAAGGACTGCCCTATTCCACACCGTATACGTTGGCTGCTCCATCGAAATACAACTTCCAATTGTTGTTTTCGGCTTCTGTTTCTGTTATTCTGATGCCTTCATCTGGAAACTGATCTTGTTCCTTTAATTCTTCGTCATCAACGGGCTTTCTGCGAGTTGATCAGCTAAAACTTGTCCTTTGACTGAACTTTGACTTACATAATGATATCAAATTCAGAAAGTAGCATCTGCCATTTCGAGATTCGACCAAAAGCCGGTTTGCGTGCAAGTATCGCAATGGATCATGCTTCGTAATCAACTCGATCGAGTAGAAGAGCGTATACTGCCTAAGCTGTGCATAACCCATACTAATGCACAGCAGGTTTTTCTATCTCTGAATACTTTTGTTCTCCATTTGAGAATTTCTTGCTTAAGTAGTAAACAGCTCTTTCTTTTCCTTCCTCATCTTTTTGCCCAAGCACACAACCCAGATTCAGGAAGAATTGTCAAGTACAAGAACAACGGTTTCCCGGTTTTGGAGTAACCAGTACTGGTGGATTCGTCAGATATCCGATTAAAGGCTTTTTCACATTCGTCATTCCATTCAATTAGGGCATTCTTCTTCAGCAGTTTAAACAGCGGTTGGCACTTATCAGTCAACTGTGATATGAATCGAGCAATGTAATTCAATCCCCAAAGGCCTCTGATTTCTTTAATGTTTTTGGTGGAGGCAAATCCTGAATCGCCTTGACTTTATCAGGATCGATTTCTATCCCTTTTGGCTAACCATGAATCCTAATAATTTTCCAGATGTCACTCCGAAAGTGCATTTTTCTGGATTCAATTTCAACTGAAACTTCCTTAATCTTTCAAAAAGCTTCCTTAACACCACTACATGATCATCTCCTTCCTTTGTCTTGGCGATCATCATCTACATATACTTCCACCTCTTTGTGCATCATATCATGAAGTATAGCAAGCATTGCTCGTTGATAAGTTGCCCCGGCATTCTTGAGAAAAGGCATGACTTGTAAAAAAGTTCCCCAGGCTGTAACGAATGTGGTTTTGACCTTATCTTCTTCGGCCATTAATATCTGATTATACCCTGAAAATCCATCCATGAATGAAAATAGATGATTTCCAGCGGTATTGTCCACTAAAACATCGATGTGAGGCAATGGGAAATTATCTTTCGGGGTTGCTTTGTTTAGATCTCTGAAATCCACACAATTCACTTTCCCGTTTTTCTTAAGTACTGGCACTATATTTGATACCCAATCCGAATAATCAGAAACCTCAATGAATCCTACTTCAAGCAACTTTTTTACTTCATCCTTGATTTGGAGGAGTAAATCGGCCTAAATCGCCTTAATTTTTGCTTTATAGGTTTAAAATCCTCCTTTGTTGGCAATTTGTGAACCACAATGGATGGGTCTAAACCAGGCATATCGCTATACGACCATGCAAAAACATCCAAGTATTCGGCTAGTAACTTGGTTAAATCTTGTGCCGTGCTCTCAGGCAATTTTCCCCTATCTCAGATTCCTAGGGTTTTCGCTTGTTCCCAAATTAATCACTTCAATGGTTTCGGGAATTTCAATCCTTCCTTGTTCAAAATTTTGCCAAATTTCTTGTGTTCTAAATTGATAATCAATATCATCTTCAACATCTAACCCAGTAGAGTTAGAGGTGATATTGATATTTTCATTAATTATACGCGCGAGATATCCCTGAACTTCATCACAATTGTCGAATCTGGTTGAATATGAATGAGGAATGTATGAGAATATGTAAATGGAAATAAATTTCATTAAACTGGGACGGTGTTTAAGTACACTTATTTGAGCATCACATAATACTGAAAAACACAAAACACAAATCTAGTCTTAGATAAGTTCTTACTTAAAAGACTTAATACTAGCGCAAGGCACAGAGAACCAATTTCTCAAGATCATTTCTTTGGATGAAGCATCTTCTTTGATATCATCTGGCTGCTGGATATGATGTGGCTTTGGAAAGGAATGGCTGATGTGAGGATTTTGAATTGGATCATTCCTTGTCGAGCTTCCTCCTTCTCATTTGGTTTTTCATTTCTGCCACTTCAGCACAAGTGGGGGAATAACCAGTCCAAAGGTTCCCACCTGAGTTTCTTTTTCATTTATCATACAGACTTCGTCAAACATTTGGAGCCCGAAGTCTTCTTCTCCTTCTTTTCCAATGTAAGGGACAGCTGTCTCCTTGTAAATGGCATAATCCTGTTCTCCCATAACAGTGATGAGTTGACCATTGGCTATGAACTTAACCTTCTGGTGCAGGCTTGATGGTATTGCTGGCAGCATGGATCCATGGTCTTCCCAACAGCAGATTGAATGTTCTGGGGATATCAATCACTTGGAAAGGAATAATGAAAGTTTGAGGCCCGATGGTGACTTCTAACTCCACTTCACCTATTATATCTCTTTTTGATCCATCAAAGCACGAACCACAGTAGAGCTTGGTTTGATGTCTGACGGTTCAATCCAATAGGCTCAAAGTGGCTAAGGGGCACACATTCAAAGAGGATCCATTGTCTACTAATACTCGAGAGACGATCTTTCCACAGCTTTTGACTACGATGAAGAGGGCCTTGTTATGTTGATCCTTCCTCTCCCAGTTCTTCAGATGAAAAATGATTTGCTCATTTGCAAAGATTGAGTTGATTATATGCCCCAAGGCTTCTTCTGATACCTTCTGGAACTTTCACTTCTTCTAAGGCTTTGAAAAGAGCCTCACGGTGTACATTAGAGCTAATCAGCAGACTCATGAGCGATATTTGGGCAGGTATTTTGGCCAACTGCTCGACAACTTTGTATTCACTTGCTTTCATCAGTTTTGCCAATGCTGACTCTTCATCTTTCTTCCCTTCTTCATTTTGCTGCTGTGGCATATTCACAGTTGCATTTTTCCGGTCGACTCATAAACTCTTCCTGAGCGAGTAAGGCCACCAACCATGGCCATTGAAGCATGATTTACCGCCTTATAATCAAATGGAGCGGCTTTATAATCACTCACAGCAAGGGGTATCTGAAAGGTATAGTTCTAGGCTGAAGTTGATCCATCTTCACTACCTTTGCCTATTTCGATTTTGATGGATCTAGGTCCACCTTCAATCATGCACACAAGCTCTTCTGGATCCGGAATCTCAGCGGTAATCATATTGATAACTGGTCCATGATTTGGCAATGGGTTAGTAGAGACGTTTGGAGCTTCAATGAAATCCAACTGGATGACTTTTGCATCAATAAGATCTTGGATTTTATGCCTAAGCCTCCAGCATCTGTCTGTTGAATGCCCGATTTGCCCCATGTGATATTCACACTTCAGCTCAGGATTGTAATTTCTAGGCTTTAAGTCTTCCCTAGGAACTTCAAGATTGATCAGATTATCGGCCCTTAATTTAGCTAATACTTGGCTAAGGGGAACCGGAATTCGAGTGAAGTTCCGCCTGTTGAACCTTGATTGTTGATTTGGGACTGCACTTTGTTGAGTCTGATCCTTATTCTGATTTTGATTCTGATTTGTTGACAACACGAATGACTTAGTAGGGCCAGTTGCATCTGAAGTATTGACCATGCTGACGGTTGAATCTTTCCCTTTGTATGGGACATTTCTCGGTGTATATTTCTTTTCTTGTTGCAATTTTCCTTGAAATTGCATTCTCAATCCTGCCCAGCTATCACCACTTCTGAGAAACTTGCTGATGCATGCCCAATCAGATGGGAAAAGAAAGGTTCCTCTAATGTGTTGATAAAAGTGAAAGTGAGGTTTTTCAGGCATCGGGGTGGTGATCCTTGCAGCCAATGCTCTCCAGCGCTGAGCATATTCCTTGAAAGTCTCTTCTTTCTTCTTCTTCAGATTGCTTAAATCCCATACCGAGGGCGCCATCTCAATGTTAAACTTATACTGATTAAAAAATGCCCTAGCCAACTTGTCCCAAGTATCAATTTCTTGATGGTCTAATTGGGCGTACCAGGCCAAAGCAGCACCAGTAAGACTGTCCTGGAAGGTTTGCACCATCAGCTTGTCAAACTTTGCGTATTGCCCCATTCGTCGTACATACAATCTGGTATGCATATTAGGACAACCTGTCCCGTCATATTTTTCAAATTCCGGTGCCTTAAATTTCTCAGGGAAGGCACCTTCCTCATATTGAGGCAATTCAGGATCGCGGTTTGATCAAAACCATCGAACGTCTTCATTTTCTCAAGCAGTTTTTTCCATTTCTTTAGCCTGAGCTTCCAGTTCTTTCTTCAACTCAGCCGCATTAAACTCATTTGGTGACTCCTCTTGCTGAATAAGCTGTCCTTCAATTTCTTTTCCTTTCTGTGACCTTGAAGATTCTTCAGAAGTTGTGGGGGTCTTAAGTTGTGCAAGACTCTGTGTTAAAGCCTGCATCTGTTCAGCAATTCCAAGGAGGGTTTGTTCCACGGTGTTGAGTCTTTGCTCATTGGTCTGGTCTGTGGGGTTGCTCCCGGTGTTAGACATCTTAGCTCGGGATCTGGTAACAATAGGGCTCCTAACCGGCTTGGACGCTATCTTTCAAGTTTTTGACTCAAACTCGAATTTGCTAGACCTGGACATTTTATTTATTAATATTTTTTTTAAAGAATAAATGAATTAATATACATATGCAAGAATAGATATGCTATACAGATGCAAATGGGGATATTGACCAATGATTTTAAAAAAAACATTTGTATTAAAAGATAATGTTTAACATAACAAAAACTTCTAATGGTTTAGAAACCTTATTTCCTAGTGACTGAATTAAAACTACTTTCTAATGGTTTCAAAGAACCTTGATTCCTAAGGACTAAACCTAAACCAACTAAACCAGTCTTCTTGTCTTAGTGGGGCAAACAATCTTGTCTTCCAGGGCTAGAATTTTCTTTCGAGCTGCCTTCAACTCAGCCTCTAAGAATGAAATTCTGCTTCCAGCACTTTGCAGGCGATCCACCATTTCCCTCTCTCTTTCTTGGAAATCTCGGTGACATACTTCCAGGCGAGCCGAAACAGCTTCCATGTAAGCAGTTGTTTCAGGGTCAGGTTCCGATGGTGCTGGTTGAAGGATATCGGGAGCTTCATATCGAATATCCTTATTCTTCTTCATTTGGCTAGCCACATACCACTGGTTGCTCTATACTTCTTTGTTTCCTTATTTTCTGGCTCGACTTCAAAAACCGGCTTCACCTCTCTATTTTCCCATATAGCTCGGATTTGATTTAGCTTGAATTCTTTAGCTGGTAGTATCTTGGTTGGATCCAGATAATCTAGAGTGACTTGCTCCAAATTAGGCTTGACAGTAATATCTTGCAGCATACCATACTGTCTGATAACACTTGAGGGATAATAACCAGTACAGCCGGTGAGTCCAATTAGGGGTACTGCCATGTATTCCTTGCAACTTAGGATGGCTGCAGGGCTTTTGAACCAGCGAGCTTGCCACATCATGTCTTCAGGTGGCATGTCTTCAAGAATGGCAATTATATCCCATAGAGGATGATCATCTTCCATGTGGACCCTTTCAGCAAAAGATTGGATGAGATCATATTTCAGGCTGATGAGGGATCCATTAGCCAAGTCTTTTCCGTAGTGCTTAATGTGGCTAGCAAACCAAATCATCAGTAAATGCATGCTTGCTTTGAACTTGCCTTGTCCTTTAGACTTGATGTGATTCAGACTACGGACTTGTTCGGCTAGAAGAGCGGGGACATAGGATTTGCCAGCTAAATATTGAGAAACCAGCTCTATGACCGGAAGTGGATGAACAAATTGCCATTAGGGAAGAGAATAGTTGCAAAAGCAGCTACTATGAAGGCATTAACCCGGTTTTCTTCCCAAACTTCAAGTGGTATACTGAAAGTGGATCGGTTGCTTTTAAATATTCAGGAGTTCCAAACCAGTCCATCAGTGTGTTAGCCGGATGCAATATTCATTGCAATCATTGATAGCTTCAATAATTGGTCCCCTCTTGATCCCAAAAATTCTGATATAACACGGACCGGGCTATGCTTGAAGTTCGGAATATAGATTCCTTCAGAGGTAGGAGGTGCTTGGAGTAGTCTAGTATATTCCTCAATGGTGGGCTAAGTACATGCTGACCCAAACGGAAGACAGCTTCTTCAGGTTCCCATAGATGAGTGAGGGCCGGAACATGGTGAATGGAACATGGATCTTTGGTAGGCTGAGGATTGGGCCTAATCTATCCTCAATGAATGACTTTTGGACTGGAGTAAAACTGACAAACCATCGGTCCAGTAGGAGCATTGGATCTTGAAAGGTTCCACTCGATTTCTCTAATAAGGCGAGCCCATAAGCTATCGCTACTGTCGGTTGAAGACATCATTTCTGAAAAATTTTTTTAAAGGTATAAGCTAATTTACAGATTTTTTATTTTTTGAGCAGCTTTATATATTTTTTTTTTAGAATCTCTCTTTTTTTTTAAGTATTTACATATATACATTTATATTTCAACTTCATTTTTTTTAGAAAAAGTTGGTCAATCCCATGCTAATGAATGCATGATTTGGTAGGGTTCTATAGGTTCCCCGATTTAGTAGTACTAAACCGAGAGTGGAGGACATTTCTTGATCTAGGGTGGAAAGCCACAGCCCCCGGACCTTACTTCGTTCTCCTCGCTTAGGCTCTTAAGACGGCCCTGGTACGACCGTATCTAGCACACAATTATGCTAATGCAAATGCAAATTATAAAACAACTCTCTTTTTTTTATTTTGTAAGTTAGTATATATTTACAAAAACAATTATTCAATATAATATACAAATAATCATATTCACAAAAATTGAGCAAGGATAAATTCAAATTTTAAAATTCCTAAGTGGCTAGCCCCTCTTTTTTTTTAAAAAAAAAATTAAATAAGTCCCCAGTGGAGTCACCAAGCTGTCGAGCCTGGATTTTTCCACTATCTGGTTCATTTCTCCTAACCCGATCACATTAAACCCGAACCCATTTAACATGAATCATCGACTAGGGTTAAAAGAAATTTTTGAAACTTTTTAGAGTCGCCACCCGATATAAATCAGGAAAAAATAAAAGCTATGATCAATGGGTCGGTTGATCCTAACTTAGCTACTAGTCTGCGAAAATTTGATTTAAAAAACCAAACTTTTAAAAACAGATATCATGGATTCGGGGCTAACCTATTAAAACCAAATCGGTTACCACTTTCGGATTTTAAACTTATGATCTATCCTTTTCATGCTCAAAAAAAAAAAATCAAATAATATGTACATAACAAATATTTGCAAGTCAAATCATTTATTTTATTTTTTTATGTGCTTTTCTCATTTTATTTTTTATTATTTTTTTAGAACATAAACATCAACAAAATATCTTATATTTACAAAATATTTATTTACTAAAAAGACAAAACATTTTTTTTATTTTTTAATGTCGCCCCGCAAGTGCCTACATACTCCCTAATATAGATCAGACAAAACGTAGTTCTTTAAAAAAAAAAAAACTTAGTTTGTTGGTCAATTTTAATTTTTTGAACTCTTTTCACTTTATATTCATTAAATTTTGAATTTTTAAAAAAATTATTTTTGATAATCCTATGATCTAATCAATTGACTTTCATTTTATGAAAAAAATATTTTTTCTAAATCCAAAAAAAATCATTTATTATTATTTTATTATTTTTTTTTAATTTTGGTTTTGGAAAATCCAATTTTATCATTTTTGTTTATTTTGTTAATTTATCATTATTATTTTTATTTTTTATTTTTATTTTAAAAAAAAAAACATTACAACATAAACTCACAACATATTCAGAATATTTCACAATATATTAAAATTATTTTTCATGCATTAAATATGCATTTTCTAAAAACAATTTATGTATAAATACATACTAAAAATATTCAAAAAATATCAAAAATATCAAAAAAATAAATTTATATAAAAAATAATTATTTATATTTTTCTGGATTTTTCTGAATTTTTAATGAATTTTTTACTATTTTTTTGCTATTTTTTATTATTTTTCGAAATTAATTATATAATAAAAATATAATAAAATAATGCGGATTAACCTGGACCGTCGGATGAAGCGGACGGATCTGATGGCGTCGATCGCGTTGACTGATCCTGATCGTTTGATCGAATTGACCAAATCTGGGGCGTTGATCGAGATGATTAAATCTGGGCCGTCTGATCTGCTTGATGAAATCTGGGCCGCTGATCTGCTTGATCAAATATGGACCGTCTGATCTGCTTGATGAAATCTGGGCCGCTGATCTGCTTGATCAAATCTGAGCCGCTGATCTGCTTGATTAAATATGGGCCGTCTGATCTACTTGATTGAATCTGGACCGTCCGATCTGAGTTGACCGTTGACCGACGACCGTTGACGATGACCGAACGGGTTGGATTCGGATCTTCGGGTCGGATCTCGGAGCTCCAACGGGTGAAGAAGACGATGACGCGACTTTTCGGGGCGGATTCCGGAGGCTACGGTGGTCCTCGGTGGCTAGAAGCTTGTCGGCCCGACTCCTATGGTGTTGCGCGTCCCTCTGGAGGTGGTGGTTCACGCCCAGAACGGCGGCAAGAGGCGGCTCCGGTGGTGGTTGTACGGCGGCATTGATGAACAAAATTAAAAAAAAATTCAGAGATTAATTTGAGTGATTCGAACAAATCTAAGCACACTAAATCATCTAAATCAAGTTTCTAACATTCCTAAAACACTCAATTTGGATTAGATCTGATCTAATCAATTCGAATTTGAAAAATTCGATTTTTCATCCT
This sequence comes from Combretum micranthum, assembly GCA_024138025.1. Classification (NCBI taxonomy): domain Eukaryota; kingdom Viridiplantae; phylum Streptophyta; class Magnoliopsida; order Myrtales; family Combretaceae; genus Combretum; species Combretum micranthum. The sequence goes on along the minus strand of JAMXBD010000394.1, from coordinate 544,518 downwards.
AAATTCGAGAACTTCGAATTAGCTTTGTTATGTATGTGTTTTCTTGAAATTGACTTGTGCTTTTTGCTCCTAGGACCCCCTGTTTATAGGTTGCAAGCTCAATTTTACGTTTCAAACAGTTTCGAAAATGAATCGTTTTTCACCTCTTTGTTTTTAACGAATTTAACCAAAAATTTGGGCTTGATTCATTCTTAACCGATGAATTGATGATTGATCCTTCATATTCCATGTCAGATTCATCCAATGTGGATAGATTAATTGTCCAATTTCATCAATTTTTGTAACTCCTCATTCATGTGTGTAAATCCCCGAAATTTTGATTCAAAGCTAAGACCTAAACCCTAATCGAAAGTCAAAAGGATTCTTAAGTCAAACAAAACCCTAGTTTACCGTAACCGTTTAACTCCGGCATTGCCGTTTTCTCAAGCCCTAGAAAACGAAGTTGGAAAAATTAGTTGTAATAGTTCGTAATAGCTATAGGTTTTATAAAAATATCAGATTGAAGATTTTCGAGTGTCCTTTGAACCCGATCGGACATAATTCTGGAAAGACGTGTCCGAAAGCCCGGAATCGGAAAAATATTCCGAATATACCGTTAGACTCGTAAAAATATAAGATTTCCAAAAATATCAATTTCGTAATTTTTCGATAACTAAAAATATCAGATATCGCTTTTATACGCGTACTTTCTTACTACCGTATTTAATTGTCATGTCTACTTTTACATTACACTATTTTCTACTATTCTACACTATTCATCTATCTCTACTTTTTCTTACAACCTATTCTTACAAACCTTACACCTACTTCTTACACATTTTCATTTCCAATACAACTTCACATCTTTCATCTCTTACTTTAATTAATCAAAAGACAAAAAAATTAAATTTTTCTCTCCCCCATACCCCAAAATAGCGCCGGCCATCTCTCCTTCATGCCCAATTTGTTTTGATTTTCAATTATTTAATTAACACAAATTATCTCCCACATTTTCCTATAAATACCCCTTCATACCTTCACTTCTTTCACACCTCTTCTTCTCTAAAGTTACTCTCTCAAAATCTCTCTCAAAATTCTCTCAAGAGTTCTTGCAAGAGTCCTCTTAAGTTTAGCTTCTTTAGGTAAGAAAATTCTCAAGATTTCTTCATGTTCATTTACTTAGTATGAGCTTAGTGTGTGTTTTCTAAAACCATGAAGGTTAAGAAAGCAACATTAGGTTCATGCTTTGTTTTTGTTCATAATCAAAATTCCTCCATGATCATTTATGTTTCTATTATGTTCCTTTATACTTCTCTATAATTCCTTTATGTTATTTCTATCTAATATATCTATATAGCTATAAATATTATTTAGAGCATATAAGCTCATTGTATTACAATTTATTTAACCTTCATGCAATTTATTTACTTCATTCCAAGTTATTTAAATTCAAGTTAATTTTAAGACTAGTCATTCTAGTCTTAGACTTGTCCTCATCAAGTCAAAACAATTCCTTCTCTTTACGGGACTAGTCTTTTCTTAGTCCCGGGATACCTTGAAGAAGCTAAGGTCCCAATACTTGATTATTTACTTAAGCTTTCTAATTATTATGTTCCTTTATATTTCTATAGTTTATGATTCATATTCATGCATGAACATAATGTTTTTATCTCAACAAATAAATAAAGAAGTATTTTTTTCAAAGAACTTTCCTAAATTAAAATAGAAAATGGATGAACATGCATGGAAATAATTATTCTTACATAAACAAAGGGTTTATGAAAACTCATCTTTCATCAAGAAGTGAAATTCTTTTGGAAATCATTACAAGAAATAAAAATATCATTTTACTACTTTTGAATCCAAGTTTTGAAAAATGAAACCACACCTTAGGAATTTAAAGAAGTTAAATATTCATCTCAAAAACTCAAGAGCTTTCAAAAGTAAAATAAATATTCCATAGAATCTCAAGTTCAAAAGACTTAATTTTACAAGTTGAGGCAATTTCATTTACTTCATACACATGTTATGAGTCATTACAAAAATGTATATACCTTTCAAAAAGTTTACAAAGTAATTGAAATATTTCTCTTTCAAAATAAGCTTTGTTTACAAGAAGAAAAACAAGTGGTTACAAATTCGTGGCAAATCTGGTCGCTACCTTTTCGGAACCTAACGGCTTAGTTTTGTAAAAATAAGCTTAGAAATGCGTAGATCTTTTCGAGTAGGTAGAAAACGACATATTATACGCGAAATTCCGAGTTAAAATGAGCAAGTTATGGTCATTTTAAGTTGGAATTTCCCCTTATACGATTTTTCTACGATTTTAAGTAAAGTTTAGAATTTTCAAGAAGAAGAATTTCATAAATACTCATTTTGGGTATTCTTCTTGATTAGATAATCCCGAGGAGGAGTGTTCGTACCCCGAGGATTACTACGATTAAGTGGAATTTCCGAACGACCCATCCGATTCAAGAACGGTGTCTCTTCATGGCCGAGTGAGTTACTTCCCGTTGATTTTCCTCATACTCTTGATTGTGCTTGTAAAATTAGTTGCACTAGAATTTAAGAAAAATAAAAAGGAAGTGTATGATAATATGTTGAAAGAATACTAAGTATTGAAACTCGATTTGTTTGTAATTAAGTTGTATGAGAATTAGTATCTTGAAATGTTTGAAATTGATTGATCACTTGAAAGAAGTTAAATGTAACTACCAGACTTTAATTAAAGAAATCACTCATGCACTTCATATGTTGAGTCACATTACATTCGCTACTATACAATTGGTGGGACAAGTGTATAATAGTGGTGGTAGACAGAACCGGTATATCATGTGAGTGGCTGGTAGGAGCCTGTAATAAACTACAAGTAATTGATGGCTAGTAGGAGCCTGTAATAAACTACAAGTATTTGATGGCTAGTAGGAGCCTGAAATAAACTACAAGTTTTTGATGGCGCATAGGAGCCGGTAAGATCTATAAAAGTGTTTTTTTTAAAAGTTGTGGCTGTAATTGGCCTGAATCCCCAACCCCGAATGAAGGGCGTAAATTCATTCAACATATGATTCCCGGAAAGTCATATGTCTTGTATGCTCACGTGATTGTTTTATTTCACATGATTGAATAATAAACTTGATTGTTAAATTTCTTCGAGTATGAATTTTGAGATTTACTCACTAAGCCCATAAGCTTATACCCCTATAGATATCTGTATTCTCAGGAACACCTATTTTTGAGCTTGAGGCCATCCCGTATTCGGATATGTTTTGATGTTAAAGCTTTTGGAGGAAATCTACTCAAAGACTTAGATTAGAATTCCTTGAAATCTTTAAATTTGAAAGTTATGAGGTTTATCACGATCCTTGATTCAGCGGGGGAATGCCCCTAAGAAGTTATGTATCAAACCTTTGATTATTTATGATATAATTTTATTTCTGAATTCTTGTATGTTATTCTTTACCTGCTTATACTATGCTTCCCAAAAGCGTCTCCTATTACCGTGTTAGACGCCTTACATATAATACTAAGGCTTTTGCATGGCTAAAGTAGCCATTCCTAAGCCTTGATATCATATGTGGCGGACTGCCACGTTTAGGGTACCCATCGGGGCGTGACAATATGCAATTGAATGCTTTATAAATTGAATTTTGTGACTTTTTGGTTGTTTTTTGCACTAATCTTTCATATTCTATAACCACTTTGCAATTCCATCATCAATTTTGACAATCAATGATGTCTTGTCAGTTAAAAACTGATGCAAAGTAAGGCAAAAAGTCACATTTGAGGAAAATGCAAAGGCAAAAATAATGAGATGATAAAAAGACAAAATTTTGCCTTTGCTAGGGTTTGAACTTGTGTCATTGTCACGCCCCGTAGGGTATCCTAAACGTAACAGTCCACCACATACTAAGTAAGACTCTCGAGTTCCCTAACCGGGGCCTTCGGAAGTCTTAAGTAGATGTAAAGCGTTCCCTTACGACAATAGAATACTTCAACAATGGAGTTTAACAGTTTAACAAGGCATTCATTAGCCATAGATAATAAATCAAAACGCATAAATTTTTAAGGTTTACAAAATCTAAGGGGCATTCCCCCGCAAAAGAATAACAGTCTATTACAGTCATCCAGAGTCCTTAGTTTCCAATGGAAGTCTATACAAAAGAAATGAATCAAACTTCTATGGGAAACTCCTATCTCCGGTACCTGCGCTGTGGCTTGTCTTGGCCTAAGCCATATAAACTCATGCTGCAAAAGATAAACACTATCGGGGCGTAAGCTAACTAGCTTAGTGAGTAATACTTCCATAACGCAATTAGATACAGTCATTCAAACAAGTGATTATTCAAGCAAGTGTATGCACCATACAAATGAAATCAACAGACATATGACCAACGGAAATCATATGTGGATGGACTTGCGCCCTCCATCCCGGGTTAGCAGATTAACGAATCCTGCGGTACGACCGTTTAAGCTCACGGTCAACTGATTAAAAACTCGTTTTATGGATCACGATTAACCTCACATTCGTTTTATGGATCACGATTAACCTCACATTCGTTTTATGGGTCACGAAAAACCAACCAATGCAAATGCTCCAACCCCATTGTGACATGAATGAACTCAGTTTATAGTCGGAGTCGAATAGTCATTAATTCGATTCTTTTAAGTGACCAACAAATATACGCAGACATTCATCATATGATTCTAAATAAACAATCAATATCTTAACACCGGTTTCGATATGCCTTAAGCTCCATTTCACATATCAACAATTCACAACATAAATATTCCCACATACCCCATCATGCTTGTACATTCCTTTTATCTTTGCCTACATCACTAGTGCCACTACATTACATCCACAAGCATTAATTGAGAGTGGAAGTAACTCACTCGGCCATGGGTCCCAAACTCCTTAATAATAGTAATCGGGTGGTAGAGAGTCGTCCTGCTCGGAATCACTACCAATCAAGAATAATCCCTATGAGATTCTCATTATGTAATTAAATCAAACTATACTTCTAGACTAGTTGAATTCGGATTTCTCGCTATTTTTGGAAGTTCCGACTTAAAACGGCCATAACTTGGTCATTTTAACTCGGAATTTCGCAAACTTCATATCGATCTTCATCTACTTCGAAAGATCTATCTAATTCAAGTATTAAATCCAAGTTTTGAAAATAATAGGGTCACGGACCAGTGGGATCAGTTCTGTCCCGCAATTGACCCAATCTCGAAAATTTGTTTTGTCTTTGATAAAAAGTATTCTTAAATGTTGATTCATGCATGAATGATATGGAAATGAACTACTAATGTGTATGCCATGTAATGAACTCAACTTGTGTATGGTCATGATAATTTTTGTAGTAATAATTTTTTTTTGGAACTCCTAAGTTTTGGGGAAAGTTTCATAAAGGCTAATTCTAAGAAGTTAATTTCCCACTTTATACTCCTTAGGGTTTCTTTGGTTTTTAATCTTGTAATCTACTTATTATTTGACAAAAAATAGGTTCTCAAAGTCTATAATAGTCATGGCCTCCATTCATGCACAAAAATTCACATTTTTCATTTGGTAAACATGTTTTCAAATAAGCTAATTGTAAAAATCCGAATTTTCCAAATTTTTTTCTTACATTTTTCTTAAGGGAAATCTAGTCTAATGCATTAAAAATTGGGGCTTCAATGTATACATTATCTAAGGACTTCATTTAGCTTATAAAACATTCATTTTAGACTTAAATACTAAGTGTTTATTTAGGCATTACACAAAGTTACGAATTTGACTACACAATTAAAGTCAACACTTTCCACTCTAACTTTACCCTTGTTTTTCTTATTTTTATTATGCCTAGCTCATCTAAACTCATGAAAATAGTTCCTTCAACATGTCTATTACACATACCTTCATTTTTCTTATGAAATACAAGTTTAAAATTGATTTTGGAGGTCTTTAGGGTAGGGTTTTCATTTCATCCGAATTTTCAACTTTCCATATCTAACAAAGTCCTTCCTTTTTCAATGTTCTTGCCATCTATATGTGGAGATATACTATCTAGCATCCTATACATGAACAAGACCTCATTTTTATGATCAATAAAGCACATAAACAAAAATGAACCTATGATCATGCATGTACATAAAGTGGTGGATGTCTAAACCTTAGATCTACTACATATGATGTATATAACATGAATCTCATGGCATGAACATCAACATAAATACAAGGTCATTACTTTATATGCATGAACAACATGAAATCTTAACAAAATGCATCTAAACACTAGATCCATGTCTTGTGATGGCTTGACATCCTTGTTCATGCATCTCCATGTCCCTAGCATGAGCATCATAGGGTTTTGATGAGGAAATACACAAGGTATACCTTTGCCATTACAAGAATAGGAAGAAACAAGGCTTACATACACATACCAATGGAGTCTTGAAGTGAAAAAGAGAAGAAGCAAAGTTGGAAAGTGAAGATGGGGAGAGGAAGAAGCTCACGGCACAAAAGGAAAAAAAGAAGAGAGTTTTTCTCTTTTTCAAAAGTTCAAATGAGAAGAAAATGAAGAGAGAGAGAGAACATTTAGTATATATACTAAGTGATTTAGGGTTTAGTTAATAAAAATGAAGTAAAAATAATACAATTGAGAGGGAAATAAGAGGAAGGGGCGCCGGCCTTCCTTTGTGTGTGTGTGTGTGTGTTTTGAAAAATTTAACTTTTGTAATTTAGTAAATGAAAATGAAATAAATGTAATAATTATTTAAAAGATAAAATTTCTTGGAAAAGAAAATTGAAATGAGTAGTTGTAAGGATGTAAGAATAAGGTATGGGTAGTGTGTAGTGTAGGTTGTACTTGTGAATAGTAGACAAGACATCTACTTTACCGGTTGTTCCGAAAACACGGGAAAAGCTATAACTGTAACCTTTATAGCTCGGAAAATTATGAAATTGATATTTTTGGAATCCTTATAAAATTACGGTTCTAATGAATATTCCGGAATATTTTTCTGAATCCGTGGCCCGGGGCACGCTTTTCCGTAATTGGGCTCGGGAAGGCCCGGAATTGAAAAATTCCCGAATTTAAAACTTTCAAAGGTTTGAAATGTACTTTGGAACAACAATTCAACTTCATTCACTCCAATTTATTTATTTTACTATGAAACCGAAGGAAAGCCGGATTTAGGGTTCCTAGGCTCTATTCACTAAACTCAATCTGATCGGATTAGGGTTTCGTCTCCAACTCCTGGGGTTTTCTAGCTACTGAGAATTCCCGGGGTTTACAGTCATTGAGCTTGAGTGTGTGTTTGGGTCAATATGTTTAACCAACAGGCCATTTGGCCTGTGCCTTGATCACTTAGCCAATTTCATCAATACTTAAGGCTTTTTTTTTTAAAATGAGTTTAATTAAATTTTAAGCCTTAATTAATTGGGCAAAAATTGGGTGTCTACAATAGTCCTTTATCAGTTCCAACCATCTTCTTTGCCTCATATTTAATTCCTTTTGTGTGAATAAATACTTAAGACTTTTGTGATCCGTATATACTTCACACCTTTGCCCATACAGATAATGTCTCCAAAGTTTTAAGGCATAGACAACTGCGACCAATTCTAGGTGATGCATAGGATACTTCTGCTTGTGCATAAGCCTCAGAAAATTTTAGTAAATACTTCCAAAATAAACATCGAAGATAAACTCTAAAAATGACTCCAAATTAAAACCGAACTTCAACTAGTCCTAAATCACGAATGAATCTAGAAATTTCTTAATCTTGAGAAAATGAGAATTGTCACGACCCAAAGGGTACCTTAAACGTGGCATCCCACCGTACACAATATTAAAGCCTAGGAATGACCGCCTCAGTTATGCGAAAGCTTCCATACTATGTACAAGTCGTCTAACACATGGAGGAGACACATCAGAGTGATACATTTTATATTGATACAACTTGAGTAACAATGTAAAGAAAATACACTTCACTATACATCAACTACAATTCATCCACAAATTTCCCTACACAAACTATTACAACATATTTCACAAAACCTAGCTAATATCTTCAAGCGTTCATACTTCCTGTCGGAATCCCGAAGTCATATTTGGCACCAACCATCTCAGTCCCCAGGTAGCATCTCCCATCAACCTATTTATTCAAACATCTATTGGGGTATAAGCTACACTAGCTTAGTGAGAGTTGCCTTAATTTCATACCATAACAAGCAAGTTATAAATCATCTATATGCTATGCATGAACAAACACATGAGCAGACAATTATGTAAGGGTAACCGGAACCCATACACAAAACAGATTTACGCCTTCCGTATCTAGGGTTAGGATGGTCCATAAGTCATGCAACCATAATTCCAATCTTAAGTGGGATGATCCATAAGTCATGCAACCATAATCTCGATCTTGAGTAGGGTGGTCCATAAGTCATGCAACTATAATCCTAATCTCTTTCTCTTAGTTTTACAACATCTATTATTTTATGTAGTTGATTCAAGTGCCTACACCACTTCCGTTAACTTAAGCGATCTCGTATCCTTAATGTTAACACAGGCTCCCTCGCCTCTGCTAATATACTTTTATCCTACGAAAGATATATTAGCCAATGCAATGTGACTCACTACGTGATATGCATGTATAGTTTATTCTTATAATCGTGGCATGTTAATTATGTAGGTTAAGAGCAATCATAGAGAATTTCAGACAATTCAAGTCTATGCTAGCTCATACAATGATTTTACAACAAGTCTCGCCTCGATATATTTATCATTTATTCAACCAAGATTATATCATAACTCATCACAATTTTATCTTTTCCTAATTCTAGTGCAACTAGCTACAAGCGCAAGCAAGGTAACAAAATAAGAGGAAAACTCATTCGACCATTGGATCACCGGTCTCTTAGTAAAAGTAATCCAATGGTAGGGAATTGTCAATTTCGGGGTCACCTAAAAAAAGGAAGAAATATCTTAATAAGTATTTCATCACTTAACTAATCCATTCTATCTCATACAAACTATCAAATTCATAATTCTCGTCTTACGCAGGAATTCCAACTTAAAACGGCCATAACTTGGTCATTTTAACTCGGAATTTAATAAATTTATACCGATTTCTATCTACTTCGAAAGATCTATCTAATTCTAATATCATATTTAAGTTTTGAAAACTTTAAAACTTTGAACAGATCTGATCAGTAGCAAAAACCAAATGGAAAAATTGATTTTATGAAAGTTCATGAAGTTTCTACTATCCAAAGCAAGTATTCATGCAATATGAACAAGTTACTATCATACATGATATGTCATGAGATATATATACATGTTATTGATGATATTGCATAAAAGAAATTTTTAGAAAACCTTTTCTTTGTAAGACTTTATGAAAAATCAACTTAGAAAGGATAGTCTTGTATTCTTGACAATCCTCACTTGATTTTAGAAAAATTCATTGATAAAATTTATTTATTCTTGTTAAAATTAAGCCTTCATTATGTATATTCCATAAGGCCTTTTTTTTCAATAAAAATTTCCATTTTATACTTTGCAAACATGTTTTTAAATATGGTTCATCCTAAAATCCGAATTTTGTAAAAATTGTTTTTGTGGTTATTCCTTTAAGTAAACTCATTTGATACTTAGAAAATTAAGGCTCAACCATACCTAATCACTAAGGACTTCATTTCTTTAATAAAACTTTCATTTTGAATTTGAAAAATAGGGTTTTCATACCATTACTCCATTATTACGAATTTCTGCAAATGACAAGCAACTCTAATTTTCTTACTTTATTTCTACTCCTTGTTCTACGTATTTTTCTTAGCAAATCCCATCTTAACTAAAAATCATTGCTTGATGATATCTATGACCTATACTCCATTTTTCATATAAAACACAAGTTTTGGAGTTGATAAAAGGGTTTTTAAGGCATGGTCTTGAAACCATCTGAATTTCACAATGTTAGGATAAAACTCAAATTCTATATCTTGTAATCTCTTCCTATTTTGAAAATCTTTATTAATAGATTTACCATTTACTTATAAAAAATATGTCATATTGATACCTATTCCATAAGCCTTTCATTTTTTAAACAAATCCTTCATTTTGGTGTTGAAAAATGGGTTTTCAAAATTAGTCTTGGTTGAGATCCGAATTTACAAAATTTGTTTTTGGACATATCTTTTGATAAAATCCATCTAAAATTATGAAAATTCATCCCTTACATATCTGTAAACCCCTAAAATTTTCAGTTAATTTTAAGTTTGATGTTAGAACTAAAAGTCAACCGAAATCCTAAAGGTCAACAAAAGGCTAGTACAAACCCTAGATTTTAGATCCGGCATTCCCTTTTTCTTTAGCCCTCGAAAGCGAAGTTGGAATAATTAGCGATAATAGTTCGTAATAACTATAGGTTATATAAAAATATCACAATTTCGAAATTCAAGTGTCTTTTGAACTCGATCTGACACAGTTCTTGAAAAACGTGTCCCGGGACTCGGAATAGTAAAAATATTCCTAATATACCGTTAGACTTGTAAAAATATAAGATTTTCAAAAATATCAATTTCATAATTTTTCTGTAGCTAAAAATATCAGATATCGCATTTATACGCGTATTTTCTTACTGCCGGTATTTAAATTGTCATATCTATTTTACATTACACTATTTACTACTATTCTACACTATTCATCTATCTCTACTTTTTCTTACAACCTACTCTTACAACCCATACACCTATTTCTTACACATTTTCATTTCTAATACAATTTCACATCTTTCATTTCTTACTTTTAATTAACCAAAAGATAAAAAAATAATTTTTCTCTTCCCCATTTCACCAAATTTGCGCCGGCTCCCCCTTGTTCCTCTCAAATTGTTTTAATTTTTAATTCTTTAATTAACACAAATTATCTCCCACATTTTCCTATAAATACCCCCTCATACTTCCACTTCTTTCACACCACTTCTACACTAAAGTTACTATACTCAAATCTCTCTCAAAATTTCTCCAAGAAGTCTCTTACAAGAAGTTCTCTTCTTTTTCTTTCTTGTAGGTAATATGCCTTCAAGATTTTCATATGTTCATCTACTTAGTATGAACTTAGTGTGTGTTTTCTAAAACCATGAAGGTTAAGAAAGCAACAATAGGTTCATACTTTGTTTTTGTTCATAATCTAAATTTCTTTATGTTGCTTTATGTTTTATAACTATCTAATATATCTATACAGCTATATATATTATTTATTTAGAGCATATAAGCTCATTGTCTTGCAATTTATTTAATTTCAAGTTGTTTTTAAGACTAGTCTTTCTAGTCTTAGATTTGTCCTCATTAAGTCAAAACATTTTCTTTTTCTTTTGGGACTAGTCATTTCTTAGTCCCGGGGTACCTTGATGAAGCTAAGGTCCCAATACTTGATTTATTCCTTTAATTTCTTATTCTTTCAAGTTATTATGTTTCTTTATATTTCCTTAATTTTATGATTCATATTCATGCATGAACATAATGATTTTTGTCTCAACTAAAATAAAGGAGGAAGTGTCTTCTTAAACTAAAGATTCTTTTTTAAGAAATAAATGTAGAGATTAAGTTTGTTAAAAACTCATAAACATGCCTAGAAATGATTTTTCTTAAATAAACAAAAGGTTTTATAAAAACTTATTTTTTATCAAGTATTAGAAATTCTTTTAGAATAATCACAAGAAACAAAAATATTCTTTTATGAAATTGTTATTACTTTTAAAAGTTGTTGGAATCTAAGCTTAGAAAAATAAAAATCATTCTTTAGAAATTTAAAACAATTACAAGAAATTAAATTAGAAAAATAAATACTCATTTCAAGTAACTCAAAATCTTTTCAAAGTAAAATGAATATTTCAAAAATTCTCAAGTTCAAAATCATTCAAGACTTTACTTTTTCATAAATTGAGACAACTTCATTTACTTCATACATTGTTATGAGTCAATACATATATGTTTATACCTTTCAAAAAGCTTTAAAAAATATTTGGAAAATCTATCTCTTCAAGAGAGCTTTTGATAAAAGGAAGAAATCAAGTTTTTACAAATTCGTGGTAAATCTAGCCGATTCCAAAATCCGAATTTTACAAAAATTAGTTTTTGAGTGATTCCTTTAAGTAAAAATCATTTGATACTTAGAAAATTAATGCTCAATCATACATAACCACTAAGGACTTCATTTTTATACAAAAATTTGTATTTTACACTTTGTAAATATGTTTTCAAATAAGACTTACTCAAAAATCCGAATTTTAGAAAGTCCACTTTTTGAATGATTCCTTTGAGAAAAATTTGTTCAACGCATTAAAATTTAAGGCTTTACTATATCCACTATCTAAGGACTTCATTTAACATATAAAACTTTTATTTTGAACTTGGATAATAGGCGTTTTCATGGGCATCATCCAAAGTTACGAATTTTACAAGTTGACTACTAACTCCAAATTTTCCATCTTGATTCCACTTCTTGTTTTACTCATTAATCTCATCAAAACTCCTTTCAACTTATAAAAATCACTACTTAATGATACCTATTACCTATATACTTCATTTTTCAGATAAAACATGAGTTTTGGAGTTGATAAATGGGTTCTAAAAATTGTTATTGGTTGAGATCCGAATTTACAAAATTTATTCTTGGACATTCCTTTTGATAAAATCTATCTAAACTCATGAAAATCCATCCCTTACATCTCCTATCTTAAGAGCCTTTCATTTCTTAAATAAAAACTTCATTTTTGAGTTGGAAAACATGTTTTTAAAATATGCCTTGGCCAAAATCCGAAAATGGAATTTTTATTTTGAAAATCACCTTTGATTCTTGTAAAAAGAAGTCTTGATGATATACATATATTAAGCCTTCATTATCTTAAGTAAAAATTTCATTTTGACACTTGGAAAGTGGTTTTTAAATAGGGGTCTTGCCAAAATACGAATTTCATAATTTTTGTTTAAGTTCAAAACCAAGATCTACTCTTAATATGAACATAAATCTAAAAGAAACCCATGGTAGTAAACTATAAACTCATAGATCTAAACTTTACTCATCAAAATCACTCATTTATGTTATCTATACCCTAAGCCCTTCATTTTCAATGAAAAATACACATTTTGAAGTTGAAAAACAACTTTTCTAAATATGGTTCCATTTTCATCCGAATTTTCAAAAATGATTTTTGTTGAAAGTAAAATAGATCTTGAGTTTTCTAAAACATTCCTACTATCGTCATGCTACTACAAGTTGTTTATCAACATAAAACAAAAGTCTAATGCATTTATGAACTCCAAAACACTAGATCTAGTTTTTTATACTAGTTTTAAATGCATGAACACATGTGAATGAGGAATATATGCATAAATCATAAGCAATAACAAAAATAATAACTCAAATAACAAGATCTAAGGCATAAACAAAAATCAAAGCTACAAAAAGTTAGATCTACAAGATATAACTACTTTAAACAAGAAAATAATAATTATACAAGTGAATAATCATGAAGAAGATGAGTGTTTCATTTTGGCATCATCATCCTTAGCTTTTAACCTTATGGAAGGTCATTTGATGCATAAAACTTTCATTACACTTTACCTATATCACCTATGGAAGCTTTGAGAAGAAGATTTGCTTAAAAATCTTCAAGAAATACAGGTGGGAGCTAATAAAAGAGTTGGGGGCAGCTTGTGTTCTTGAAGAAACAAGAACAAAAATGAAGAAGAAAAGAGAGGAAAAGGAGAGAGAAAAGCTAAGGAATGAAAAAGGAAAGAAGGAGTAAATGAAGGAGAGAGAGAAAATGAGTATATTAATGAATGAAAGAAGAGAAAAAAAATAAAACAAGGCAGCCAAAGGAGAGGGTGCTGCACGTGAAATTGGGAGACAGGAGAGAGAGGGTTTGTTTGAAATTTGACTTAAAATTGAATTGTGTAATAAATATATAATGTAGCTTCTTTAAGAAGGAGTGGAATATAATTAATTTAGTTAAAATAGGAGTAATTAAAGGACAATGGCAGCCAAAAGAAAGAAAAATCTACCATGAAGTGATATAATAAAGTGTAGAAAGATTGAAGTGAAAAGGAAGTAATATGTGTAAGGTATACTTGAAAGTATGGGTTGTAAGAGTAATTTCTTAATAAAATAAAATTAGAAAATTTATTCCAAATATTTGTAGCAGATTTTTCATAATTAAAATTAAATAATTATTTGAATTATTTTAGTATTTTAACAAATATATTACCGGTATGATCAAAATACGCGAATATAGGCTATAAATGATATTTTTATAACCCGAAAAATTCTAAAAATTTATTTTATGAAAATAAAATTTTTTTAAAAATATTTTTCAATTATTAAATTAATTTATTTTATTTTTTAGTATCGGGTCTTAAACAAAATCTGATCCCATAAAAGCCCGAACTAACTAAATTTTAGAAAAACAAAATTTTTTATAATATATAAAATATTTATCTAAAAATATAAGACTTTATAAGAATAATAAAATAGTGTAATGAAATAAAAGTGAATAATGCAAAAGACTAATTAATTACCAATAGTAATGAAATACGGATAAAAAGGTTATAACTGTAACTTTTATAACCTGAAAAATTATATAACTGATATATTTGGAAATCTTATGAAATTACGAGTCTAACGATACTATTGGTATATTTTTTATATCTTGAGCCCTGGGACACGCTTTTCGAAGTCTATATCCGAACGGGTTCGAAATAAGTCAAAAATTTACCAATCTAATATTTTAAAACAAACTTATATTACTACGAGCTATTCTACACATTTAAACTACACCTCGGCCTCTAGGGTTAGGGGCGCTAGACTGCCGGACTTAAACTATTGTATTTCACTTGGGGTTTCCGGGTGATTTTCCGGTTTAGATCTTTGCCAATTTGGAAACTGATATTTTATGTTTATACAACATATTTGATTTGAGAAAATTATTGTAAATTTTATTTTTGTAAGTATTTAATATCTTTTAACGTTTTCGGAATTCTCGAATTGAGTTTCATTTCCGAAAATTAATCGTTATTTACTTTTTAATAATTTGATTTTGGGTTCTATATTACCCGATTTTATAAGTCGGAGTTACGTATGGAATTTGTCGTACGTAGTGGTTTTGGAATTGAAGTATGATGAGTTCTTATTTTGTTTTTAAGGATTCTAATTTTTCTCAAGATTCGGAAATTTCTGGATTCGCTCGTGTTTTTGGACTAATTGAAATTCGGTTTTAATTTGGAGTGATTTTTAGGGTTTATTTTCGAAGTTCATCTTGAAATTATTTACTGAAATTTTCCGGGGCTTACAATTCAAGTCTTGGGTAGTATTGATAAAATATAAGACTCCCATATTTATTTATTTGATATTCTTGGTTTATTTATGAGTTCGGAATTATTTCAAGTCTTGGAAAGCCTTGAAAAAGATCAAAGACTTCCATGTTTTGTTTCTTTATGCTTTTCTTATTTTTATGGTGATTGGAATTTATTTAAGTCTTGAAAAGTCTTGATGACAAGCTAAGACTCCCATACCTTTATTTTTTATATTTGCTTTTTTTTTTTTTATCTATCTTTAATTTTTATACTTTGATAAGTGTCATGCCCCAAGGGGTACCCTAAACGTAACAATCCGTCATACTCAATATTAAAGCTTAAGTATGACTACCTTAGTCATTCCCAGAAGCTTCGATATTAAATGTAAGGCGTGCTCTCATAAATTTAGAGTACCATACATGGAATTTTGAAGCTTAAGAAGATATAATAATAAATAAAGAAAAGAGGATTCATAATATTCATTTGTTCATAACAATAGTCTTACAAATCTTAGGGGCATTCCCCAGGCACAAATAACTATAATCTATTACAAGAATATTTCTATGAAGTCTACATCTTATCCAACACTAAACTTCATCTAGAAATTCCTTAACCAAAAAGGAAAATACCTGGCTACAGGGTCCACGTGGCCTCAACCATAAATAAGCGAACTGCAAAAGATATCTATAGGGGTATAAGGTAATAGGCTTAGTGAAAACTATTTCCATAAATAAACTTCTTGTGTAATGAAATTCAAACAAGTTATTTAAGCAGACAAATGAGATGCAACATACACGTAGCCAAACAAGCATATAGTTTTCCGAGAACTATATGTTGAATGAATTTACGCCCTCCATTTGGGGTTTGGTGATATGTAACCTCAAAACGAGTAGTTTTTGTTAAATTATGCTTTTGTTCAATACCGCCAAGCATATTAAGTCTACTCAATTTGAGCTATGCTTTCAAACTTTCCGTCAAGCATTTGATTCCTTGTCGCCAAGCAATCGCTTTCGATCATAATCGCCAAGTATTGCTTTTGATCGAGCTACCATCCTTCTCACCCAAGGATAATAATCCAATGCAATATGACTCACTTTGTGGTATACATGAATCAATTTATTTATGATATCATAGCATCATTATTATCAAATTTAAGGTGATCATAGAATTTCATACATATCAAGTGCTATACTAAAACAAACATTTAATCAATTCCAACCTCGATATTCTTAGGATCCTTTCAACAAAATTTTCGCATACATATCAATTTGTCTTTTCTTAATTCTAATGTGACTAAACTACAAGCACAATTAAGTTAAGTACTTTAAGGAAATAAACTCACGATGCCATGTCGACTCTTCTCTAAACGGATAAGTCGTTCACACAATCCACTTAGTCGAAATAATCCTCGAGGCATGGGTATCCTTCCTCGGAATCACCTAACCAAGGAAAATAGCAAGAATGAGTATTTCTTGATAACTTTCTTGAATTTTGACAAAACAATATCATAAGAATGTCAAAGTTCGTATAAAAGGATGATTCCAATTTAAAATGGCCATAACTTGGTCATTTTAACTCAAAATTGCTCATATAATATACCGATTTCTATCTACTCGAAAAGAAATATCCATTTCTAAAACTATTTTCATCAAACTAGATTATTTAGGCTCCGAAATAGTGGTGATCAGATTCACCATGAATTTTCCCAACTCAAAAGCAATTTGTTTCAAACATTAAACCATTCAAAAATTGCTTTGATAAATACTTAGTTATCTAGATAGTTGAAAATTTTCCTTTTTATATATATCTAGCTCATATTTTATCCATGCTCAAGTGTTTGTTGTCCAACCAAATTTCTTGAGTAAAACAATATAAATCAAGAGTGTAGAAAACCATAGTTTACTAAGATTCTATTTTGTAAATCCTTGAAATGAATATTTTGATTCTTTTGTTTTCAAAGAATTGCCTTTATGTTCGTCTTACTATTTTTTTCTAAATGACTTTTTGATAAAATAATTTTCTTCTTTTCTAAAAATTCTCAACATTAGTGCTACTTTTCCTATTTGTTTTCTTTGACTATTTATTTGAAAAATCTTGGTTTTGAAAACTCTCATTTTCGTTTTAAGGGGTTTCCTTATATTAAGTTTTTATGAAAACATTTTAGTACCAAAGTCATCTTCTTTTAAGAAAACAAAGTAATATAAAAATGATTTAAAAAGCTTTTTAAAACAAAAATAATTTTTGAAATTATAGTGAGTTCCTCTTAAAACTTGAAAAAGAATAACTTTACTTTTGTTAAACCATAGAATTTATATTTCATATAAAAACATTCTTAGGTGATAAAATCTCCTTTTTGTCAAAGTATTATTGGAGCTTTAAAGATTTGGATAACAATCTTAATGGGCATGATTATGAGAAATAATAACAAGCAAAAATAACATAAATAATAAATAAAGTCAAGTATTGGGAGTCTAAGATTCTTCAAGGCTTCCGGGACTAAGAAGTAGACTAGTCCCAAAAGAAAGAAATAAGATAAAAGAAAGAAAATTATTTTGACTTGATGAGGACAAGTCTAAGACTAGAAACTAGTCTTAAAAC
The DNA here is from genome assembly GCA_024138025.1 of Combretum micranthum. Taxonomy (NCBI): domain Eukaryota; kingdom Viridiplantae; phylum Streptophyta; class Magnoliopsida; order Myrtales; family Combretaceae; genus Combretum; species Combretum micranthum. Next base: position 526,598 of record JAMXBD010000394.1, on the reverse strand, counting down.
AACAAAAAAAATAAATAAATTGCAAATTGAAGTAATAAATAAATTACTTTGCATAAAAATAAATAAATTGCAAGTGAGCTTATATACTCTAAAGAATATATATATATATATATGTATACATATAGATATATAATAATACTAAGTTAGAAATGATAATAATAATATAAACAAAGTAAAGTAACAACATAAATAAATAAATAAAGATTCATGAATAAGAACTGTCACGCCCCGAAGGGTACCCTAAATGTGGCAGTCCTCCACATATAATATCAAGGCTTAAGAATGGCTACCTTAGCCATGCGAAAGTCTTAGTATTATATGTAAGGCGTCTAACACGGTAATAGGAGACGCTTTTGGAAGCATAGTTTAAGCAAGTAAAGATAAACATACAAGAATTCAGAAATAAAGTATATCATATCATAAATAACCAAAGGTTTGTTACATAGTTTCTTAGGGGCATACCCCCGCTAATTCCAAGGATCGAGACAAACTTCACAACATCCAAAATACTACATCAAAGATTTCAAAGGAATTCTAATCTAAGTCTTCGAGTAGATTTCCTCCAAAAGCTTCAATATAAAACGTACACGGATACGGAAAGGCCTCGGGCTCAAAAATAAGTGTTCCTGAGAATACAAATATCTATAGGGGTGTAAGCTTATGGGCTTAGTGAGTAAATCCCAAAATTCATACTCGAAGAAAATTATCAATCAAGTTTATTATTCAAACATATGAAATGCAACAATCACGTGAGCATACAAGACATATGACTTTCCGGGAATCATATGTTGAATGAATTTACGCCCTTCATTCAGGGTTGGGTATTCAGGCCAATTACAGCCACAACTTTTAAAAATACTTTTATAGATCTTACCGGCTCCTATACGCCATAAAAAACTTGTAGTTATTACAGGCTCCTACTCGCCACTTACATGATATACCGGTTATGTCTACCACCACTATTATACACTTGTCCCACCAATTGTATAGTAGTGAATGCAATGTGACTCAACATATGAAATGCATGAATAATTTCTTTAATTAAAGTCTAGTAGTTATATTTAACTTCTTTCAAGTGATCAATCAATTTCAATTTCAAACAATTTAAGATATTAATTTACATACACTATATTACAATCAAATCGGGTTTCGATATACTTAACATTCTTTCAACATATTATCATACACTTCCTTTTGATTTTTCTTAAATTCTAGTGCAACTAATTTTACAAACACAATCAAGAGTATGAGAAAATTAACGGGAAGTAACTCACTCGGCCATGATGACACCGTTCTTGAATTGGATGGGTCGTTCGGAAATTCCACTTAATCGTAGTAATCCTCGGGATACGAACAATCCTCCTCGTGATTATCTAATCAAGAAGAATACCCAAAATGAGTATTTCATGAAATTCTATCGTTGAAGATTCTAATCTTTTCTTAAAATCGTAGTAAAATCGTATAAGGGGAAATTCCAACTTAAAATGGTCATAACTTGCTCATTTTAACTCGGAATTTCGCGTATAATATATCGTTTTCTACCTACTCGAAAAGATCTACTCATTTCTAAGCTTATTTCCATAAAACTAAGTCGTTTGGGTTCCGAAAAGGTAGCGATCAGATTTGCCACGAATTTGTAAACACTTGTTTTCCTTCTTGTAAACAAAGCTCATTTTGAAAGGATAAACATTTCAATTATTTTGTAAACTTTTGAAAGGTATATATATATATATTTGTAATGACTCATAACAAATGTATGAAGTAAATGAAGTTGTCTCAATTTTAAAAATTTAAGGTTTTAAAAGATTTTGAACTTGAGATTCTATTTTACTTTTGAAAGATCTTTTAGTTATTAAGATGAATATTCTATTTCTAAATGAAATCTCTTGTAATTAAAGTGTGGTTTTATTTTCTAAACTTGGATTTCAAAAGTAGCAAAATGACATTTTTATTTCTTGTAATGTTTTCAAAAGAATTTCTACTTCTTGATGAAAGATAAGTTTTCATAAAACCTTTGGTTTATGTAAGAAAATCATTCCTAGGCATGTTCATGGGTTTTTAGAAATCCGTTTTCCATATTTATTTCTTCAGAAAGAATCTTTAATTCAAGAAAACATTTTCTCATTTATTTTTGTTGAGACAAAAACATTATGTTCATGCATAAATATGAATCATAAGCTATAGAAATGTAAAATAATAACTTGAAAGCTTAAGTAAATAATAAAGTAAATCAAGTATTGGGACCTTAGCTTCATCAAGGTACCCCGGGACTAAGAAAAGACTAGTCTCGAAAAAGGAAAAGAATTGTTTTGACTTGATGAGGACAAGTCTAAGACTAGAATGACTAGTCTTAAAATCAACTTGAAATTAAATAAATCGCAATGAAGTAAATAAATTGCATGAAAGATAAATAAATTATAAGACAATGAGCTTATATGCTCTAAATAATATATATAGTTATATAGATATATTAGATAGTAAAGAACATAAAAGACTTAAATGAACATAGAGGAATTATGTTTATGAACAAAAACAAAGCATGAACCTAATGTTGCTTTCTTAACCTTCATGGTTTTAGAAAACACACTAAGCTCATACTAAGTAGATGAAGAAGAATTCTTGAGAATTTTCTTACCTAAAGGAAGCTAAACTAAGAAGACTTCTCTTGAGAGAATTTGGAGAGAAATTTTTGTAGAGTAACTTTAGAGAAGAAGAGGTGTGAAAGAAGTGAAGGTATGAAGGGGTATTTATAGGAAAATGTGGGAGATAAATTGTGTTAATTAAATAATTGGAAATTAAAACAAATTGAGCATGAGAGAGAGGGGGCCGGCGCCATTTGTGTGTGTGGGGAGGAGGGAAAATTATTTTTTTGTTATTTTGTTAATTAAAAGTAAGAAATGAAAGATGTGAAGTTGTATTGGAAAAGAAAATGTGTAAGAAATAGGTGTATGGATTGTAAGAATAGGTTGTAAGAAAAAGTAGAGATAGATGAATAGTGTAGAATAGTAGAAAATAGTGTAATGTAAAAGTAGACATGACAGTTAAATACCGGTAGTAAGAAAATACGCGTATAAAAGCAATATCTGATATTTTTAGTTATCGAAAAATTACGAAATTGATATTTTTGGAAATCTTATATTTTTACGAGTCTAACGGTATATTCGGAATATTTTTACTACTCCGGGCCTCCGGACACGTTTTTTGAGAACTGTGTCCGTTTGGGTTCGAAGGACATCCGAATTTCGCGAAACTGAAACTTTTATAAAACCTATGGTTATTACGAACTATTCAAGCTAATTTTTCCAACTAGGGTTTAGTTGACTCTGGAAATCCGGTTGACTTCCGATTAGGGTTTAAACTATAATTCGGATCCAAAAATTTCGGGGATTTACAACCTACCCCCCTTAAAGAAAGTTTTGTCCTCAAAACTTGAAATTTGCAACTTGAAATTCGTACCTGATTCTTCAAAGAGATTTGGATATTTCCTTCGGATCTCATCCTCGGCTTCCCAAGTAGCCTCTTCTCGTGAATGATTCCTCCATAACACTTTGACATATCGGATTTCCTTGTTTCTCAGCTTTTGAACCTTTTGATCCATAATTTGAACTGGGTGCTCCTCATAAGTCAAGTTCTCTTTCAGCTTAACCGGTTCAAGTTCCACAATCCAGTCAGGGTCGGGGATATGCTTTCTTAGTACTGAGACATGGAAGACATTATGTACTCCCGACAGGTTTGGTGGTAATGCCAAGCGATAAGCCAAATCTCCTACCCGTTCGAGGATTTCGAAAGGTCCGATGTACCTTGGGCTTAGCTTTCCTCAAGCCCGTACACGATGAATACTCTTTATCGGATTCACTTTCAGGTACACATGATCACCAACGTTAAACTCAAGGATTCGTCGTTTTTTATCTGCCCAACTTTTCTGTCTATCTTGGGCCTCTTTTATCCTTTGTTGAATAATCCTGACTTTATCTGAGGCGTCTTGGATGAGATCTGGTCCAATTGTTAACTTTTCCACATCATCCCAAAATAGAGGCGATCTACACCTTCTTCCGTACAAAGCTTCGTATGGTGGCATCTTAATTGTTGAATGATAGCTGTTGTTGTAAGCAAACTCTACCAAAGGTAGGTGTACTTCCCAGCTTCCTTTGAATTCCATAACACAAGCTCTTAACATGTCTTCCAAAGTCTGGATAGTTCGCTCTGATTGTCCATCAGTTTGTGGATGATAAGCTGTACTGAACTGTAACTTGGTCCCCATACACTTCTGAAGGCTTGTCCAAATTTTGACACGAATCGAGGATCCGATCCGATACAATCCCTGCTGGAACTCCATGCAGTCTCACAATCTCCCTTACATATAGCCGGGCCAACTTTTCCATTGAGTAGGTCATGTTGATGGGGATGAAGTGTGCTGACTTGGTAAGTCGATCCACAATTACCCATATGGCATCATATCCGGCTGATGTTCGGGGCAATCCACATACGAAATCCATGGTAATTTGGTCCCATTTCCATTCTGGTATGGCCAATGGTTTCAAAAGTCCTCCTGGCCTTTGGTGTTCAATCTTTACTTGTTGACATATGGGACACTTCATTACGAATTCAGCTACATCCTTTTTCATACCATTCCACCAAAAGCGACTCTTAAGGTCTTGGTACATCTTGGTACCACCGGGGTGCATGGTATATCCTGAGTTATGCGCCTCATCCATTATTTCCTTTTTCATCTCCTCATCATTTGGTACACATAATCTTCCCTTCATTCTTCTACATCTTCCTCATCTATCTCAAAATCGTCATACCTTCCTCCTGTATCTCACTTTTCAACTTTTGTATGACTTCATCATATCGTTGAGATTCTTTGATTCTATCGATCAGGGTTGGCTCCATTACCAAATGGGAAATTTCCATTTCCGCACTTTGCCCCACAAATTCGATGCTCAATCTCTCGAATTCCTTTATAAGTTCTTTTTGAGTTGTGAGCATGGCTGCAACTTCTCCATGGTTCTTCCGACTCAAAGCGTCTGCTACCGCATTCACTCTTCCAGGGCAATAATTTATTCCAAGATCATAGTCTTTGATCAACTCCAACCATCTCCTTTGCCTCATATTCAATTCCTTTTGTGTAATAAATACTTGAGGCTCTTATGGTCCGTATAAATCTCGCATCTCTGTCCATATAGGTAGTGCCTCCAAAGCTTGAGAGCGAAGACAACTGCGGCTAACTCAAGATCATGCGTCGGGTAATTTTGTTCATGCGGCTCAACTGCCGTGAAGCATAAGCAATTACTTCCCTTCTTGCATAAGCACACATCCTAAGCCATTTCTTGACGCATCACTATGGACGGTATATGGCTTTTCTGGATCGGTAAGGTTAAAATTGGAGCAGATACCAACCGTTGCTTTAACTCTTGGAAACTTTGTTCCCTCCTCATTCCAAATGAATCTTTCATTCTTCTGGGTCAACTGAGTTAGTGGCTTAGCTATTTTTGAGAAATCTTGCACAAACTTCCTGTAATAGCCAGCTAATCCAAGAAAACTTCTAATCTCAGTCACCGTCCTTGGTTGTTTCCATTCCATTACGGCCTTAATCTTTTCAGGATCTACGATATTCCTTTCCCTGAGATAACATGTCCTAGAAAAGATATTTGGTCCAACCAAAAGTCACACTTGGATAATTTGGCATATAACTTGTGCTCCCTTAAGGTTTGTAATGCCATTCTCAGATGTTCTTTGTGTTGCTCCCGTGTTTTAGAATAGACCAAAATATCATCAATGAAGACAATCACGCATTTATCCAAGAGCGGCTTATACACCCGATTCATCAAGTCCATGAAAGCAGCTGGTGCATTTGTCAATCCAAATGGCATGACCATGAACTCATAGTGTCCATACCGAGTTCTAAAAGCGGTCTTTGACACATCCTCTGGTTTTATCCTCAGCTGGTGGTATCCAGATCTCAAATCAATGCGTGAGAATACACTTGCTCCTTGTAGTTGGTCAAAGAGGTCGTCGATCCTTGGCAATGGATACTTATTCTTTATAGTGACCTTGTTGAGTTCCCGATAGTCAATACACAACCTCATCGATCCATCTTTCTTCTTCACGAATAATTAGAGGTGGGCAAGTGGGTTAAACGGGCCAACTCGTCCCGGCCCACTTTGGCTCGTGGGTTAAACGGGCCAAAAAAATTTGACCCACTTTAAAAACGGGCCAAAATTGCCTGACCCTAACCCAACCCACTTTAGCCCGTGGGTTAAACGGGCCAGCCCACTTTTTGACCCTTTTAACCCACTTACATATTTTGTGAGTTAAATGGGCCAAGTTGACCCATTTAACTTATTTATACTAATTAAATAAAATATATATAATAAAAAAGAGAGTTTTATAAGGTTATATATATTAATGATTAATTTCATTATTATTTTTAATTACTTTTTATATAAAAATAAGTTTTCTAAAAAAACTTATTAGATAATATATTTCATTTAAAACAATAATAATATATTTTATAAAATTTTATGGTGCATATGCATCAATTTGTCATTCTTTGTTATAATTAACACATAAATTTAATCTCAAGTATAAAAAATCTCAAGAATAACCTTCATTAATACATATTTACCCTATAATTATTTATTTTATTTTTATGAAAGTGGGTTAGTGGGTCAACCCACTTAACCCGCGGGCTAGCCTACTTTGGCCCGCGGTTAAGTGGGTTGGGTAAAATTAACCCACTTTTAAACGGGCTAAAAGGGCTAAAAAAAGTTGGCCCTAACCCGTTTTTAAAGTGGGTTAAACGGGCTGGCCCGCGGGCCATAGCCCATTTGTCCAGCTCTACGAATAATATCGGAGCTCCCCAAGGCGAGACACTTGGTCTAATAAATCCTTGGTCAAGCAATTCTTGTAATTGCTTCTTAAGTTCCTTGAGCTCAACATGTGCCATTATGTATGGTGCCTTGGATATAGGTTCTGTTTTTGGCATCAAATCGATCTCAAAATCGATTTCTCGTTTTGGGGGTAACCTAGGCAATTCTTCTGGAAAAACATCAGAGAATTCATTAACGATGGGGATGTCGTCAATGTTGGGTCTTTCCTTATCCTCCTCCGTACTTCCCACATAACTTTCAACTCCTTCCTCAACCTCTTCAATTACTTCAAACGAACTTAACTCCAAACTTTTAGAAGTTGCGGATTCTCCTAAAAACATAGCTTTCTTTCCATCTTGTCTCATGAATTCCACCTTTTTATTTCTACAATCTACCTTTGCTTCCACCATGGACAACCAACTCATTCCGAGAATCACTTCGTACTTGCTAATTTCTATTACTATAAGATCGGTAGTTGTTTCATGGCCTTGTATCTTCATAGGGCAATTCCTTATTACTTCTTTGGTAGTCACCACACTACCGGTAGGGGTCTTTATACGAAAACTTGTTGTGATTGTGGTGATAGGTAAACCGGTTTCAAGGCTACACTAGTGGCAATAAAGGAATGTGTTGCGCCGGTATCGAAGAGGGTATAAGCGGTTAGGTCCCCTATTTGTATGGTTCCTGCGTTCAAGACGTGCGTGTTACTATTCTTATTTGTCCTTATAAGGTTCCCTAGATATCTATTATTTCCAACATACATCATAACTTTATACTCAACAGATCAAAACAGACATATATTTTAAAGGTTGAGGCTAACCTGTAACCAAGCTATAGTCATACTCCTCTCCATGGTCCAGGGCAGCCAACTCTACTCCTTCTTCGGCATCTTCCTCGCAGACCTATTGCCCTTCAAGGTTGTAAATTCTCAGCCCATGCATATGATGCCGAGCGACTTCCGCTTCCATTCCCACTCCTTGTCGGGGCAAGTCCTCCTGAGGATCCAACGGTCGGTTTGCTGTGAGATTCCTTTGGGGACACTCGTTAGCAAAATGTCCCAATTGCTTACATACGAAACAAGTCGTAGAAGCTTTCTTTGGCAATTCGAAATCTTATGGCTCGGGTCACCACAGAAATAACACTTGTTTTGGAGAAGGGGCATCTCTTCGGGTAATGCGCCCCTTTGCATTTCCAACAACTTACTGCTACCTTGGAATATCCTTCTGTCCACTGAAATTTCCCTTAAAGTGACTAATTGGTTTAAACCTCTTGGAAGGGAAATTGGAGCTTGTTCCTGGTTGAAATTTCCTTCCAAACACATGCACTTTCTTCTCAGAAGTCCCAGCTTTCCTTTTCTTGGCCGCTTCAACAATTCTTGCTCTTTCAACCAATTCCCTGAAGGTGCGGATGTCAAACTCTTCTAATCGCATCCTTAAGTCCTCATCTAATCCATTCAGGAACACTTATCGTTTCAGCTCCTCACTATACTTATAAGAATCCAAAGCATACTGCAGGAGTCTGCTGAATTCTGTCTCATATTGTTCTATGGATTTTCCTTTCTGGGATATGTGCAAGAAATCCGCACTATACCTTACTCTTAAACTTCCAGGGAAATAATTTTCCAGAAACTCATTCCGAAACATGTCCCAGGTGATAGGTGGTGGCAATTCTCTACTCTTGGACTCCCACCAGACGCGGGCATTAAACCTCAACATATAGGTACCATAGCTTATTCGAAGATGATGAGGAACTTCATAGGCGGCAAAAGACCGTTCTACCTACGCGAGCCAATCTTCAGCCTCATTGGGTTTCCCAAAAGCTCCGTCGAAGTAACGGTTACTTTTGATAAAATACTGGGAGTGAAGTCCTGTATGGCCGAGGTGGTGGCGGGGCGGCAGGGTGTTGTATGTGATTGAGCATCAGGTGCTGCTGGTCCATGTACAGATGCTTGGGGTGCTTGCTGGGGTGGTGCTTGTGCTGGGGTCCGAGGTGGCATATTCCTCTGTTGTTTTTGAACTAACACATTAAGAAGTTGCGTTAACTGACCCAGAGGCTTGGAGATTGCCTTGCTGGTCTGGGGCAGGAGCCATAGGGGGTACTTCTGGTTGGTTAACTTCTTCAGGCGGGTTATTCGATGCCTGCCTCATCCTTGGTCGTCCCCTTCTAGGTCGGCTGTTTTGATCGTTTACGTAAATACGAGATTATTGAGTCTTTTACATACTAAGTTACGAAATTGTGAAAATTTTCAAAGAAATAAACATATAAAGGAAAATATCACACAAGAGAAATTTAAGCAACTAAATCAAGAGATGAAATTTGTTAAACCAACATATTTAATTAAAAAAGTATAGAAGGGAATAAAATCTTATAAAGAAATCAAAGAAATTCAAAATACAACAAATATTAAACACTTTTTCGAAAACATAAATTAAACTACTAATCGATCCTATATCCTAAGTCGATCTGGTTACAGAAATTCTTGTTGGACACATGGGATTGCTCATGCGGATCCTTCCTTCCTTCTTTGACCTTTTCTTCCTGGTGAGGGAGTTGAATTACGGTGGTTGGGTCTAGAAGTCGTCCTTAGCCATCTTAGTTGCGAACAACATCAAATTGCTCCAGTCCATCATTCTTTTTCCTTTACGGAAGGGTTGATTTCTAAACGTGCTTGGCTCCCGTTGATCAACTTCGTCTATGCTGCGTGCTCCTCATCGGATACTTCTGTCACTTCTTTTTCGATCAGGTTCTGACGCGAGATCGTCTTTGATTCGGGATATTCTCATCAGGCCATTTGAAATCTTGACTGGTTTTACGTTGGTTGGAAATATCCTCATCTCGTCCATGATCTGCTAGCTCACCGTAGTCATAGATATATAATCGTCCTATGGAATTCTAAGCTCGAAAATCGGGAAAACTAAACATCTATTATTTCGAAAATGAACGTAGCTTTTTGGAGCATAGGGTGTGGTTGTAATGGCACGTAAGACATTCCATATTGTAAGAAACTTCTAAGTCTGTCTAATAGGGAAAACTCTTACAGGGGCTTCCTACTTTTAATCGGTAATCCACAAGGGTTTCTTCATTTCTTGAGTTCAACATTGGGCCTTAACCCTAACTTCTCCAAGGGTAAACTTTAAAGGACAAGGGAGGTCATAAATTCTCCTTTTTGAGAATTTCTAGACTCGTCTAATTCTATCTAAGTCCTTTTGTAAACATATCTATCTTTTTCTATTCTAGATTTATTCCTATTACCTTTATTTCTATAAACTTGTTGCTCTGATACCAACTTAAACTGTCACGCCCCGAAGGGTACCCTAAACGTGGCAGTCCGCCACATATAATATCAAGGCTTAAGAATGGCTACCTTAGTCATGCGAAAGCCTTAGTATTATATGTAAGGCGTCTAACACGGTAATAGGAGACGCTTTTGGGAAGCATAGTTTAAGCAAGTAAAGATAAACATACAAGAATCCAGAAATAAAGTATATCATATCATAAATAACCAAAGGTCTGTTACATAATTTCTTAGGGGCATACCCCCGCTAATTCCAAGGATCGAGATAAACTTCACAACATCCAAAATACTACATCAAAGATTTCAAAGGAATTCTAATCTAAGTCTTCGAGTAGATTTCCTCCAAAAGCTTCAATATAAAACGTACACGGATACGGAAAGGCCTCGGGCTCAAAAATAGGTGTTCCTGAGAATACAAATATCTATAGGGGTGTAAGCTTATGGGCTTAGTGAGTAAATCCCAAAATTCATACTCGAAGAAAATTATCAATCAAGTTTATTATTCAAACATATGAAATGCAACAATCACGTGAGCATACAAGACATATGACTTTCCGGGAGTCATATGTTGAATGAATTTACGCCCTTCATTCGGGGTTGGGTATTCAGGCCAATTACAGCCACAACTTTTAAAAATACTTTTATAGATCTTACCGGCTCCTATACGCCATCAAAAACTTGTAGTTATTACAGGCTCCTACTAGCCACCAATTTAAGTAGTTCTTACTGGCTCCTACTCGCCACTTACATGATATACCGGTTATGTCTACCACCACTATTATACACTTGTCCCACCAATTGTATAGTAGTGAATGCAATGTGACTCAACATATGAAGTGCATGAATAATTTCTTTAATTAAAGTCTAGTAGTTATATTTAACTTCTTTCAAGTGATCAATCAATTTCAAACATTCAAGATATTAATTTACATACAACTTTATTACAATCAAATCGAGTTTCGATATACTTAATATTCTTTCAACATATTATCATACACTTCCTTTTGATTTTTCTTAAATTCTAGTGCAACTAATTTTACAAACACAATCAAGAGTATGAGAAAATTAACGGGAAGTAACTCACTCGGCCATGATGACACCGTTCTTGAATTGGATGGGTCGTTCGGAAATTCCACTTAATCGTAGTAATCCTCGGGATACGAACAATCCTCCTTGTGATTATCTAATCAAGAAGAATACCCAAAATGAGTATTTCATGAAATTCTATCCTTGAAGATTCTAATCTTTTCTTAAAATCGTAGTAAAATCGTATAAGGGGAAATTCCAACTTAAAATGGCCATAACTTGCTCATTTTAACTCGGAATTTCGCGTATAATATATCGTTTTCTACCTACTCGAAAAGATCTACTCATTTCTAAGCTTATTTCCATAAAACTAAGTCGTTTGGGTTCCGAAAAGGTAGCGATCAGATTTGCCACGAATTTGTAAACACTTGTTTTCCTTCTTGTAAACAAAGCTCATTTTGAAAGGATAAACATTTCAATTATTTTGTAAACTTTTGAAAGGTATATATATATATTTGTAATGACTCATAACAAATGTATCAAGTAAATGAAGTTGTCTCAATTTTAAAAATTTAAGGTTTTAAAAGATTTGAACTTGAGATTCTATTTTACTTTTGAAAGATCTTTTAGTTATTAAGATGAATATTCTATTTCTAAATAAATCTCTTGTAATTAAAGTGTGGTTTTATTTTCTAAACTTGGATTTCAAAAGTAGCAAAATGACATTTTTATTTCTTGTAATGTTTCAAAAGAATTTCTACTTCTTGATGAAAGATAAGTTTTCATAAAACCTTTGTTTATGTAAGAAAATCATTCCTACATGTTCATGGGTTTTTAAAAATCCGTTTTCCATATTTATTTCTTTAGAAAGAATCTTTAATTCAAGAAAACATTTTCTCATTTATTTTTGTTGAGACAAAAACATTATGTTTATGCATGAATATGAATCATAAGCTATAGAAATATAAAATAATAACTTGAAAGCTTAAGTAAATAATAAAGAAATCAAGTATTGGGACCTTAGCTTCATCAAGGTACCCCGGGACTAAGAAAAGACTAGTCCCGAAAAAGAAAAGAATTGTTTTGACTTGATGAGGACAAGTCTAAGACTAGAATGACTAGTCTTAAAATCAACTTGAAATTAAATAAATCGCAATGAAGTAAATAAATTGCATGAAAGATAAATAAATTATAAGACAATGAGCTTATATGCTCTAAATAATATATATAGTTATATAGATATATTAGATAGTAAAGAACATAAAAGAAACTTAAATGAACATAGAGGAATTATGTTTATGAACAAAAACAAAGCATGAACCTAATGTTGCTTTCTTAACCTTCATGGTTTTAGAAAACACACACTAAGCTCATACTAAGTAGATGAACATGAAGAATTCTTGAGAATTTTCTTACCTAAAGGAAGCTAAACTAAGAAGACTTCTCTTGAGAGAATTTGGAGAGAAATTTTTGTAGAGTAACTTTAGAGAAGAAGAGGTGTGAAAGAAGTGAAGGTATGAAGGGGTATTTATAGGAAAATGTGGGAGATAAATTGTGTTAATTAAATAATTGGAAATTAAAACAAATTGAGCATGAGAGAGAGGGGGCCGGCGCCATTTGTGTGTGTGGGGAGGAGGGAAAATTATTTTTTTGTTATTTTGTTAATTAAAAGTAAGAAATGAAAGATGTGAAGTTGTATTGGAAATGAAAATGTGTAAGAAATAGGTGTATGGCTTGTAAGAATAGGTTGTAAGAAAAAGTAGAGATAGATGAATAGTGTGGAATAGTAGAAAATAGTGTAATGTAAAAGTAGACATGACAATTAAATATCGATAGTAAGAAAATACGCGTATAAAAGCGATATCTGATATTTTTAGTTATCGAAAAATTACGAAATTGATATTTTTGGAAATCTTATATTTTTACGAGTCTAACGGTATATTCGGAATATTTTTACTACTCCGGGCCTCCGGACACATTTTTTGAGAACTGTGTCCGTTTGGGTTCGAAGGACATCCGAATTTCGCGAAATTGAAACTTTTATAAAACCTATGGTTATTACGAACTATTCGAGCTAATTTTTCCAACTTCGTTTTTCAGGGCTTGAGAAAACGGCAATGCCGGACTTAAGCGGTTACGGTAAACTAGGGTTTAGTTGACTCTGAAATCCGGTTGACTTCCGATTAGGGTTTAAACTATAATTCGGATCCAAAAATTTCAAGGATTTACAAGAATAATACATGAATATAGTGTAGCTTCCATAACATTTAGTTTTTGGAAAACTCACACCATGGTCATGTAAAGTTACATGACATGGGAGAAAGAACTTGTAAAGAAAAGTTTACCTAAAAAGGGTTTTTGAAGTATTATGTGGGAATGGATTTTGTATATGTAAAGGTGGTTTGAGATTATTTTGAGAGAGTATTTGGAGAGGGTGTTGAAAGGAAATTTTTTGGAGAGTTTTGGTAGTAAATTTGTGGGTAGTAATTGTGTGAAAGAAGAGGAAGAGGAGGGAGTATTTATAGGAAATGAGGAGTGAATTTTTGTGTGATTTAAATAAAGGAAAAATAAAACAAAATGAAAGAGAGAGGGGGGACAAGGGGCACCGGCCACTGTGGAAGAGGGGAGAGAGAGAGATTTAATTTTTGTATTTTTTGTTGATTAAATGAAATAATAAGTAAGATAGATGTGAAATAAAGTTATGGGGAAGGTAAAAAGTAAAAGTAATAGGTGTATAGGTATAAGAATAGGTGTTGGAAAAAATAGAGATAAAAAAATAGTGTTGAATAGTAATGAATAGTGTAATATAAAGTAGATATGACTAATAAAGTACCGGTAGTAAGAAAATACGCGTATAGTCGCGATATCTGTTATTTTTACTTACCGAAAAATTATAAAACTGATTTTTTGAAAAACGTATATTTTTATGAGTTTAACGGTATATCTGGAATATTTTTACTATTTCAAGCCCTGGGAAACGTTTTTCAAGAACTGTATCCATTCGGGTTTAAAACGATTTGCGATTTTATTAATCTGATCTTTTTAAGCTTCCTTATATAATTACGAACTATTCTACATACTAATCTCTCATTTACTTTCTCAGGGTTGCTTATACGGGATTGCCGGACTTAAACCATTTCGTATAACTAGACTTTTATTGACTTCCCTATTAGGGTTTAAGCTAAATCGATCACAAAACTTTGGGGGTTTACAATAAGTCTATGCTAGTGATTTTATCTTTAAGTATATTGCTATATTTTTACTCAGATACATACATGGCTATAGATGAAGTTGTCATAGTAAATTATCAAAGATGAGAAAATTTATAAAATGAATTTCAAAGACCTTACTATCAACACTTAGGAAATATTATCAAAATGAGTTTTTCTAAAAATACAAGTATCGATAATTTTTTGTTATGCAAAATATTTTACAAAAGTCTAATCTCTAATACTTGAAAAACCCTTTCACTAAGAATAAAGAATTTGAAAGAAAACACTTAAGTATATTTTTCAAATTGTCAAAATGAATTTCTCAAATATAAATGTTGATAAATCTTTGTTATGTAAAATTTTCCAAAAATCTTATTTACAATGCATGAACAAACCCTTTTTATTAAAAATAAAAATTTAAAACAAGTTATTTGGCTAACATTTCTCACATGCAAAAACTTAAAACATTTTAAAGATAATACAACTTAGAATGATTTTTCTTCATAAACACATAAAGATTCATTTTTTGACAATAATTAGTTTTAAAAATTTTAATATGAAAATGAAATATTCATAGATTCAAAATAAATATATAACCGTGCTTTTATTAAAAAAAGCTATATTTAAGAAAATTCAAAAGAAATACACTTAGAGTATTATGTCACTAATAATTAAAACCCATGTCTTGTGAAATAAATTAATAAATGAAGTTTTTGAATAAATATAAGACCTTCAAGGTTTCACTTGTGATTAGTATACTTAGTTGAAATTGTAGGATGAAATCTAGGTGTGGTAAACTTACTTGCTAATTAGGGATGGAATCTAGAGTCTAAAAGTGGATCGAAGTCCTTAGTTGAAAGTTAAATGGTTGTGGTTCTAAGCTTGTTGAATTATATATTTTCTTTTCAAATATTTTGAGAGCCCTAATCTTTGGTGAAAGAGTATATGAAGTTCATCACTTGGTGATCCTTTTTAGAATAAATCTCTTTGGAAATAATCAATTGTTGTGCTAAATTGAATACAAATAGCATGCTTCTTATATACAATTGATGAAAAAAAAAATCAAAAGGCCTATACTCCAATGACTCAAGCATTTAGTTATGAGTATCCTAACTTGAAGGTTAGAGTGAGTAGAGAGTTCGATGAGGTCCTTTTAAAACCTGGTCACTTGGGTGATGAGCCCGGGATGTGCCGACTCGATGAACTCACTATAACGAGAAGGGCGGAAAGGCAAAAGTTCATTAGATGAACTTGAGAAAGAAAGCTGAAAAGATGCAGGCTACACCCTGTCCAGAGGAAAAGGAAAAGAAGTGGGCAAAAACCCGTCCCTCTGAAGGCTTAAAAAAAAATTTGAAGAGATTTTTAAATAAAGGGAGAAAATCCAGGGGAAGAACAGATACAATTACTTTCACTTTAGATTGTTGTGCTTAGAAAAGTAGTTGAAGAGTTTATATATTTGTTAATAAGTGGTGAAGTATAACTGGGTCTCTTTTGCTATTGTTTGACTTCGTGTTTATTTTGTGACTTTGGAAGCTATTTTTAATTGGTGAGGGTAAAGTTTAACTTACCTAGATTAGCCTTAGAATTTCGATTTTGGTATACTAGTTACATATAAATGATAGATTTGAGCAATAGGTACAAAAGCAAATTATTATGATCTAAAATGATTTATGAATGCTATGTAAGTTTTCACTTGTGAAAGATTCTGAGCATATTTGATGATGGTTATTTTCTTTGTTCTTAAATTGTTTGCTTGAGGACAAGCAAGTGTTTAAGTGTGGGGGAATTTGATAAACCAAATTTATTCCTATTTTATGAATGCCAAAATGAACTTTTATTGATCATTTTTATTACGAATTTGGCACTTCAAAATATTAATTTATGCTTTCAGGTCTTTAAAGGAGATATTTTTCAAAGAAAGCAAAGACGGGTCAAAAATGCAAAGTTTGGATTAAGAAGAACTCATCATGACAAGAACAAGCCATGTCTTTCAACCATTACAAGGAGGAAGCAAAATTAAAGGATAAAAATCAAGCTTTTGAAAGACATTTGTAAGACATGGCCTGTCTCAAACCATGTCAACCTGGAAATTAACTTTGCAAGGGACATTTGTGGGACAAGCCGTGTCCCAAGTCATGTCAGTGAAGAAAATGTGCACAGCAAGGGACACGACTCTGGGACAAGCCGTGTCCCTAGTCATGTCGATTTCCATAGTGAAGAAAACGGCCAGACATTCAAGTGACATGACCTGTCCCTAAACCTGTCGATTTGACAGTCCATTACTTTTTGAGAAATGACTTTTTTAATGAATAGTAACCCCCTATTTATTAAAGAAACGTCTATTGGACATTAAAGGGTGTTACTTTGAAAATCCAAAAGACCCATAACTCCCGTAACCTCCCATTTCCTCCATAATAAGCATTCAATTCCATTTATGTAAAAAGCCAAAAGACCCGTAACTCCCGTAACTTCCAAATTCCTCCATAATGAGCTTTCAATTTCATTTATGTGAAATCCATTATAAATTGAAGATGGAGGAAGAATCAACAAGAACAAGAACAAGGAAAACAAGAAAAAAGGAAGAAAGAGAGAGCATATGTAGAATTCATAAAGTTTTCAAAGTTTCAACAAGTCAAGATTATCTTGGATTGAAGATTCATAATTTTGAGCTTCATTTTCTCGGGTGATATCATGAATTCTAGTTTGTTTCTAGAATTTCATGTATTTTCATTAATTACTATGAAAGAGTAATTTTTCAGATCTGGGTTTTGTTGAACTCTATGTTTATCATGTGATGAGGCTTTATTCTTAATAAAAGATTGAAGTTCTTTTGTTCAATTGCATGTTTCTTAACTTTTCTTAAATTTGTATATCCGGAATGCAAATTTATGTTTAATTTTCATTTAAGTTAATTGAAAGATTGCTTTCATGAATTGATCTATGCAATTTATGGGATTCGTTTGTAATTCTAGACATAGAATAGCAAGAATTTTCTGTGACTATTGTAATTTCAATGAGTTTATGTTCTTAATGCAGGCTTAAGTTGCTATTGATTGAGGAGAAATCCTAATTGATTAACTTAGGTTTAGAAAAATTGATAGATTCGAAAGAATTATCATTTTGCTTGAGAAACTCAACAACTTAAGAACTAAATCAAATATGCAAATTCTAAGGATTCACATGATAAATTAGATGAAGATAAAACCTGGATCGTTTGTGTTAATTGAATCTTGCTTGTTTGTTACTATATCTGTGTTAATATTGTTCAAAGTAAATTAGATAAAATAGTAATCATCAAAATTATCGGTTACATAGTAGAGAAAGGGTAATACTGGTACTTGATATTCAGATCCTAGAGGACGACACCCGTATTAATTCTATTCTACAATCGATAGGTACACTGCCTATTGCCTTTATAGTGAATTAAGAACGGGACTTTATAAATTTAAGACTATGCTTGAAGGTAAATCATCATACTTCTAGACTACAAGCATAATCAAGTAAAATAAGTTATGGAAATAAAACTCATTTGGCCATGGGTTCATCGGTCTTCAGTCAAAGTAGTCTTCTGTATACGGGAGATCCTCATCACAATCACCTAAATAAGAAAATACCCACAATGAGTATTTCTTGATAGTTCTATTGAAATTTGACAAAACTATGTCATTAAGTTCGTCAAAATTCGTATTGAAGACAATTCCAACTTAAAATGGATACAACTTGCTCATTTTAACTTGGAATTGCGCATATTATATACCGTTTGCTACCCATTTGAAAAGATATATCCATTTCTAAGGTTATTTCTATCAAACAAGGTCTTTTACGTCAAAAAAACATGGGTGACCAGATTCAACACGAAAATCTCAACTCAAAAACAATCATTTCAAACCTCAACTCATTCAAAAAAAATCATTTGATACTTAGTTATCAATATAGATTGAAAAACCCTTTTTATACATATATAACTCATATCTCATTCATGATTCAAGTTTTATTGTCAAAACTATTACTTTATGAAAAACAATGTCTTTTGAAAGTATGAAAAATTAAAAGTTTAAAATTTTTCTTTTGTAAATCCTTGAGATAAAACCATAACTTTTTACTTTATTTAAAATGAGTATCTTTATGTTCTATTTAGTAGTTTCTTGGGTGGTTTTCGTAAAAATAAACTTTTAAATTTTTCTTTAGAAAAATCTCTCATTAGTGTTGTTTGTACTATAATTTCTCAAGTATTGTTTTGATAATTATTTTGATCTTCTAACTTGACTCAAAGCTTATTTATTTTTTTGTTAGGGAGTTTCTTTTAAATTTAGTTTTTAAGAAAAATTTGTGTAATAAAAAATTATCAACATTCAAAATAAATTTAGTAAAACAAGCCTTCTTATGGTTTTTGAAAAGGCTTTTTCAAAATAGAATAGTTTTGCTAAATCATGGTAAGTTCTCTTTGATTTTTGGAAAAGTAAAGTTTGTTGAAACAAAATCCTAAGCTTTATTTGGAAATTCTTATAACATAAATTTATTTGGAAAAGTTTAGTTTCTATCTTTGTGTTTTAGACAACAATCATGAATATGAGCATGAGTATGATGATATTTACATAAAAAGAAGAAATTAAACAAAATAATAAGCAACATAATATAAGTTCAAGTATTGGGAATCTTAGCTTCATCAAGACTCTTGATACAAATAATAAATTCCGTCCTGATATAAAAGAAAAGAAAAAAAAGTTGTTTTGACTTGATGATGACAAGTCTAAGACTAGAAAGACTAGTCTTAAAACATGAAAGTAAATAAATTATAATAACAAGTGAGCTTATATGCTCTAAAAGATATATATATATATATATATATAGCTACATAGATATATTTAGTTAGATATAAATATGAAAGCATAATAACAACAATAATATGAACAAAATAACAACATAAAAGAATATGGATTCATGAACAAGAACAAAACATGAATATAGAGTTGCTTCCATAACATATAGTTTAGGAAACACACTTTATAGTCATGTTAAGTTACATGACATGGTAGTAAAAATATGAAAAGAATTTTACCTAAAGATAAGATAAGAGTAGTATATATAGATAGGTTTTGTGTATGAAGAAGAAGAGAGCTTGGGAGTGTTTTGGGAGAGTAATGGGAAGAATATTCGGGAAGAGAATATGAGAGAGTTTTTTGCAGTAAATTTGTAGATAGTGAATGTGTGAATGAAGTGAAAGAAGAGGAGGGTATTTATAGGAAAATGAGGAGATGATTTTGATTGATTTAATTAAATCAAAATTGAGATAAAATAAAGAAAGAGAGGGTGTCATGCCCCGGAGGATATCCTAAACGTGGCAATCCGCCACACATAATATTAAAGCTAATGAATGACAATCTTAATCACGCAGGAGCTTCGATATCACATGCAAGGCATGCTTCCAATATAGGAGACTCAAAGGGGTATTACACTTAAGCAAATAATAAAAGCATGTAAGAACTTACAAATGTAAACATGTAATAATCATTAACATGAAAATTCTTACGACTTCTTAGGGGCATTCCCTCGTACTAAAAGCCTTACTAATCTAAGCCATCCTAAAAACATACATGAATATAACAAAAGTCTACTATAGAGATTTTTCTTAGAAGTCTACACCCAAAAACTAAATATGTAAACTTCTTCCAAAAACTCCTAGTGACTTTGGCTCATACATGACAAAAGGAGCTCTTTGGTGCCAGCCATAAGTAATCAAATTGTAACAAAAAGCTATAGGGGTATAAGCAAAGCTAGCTTAGTGAGACAACTGCCTTCTTCAAAGCATTTCCATAAAACATACAAGTGTTTTAGACAATCATATGTGAATGCAACAATCACATATGAAATCAAGATACACAGGATTAACCGGAAACCATGTGTAGCATGGATTTTACGCCTTCTATGTTGGGGATGAGGTGGTTATTGGCCCTTGCAACCATCAATATTTATATACTTACTAGCTTCTACTTGCCCATGTAGACTTTCTGGTTACTACTAGCCACCACTATAACTCCTCGTTTTCCCATACGAAGAATAGTAGCGAAAAATTTATGTTAGTCACAATATGTCATGCATGAATTATTTTTAACATTGGTCTATCCAATTATTGTCAATTTCAACTTATAGGTGACCAAACAATATTCATCATACCATTGCAGGAAAACATAAATTATTCATCAATTCCTCTTTCAATATATTTAGCTTTTTATTCAACAACCACTTCATTCAATTCATTCACACAACCATTTATCCGTTTATCTTTTCTTAATCTCTAGTGCCACTACTTATAAGCACATTTAAAGAAATGAAATTAATAAGGGATTTACTTACTCCATGACGATCGCTCCTAGTAGAAATAATCTTCCGAGAAGGCTATATCGGTTCCTTCTTCACCTAAACAAGATGAAATACCCAAAATGAGTTTTTCGTAGAATTTCTACTTTAAAGATTCTAATTCTATCTCAAATTGCGGTAAAAATCGGATTGAAGAAAGTTCCAACTTAAAATGGCCATAACATGCTCATTTTAACTTGGAATTTCACATATTATATGTCGTTTTCTACTTACTCGAAAAGATTTATCTATTTCTAAGGTTATTTTTACTATAAAAGGTCATTTGGTTCTCAGAGCAGAGGGGTACATATCTACCATGAAAATTCCCTTATTGAAAAACAACATTTTCTAATCATTCCTTCACTAAAGCTTGTTTAAGTAAAACTCAAATATGTATATATTTGAAAAGAATTCCTTGGGTATATAAGTAGGTTCATAATTTATGCATGATGCTAAAGGTGTTGTCTTATTTAATTAATTTCCTTAAAACAACCTTTTCTAGATTTTGGAAAAATTGGATTTGTTAAACTTTACTTTATGTCGTTGAAGTAACTTATAAATTTTTGGATGATCAAAATCTAATATTCTATATTTTGATTCTTTAGTTTATCAAAAGTGAGTAGAAAATAAAGTTTGGTCTTTTTAAGTTGCCCATCAATTCTATTTTTAAAGTTTCAAAAAAAATTTCTCTAGTAGTACTAAATGAGTTTATTCCTTAAAAATTTATTTTCTTAGATTGTTGACAAATTTCATTTTTCTAAGTGGGTTTCTTAAGACTTGTAAGTTGATTTTCTTGAAAACATGTTTAGCCCTTAGTTTTAGAAAATTGGTAAAAATAGTATCAAGTTATTATCTAAATATCAAGATTTCCTATGTTGTTATTTGAAAAGAAAGTATCTTTAGACTTTGAAGAAACTTCTTTATCAATAGTTTGAAATTTCATGATGAGCTTATGTAAACTTTTAAAAGGAATTTATTTGAAAACATTTTTCTAAATCTTGGGAAAAACATTTATTTAGTGATAAAATTTTATTCTTTCATCAAAAAAATTCCTTTTTATTTGGACAATAACTTATTAGCCATGTATGAATATGATCATGTAGTTTATAAAAGATAAAAATATCACAAGATAAGATAATAAAGAATATAAGAAATAAATAAGCATATTAATAATAATTGTCAAGTATTGGAAGCCTTAGCTTCTTTACGGCTTTTCGGGACTAAGAATAGACTAGTCTCAAAAGAAAAAGAAAATTGTTTTGACTTGATGAGGACAAGTCTAAGACTAGAAAGACAAGTCTTAAAACAACATGAAAGTAAATAAATTGCAATAGCAAATGAGCTTATATGCTCTAAAAGATATATATAACTACATAGATACATTTAGTTAGATGTAGATATGAACAACATAAAGAAAAAAAAAATAGATTTATGAATAAAAACAAAGTATGAACATATTGTTGCTTTCCTAACCTCAATACGTTTAGAAAACACAAACTATACTCATATTAAGTAAATCAACATAAGGAAAGCTTAAAGGATTATTGCCTATAAAGAAGAAAAACTAGAGAAACTTTGAGATAACTTTAGAGAGATTTTGAGATAGTAATGGTAGTATAAGAAAAGTGTGAAAGAAATGGAAGCGAGGGGTGCTATTTATAGGAAAAAGTGGAGGATAAATTGTGTTAATTAAATAAGTGAAATTAAAATAATATGAGTGAAAGAGGGGAGGGGGCCGGCGCAATCTAAGAGAGAAGAGAGAGAGATTTTAATTTTTTTTTTTGTATTTTTGTTAATGAAAAGCGAGATGTGAGAGATGTGAAGTTGTATTGAAAATGAAAATATTAAGAAAATAGGTGAATAGGTTGTAAGAAAAAGTGGAGATAGATGAATAGTATAGAATAGTAATAAATAGTGTAATGTAAAATAGATGTGACTAATAAAGTATCGCTAGTAAGAAAATACAAGTATAAATACGATATCTGATATTTTTAGCTATCAAAAAATTATAAAACTGATATTTTTGAAAACCTTATATTTTTACTAGTTTAACAGTATATCTGAAATATTTTTACTATTCCGAGCTCCGGACATGCTTCTGGAAAACTGTATTCGATCGGATACAAAACGAATCGCGGTTTGACGAATCTAATATTTTTAAGTTCTCTTATGCTATTATGAACTATTCTACATACTAATCTCTTACTTACTCACTTAGGGTTACGAACATGGGATTGTAGGACTTAAACGTTTGCATCTGACTAGGGTTTTGTTAACTTTAGGGTTTCCAATTAACCTTCTAATTAGGATTTAAGCTTAACTGGTCGTAAAACTTTCAGGGTTTATAGAGGGGGTGGGAGCGACGGCCAAGAGGTAAGGAGAGAGGGAGAAACTTTATTTTTTGTAGTTTTGTGTATTAAAAGTAATAATGCGTAAGATAGATGTGATAAAAGTGTATTGAAAATGAAAAAAGTAGTAGCATAGGTATGGTAGTGTGTAAGAGTGAATAGTGAAAAAATAGAGATAGTATGAATAGTATAGAGTTGTATAATGAATAGTGTACAAGACATAAATATACTGGTAGTGAGGAAAATACGCGTAAAAGTGCGATATCTGATATTTTTATATACCGAAAAATTTTAAAACTGATATTTTTGAAAACCATATTTTCCAGAGTCTAATGGTGTCAACGAAATATTTTGAATATTTCGAACCTTGGGACACGTTTTTCAAAACCAATATCTGTTCGGGTTCGAGACGGATTAAATTTTAACCAATCTGATATTTTTAAACATCTTTATATAATTACGAAACTATTCTACATACTTAGCTTACATGTACTCTACACAAGTTAGGAGCGCAGGATTGCCGAACTTAAACTACTAGGTTCTACAAAGGTTTTGTTGACCGTAGGGTTTCTGGTTGACTTCTGGTTTTCGGTTAGAGATAACATAAAACTTGGGGGTTTATAGTTTCTTTACCTCGTTTCATCTTTGGTAGGATATTCGATTCTCTATGGTTCTTATGATTTGTGGAAATATCGATATCCTAAACTATATATATATGTGTATAACACATTAAGTGAATAAATAAATAGAGTCTTGCAATCTCTGACTTGCAAGGCGGTCTTTAAGTCATGGGTGCACGCACGACTTTAAAGTAAACCTATTAGGCCTCCATTTAAGGTCATGGCATGCTAAGGCTCATAAGCTTGGCCTCATTTAGCTAAACGAGCCCGAGTCCGAGCTTGGCTCGAAAAATTCTTAATAGGATTGGGCTCGAGGTTGCACATTCCAAGTTCGTTAAGAGCCTAGCTTGGCTTGAGTTCGTTAAAAATAAAACAAGCCAAGCCTAAGCATGCAAAAACCCCAGCTTGTTTGCACCTCTATATATATGTATATATATGGTAAATTGATGTGACGCAATACCAAATTTGGTGGGAGTTTAAGATATATTAATTATAATTAATTGTCTATTGTGACAATTTTTATTAAGTATAAAGTAAATGATAAAAGTGATGAGCTTAATTATAAAATTAGAAGAAATTAAAAAGTATTCTTAATGTTTGTTTTAAACTAACAAAAAATGTATTTTAGGGAAATGTATTGTATGAAGATGTAGAATATGAAAAGGAAAGTTTATATAAGGACATTTATAATGATAGATAATAAAATATATAGATTGATAACACAACACAAAAGGCTTATAAAAACTTAAATAAGAAACAAATATTAATAAAATAATCAAACCATCACTTATAAGAGGAAGAAAGAAAAAGAGTTCGTATTTTCATTTTAGGAAAATTCTATTGTCCCATCACGACTTATACTATATATAACCGTGATCGAATCACTAAAATAGTAATATTTCAATTACTATATTTATTCTAACGGTCAGATGATTGATTGAATGGTCCCATTGATGGGACTGTAGAAGCTACCCTCATTTTTAATCTGGATATGATATGCCTTCCTAAAGTTGAGCTTGATTTGGTTTTAAATTAAGTTTGTAATTTAACAATTATTATTTTGATATCATCAATTCCATTTCAAAATAGCTTTTTATTCGAAAGTGGACATCATCACGAGTAAGTTCCGAATTAGGAACCAACTTAACCTGTCACCAACGGTTCTTATACTAGGAACTAGCCCAAGGATGGCGGGGCCTAATAGGTCCTTACAATTCTACCTCTAAAAACCACATGACTTAGCGGTTGTGGAACCCCTGGTTCAAGAACCAGTTGAGAAACGATCGAACTAGCGGTTCTCGCGATTCTATACTATAAAAATTATAAGAAAAAAGAAAAGGAAATTATAAAAAAATTATAATTAAAAAACAAATATTTAAAATTATCTTCGCATGAATAATACAAAATTTATTTCCTACTCTCAATATTTAATGTGTTGTTATTAATAAGACAAGTAATAAACATATTTAAAATCATATATTGTTAAATTTATGTAGACTTTTAACCAAAGTGTACTTTTTTTTAACAATGTGTGACTTATTTTGTGTTAGAATTTATTTGATCTTTAAATATTTTATAGTGTCACATTTCTAACATGACAATAAAAAAAATGCAAGTAATTATATATAAATAAATATATAATTGTAAAATTTCTCTTAACAAATGTATTATTACTTTTTCTTACTTAAATTAAATAAATTATTAAATAATTTTTTATTTTATTTCACGATTCTCGATTCCTCCAAAATCGAAATGAAACCATAGAAACTTATGGTTTCTAAGAACTGAAAACAGAATCAGCTCTCACACAATCAATTCTAATTCTCCCATTTTTGGAGTAGGTGAAACTAGTCCCAAACCGAGCCGTGACTATGTCTATGGGAGCCCATCCCAAAACTATATTGCTGAAAATAAAATAAAAAACAATATCCTTTGTTTGCTTCTACCACTTCTTCCAGGACTGACATCAAACAAATAAATACTCTCTAACAAACAAGACGAACAAGAACTGGACTTCAGTTTCTACTCCATTTTCGAGATCTCCCTCTCCATCACTGCAAGATTCAACTCATTTTTCTAGAAACTTCGTCTTTCTTTTAAGGTACGATAATCATATTGAATCTTTATATCTTGAGATTATTATTTTATCATTATCATTTCCTTACTGTTATTTTGATTTCGGTTTTTCCTTTGATTTGATATCTCATTTCGATTTTGTTTTGCATTTGCATTCGCTGTCGCAATAATTCTTTTTGCGGAATCGAAGTTATACAGAAGAGGAAGTAGAGAATAGAGTGTTGATTTCAGATTCGATTTCGATCTTTTTGGTCTGTTGCGGTTGAATTTATTGAGCATTTCTTGTGTTAGGTTTTGTTTGATTTAGGAATTAAATGAGATTGAAGATTTCGAAGAGGCTAAAGTAGTAAAGGATTGAGATATTTATCAATTTGAACTTCTTGGCGGTCTAGGTGTTAATGTTCGTTTGTTTGTTTGATTGATGTTACCCTAGTTGGCTTTGCTCTCTTTTGATTAGTCCTGATTGATCTATAGCTCTTTGTGTTTTATAAATTGAAGTTTTCAGGAAAGTAACCATTATACCTTTAGTGTTCACGTGATCAATTGTGTTAATCCTCTTCTTTTCACCTAAAATATGATAGGTAACCTAGCTACCTAGGTTGTGAGTAAAATTAAAAAAACTGGACCTTGTCCATTGCTTGCTTGTGAGATAGGTTTTGGATTGTGAATGCATGGCTACTTAATTTAATTTTGGCGTGGTAACACAAGGGGCAACTCAGTTATGTTATGTAGACCATAGTTTTGACAATTCTAGATTTGCCTTTATCATAGGTATTTCTTGTTTTGCTCACTTTGGTCGAGTTTGTTAGTCTTATTGGTTTGCCAATGGTTGTTGAGTTTTGAAAAGTTATGAATACGTGATATTTCACATTATGTATCAATGTTTTCATTTAGTTGGTGGTTCTATGGAGATGAGATCCTGTTGTTTTATGTTGTTTCTAGATTTTTTAAACAATGGATAACAAAGCACCTGTTGAGGAGGAGGAAGTAAACTCTGATGCTGCAATTGCTGCATCTGTATCAGATAGTTGGACAAACTGTTACTTAGATGATGACATCATGAAGCAGCATAACGATCTACTTGCTGAGGAAGCAGCAAAAGTTCCTTATGTCGGCGACAAGGCAAGAATAAGCATTAATTCTGTGTAATCTTTGCATCTGTTATGCCATTATCTGTGATCCCTCTTCTCTCATCCTGGTTATATACAATTCTCCCTGTTAATTATATGTCTTTATTTAGTTTTGAAGTTGTTGATTACTATGATGGCACGAACATGTTTTCTCTGGCTTTCAGCTCTTGGCACGTTCATGTTATGCATTCTTTCATAGAGTTGTTAATTTTATCAGTGTAGGTATCTTAAATGCTTCTTTTTCTGGTTTATGGAGTTATAACTGGTTTTGTTGCTGCTTGTGGTGGTGGAGTTTTGGTTTCTTTTTTCTTTTTTCTTTTTTCTTTCCTATTGGAATGGATTGCTGTAGCTCTTAATATCCTCTGACATATTTTGAGTTATTTTTATTCAGTTCAGATTAGACTTCTCTAGATGTTTGATTCATTCTCAGGTGTATAACTGTTTTGCTACTTTGATTTTGCTATGAGATGGAACACTGAGAAAACCACTGTTCCCATGCAGGTAGTGGCCATACTAGATTTGCTTCTGTTTTAAAACACGTTCCTAAAAATATATTTATTTATAGGTGGATGCTGTAATGAATCATATGCTCAATCCATTTGACTCCTTGCACAGCATCCATCACACTGAGCTTCACTTTTGTCTTAGTGCTGTATAAATATCCCTAGGCTACTAGTTATTATTCTATAATTTTTCTTCCATCAATTATCTGCTTCTGTGTCAGAAGAGAATGTTGCAGTTTCATTTTAATGACTTTCCAATTCCCTCTTCCATTCATAGATTGTGGCACATTAAGCTTCTTATTCACAATTGTGTTACAGCTTTATGTGATTTTCTCCTCCATTGAACTCCAAATTTTGTAGCTGTGATTTCTTCCTTCAAAACTTCCCTTGTGCAGGATTCTGCTCAATTGCTGAAAATATCGACCAATTTGTGCATATCACTTTGCAATCATGTTCAAACTGATAATTTTATCTATCTGCCTTGCAGGAACCTCTTTCTAGTTTAGAAGATGAATACAAATCTGGAAGCCCAATTTTGCTGGAGAAGATCAAGGTTGTAGTTGATGCCTGTTCATCTTTGCTTGGTTCTCTTCCTTTCTGCTTTAATTATTATCATCAAAACTGCAGGTGCTCCATGACCGATATGCTGCTATTCGACGAACACGGGGAGATGGAAATTGCTTTTTTCGTTGCTTCATGTTTGCATACCTTGTAAGCCATAATGTCCATCTGATTGCAATTTTTCATCCATCTTTCTACATGATAGTTAGCAAGCAACATAATTTGGGTTGCTAGCTCTATTGGTTCATTGTTTGTTGAAGGTTCTTGCCATGTTTAGGAGCATATTCTGGAGACTCAAGACAGAGCAGAGGTCGATCGAATCAAAGATAATGTTGAAGAGTGTAGAAAAACACTTCAGGCATTAGGTTATGCAGAATTTACCTTTGAGGATTTCTTTTCGGTAATGTTATAATCCCCTTCTTCTGAGTCTTCTATGTTTCTCCCCATGTTGATGGTTTTATTGAACAAAACTTGCATTTGGGATTGTTTGTAATGCCAAGGTGCAGCTA
This sequence comes from Combretum micranthum, assembly GCA_024138025.1. Classification (NCBI taxonomy): domain Eukaryota; kingdom Viridiplantae; phylum Streptophyta; class Magnoliopsida; order Myrtales; family Combretaceae; genus Combretum; species Combretum micranthum. The sequence continues at coordinate 498,089 of JAMXBD010000394.1, read as the reverse complement.
TATGCCACACACCCTTAAATCATGATTTTTCCATGATTTTCAGACAAATTTACCACTTGATATGTTGTGATTGGCAGTAAATTAATAGAAAACCCTCTAGCTGGCTTTAGTTAGCAATGAACACTAGACCTGTCCTTCAAAATTTTGGCCAGGAGGCTCTGTTTAGGCCATTGGTATTATATCTCGAGAGCGGAGACCATCCTTTTATTTCTGATATCTGATATTGGCTCCTTGAGATGAATGGCATAATTAGAACTAAGAGAGGCATAATCGACTTTAGATATGTTGTGTCAAGAGTGTTCTTTCCCGCTAGTGTCTGTATTATACTGTATGTGCCATAATCTAAGGGACACATTTATTGTTGATATTATATATATATATCTATATATATTTTTAATATTGGTTAATATTTTCAAAAAGTTATTTGTGAAGTTCATTGGACTTTTTCAGTGATATCTAGTCCTTATGTTTTTTCATTTCTTTATTTATTTTTTTGTTTTGTCAAGAAGACCTTGTTCTGAAGAACTATTGTTATATTATGCTTGATGAAGCATGGAGCAGCTACATTTTATTGTATATAAGTTGTTGAATTGGTTATCAAGTTGTTTTGAAACAGAATTTTTCTGTGGTTTCTCCAATTGCTGTTTGTTTAATTCACCATCTCTGATCTGTTCATGATTTTGCAAAATCTCAGCTATTCTTGGAGCTGTTGGATGGTGTTCTTAAAGGCCAAGACAGTGTTATGAGGTGGTGACAGTTGGCTTCTTTATCGCAATCCTGTTAGGAAATAGAAATTTTTGACACTGAATTTTTGTTATTATGAATATTTAAGATAAAATGTTCATTAGCTGATGTGTAGAATATGTATTCTTTTGTTTCAGTCACAATGATCTGTTAGCTAGCAGTCGGGATCTATCAACTTCTGACTATGGTAGGCTCTAAGCAATTAACAGAATCATGAAATCATAAGGTTTCTCCATTTTAGTTTTTCTTGACAAATTTGTTGGGCTAGTCGTGATGTTTTTCAGATTCGTTACATCTGGGGAGATTCGTAAGCGCTCAGATTTTTTTGAACCCTTTGTAATGGGATTAGCAAATTCAACAGTAGAGCAGGTTCGTGTGCTTTCATTATCTTCTTAGTGCCATCAGTTGCCCTAAACAATATGCAGAGAGCATCATTCATTTTTAAGTATTTGATACTGCTGGTATTTTTCTTTCTTGTTTTTTTACCTCTTGCTCAAATTCATCTTTTGAGGTCAATGGCCATCACTTATGCATCAATTTGTGGAAGTGTGATCTTTTTCTAGCGTGGAACCATGCAAAACTACTTGTCAATAATGCAACTTTTATCATACTAGTGGCGTTCTTTTTCTTCTAGTAATAGTAGCCATGTCAATAATGCAACTTTTATCAAACCAGTGGCATTCTTTTTCTTCTGGTAATAGTAGCCTTTTTAAAGGTTGTTGCTGCAAGCACAATTGAATTCATGTTTTTGAATACAATTTGCTGAGTTCTATTGGGAGAGCATAAAGAATGACTGGATGAAACTGTTGGTTAGATACCTATTAAATTTTATGAAAAAGTGTAACCATATTTGGTCAACTGCACAAAAACAAATATTTGCTCCCTTTATTCTAATCTTGTACTGTTTTTATTCAGAAATTAGTGAGGTGGTGGTGTGGGTGCAGATGAATAAATATTACTCCATAGTTCTTAATTCCTTAGAAGTTGATTTCTCCTTCCCGCTATGAGGAAAGGAATATGGATCTATAAAGTCACTTTTTCGGTTCCTCATCCTTGCATCATTTCCAAGCTCTTGACAAAGTGGGAAATTAGACTGCTAAAACCCATCAAGGCCATTGTTTATAATTTTAAATACAGGAAAAGTTATCTAGCTGACATATATTATGGACTAATATACCTTTTGATTCTTATCTGTTTATTGGTGGACTGTTTTGAGAACTTCTTATTCCTTTTGACTCTATTTTAATCTCGGTGTCTTGAGCGCATCTAGCTTATTATGTTGTCTTACTTGGCACAGTTCTGCAAGTCTTCTGTGGAGCCAATGGGTGAAGAAAGTGACCATGTGCATATTATAGCCCTGACAGATGCATTGGGTGTGCCAATCCGTGTGGTATATCTTGATCGCAGCAAAGGTGATGCTCGTAGTGTCGATGTTAATCATCATGATTTCGTTCCCAGTGCAGATAATTCAAAGCCCTCATCCAGCGAACTGAAGGCTGTCAATCCCGTTATGACTTTACTATACCGTCCAGGTCATTATGACATCCTCTACCCAAAGTGATGCAATTTATTGATCTGGTGCTAGTGGCAGACTTATCTGTGGATGGGCTATTAGCCGTTGATTTGGCCTTTCAAATGGGACCCATAAATGCTGAACCTGTGGTGTGATCTAGCTTTCTGTTCATGCTTCCATGAGACATGGATGCTGTTCATAGAAACGATTAAACAAAAATCAACTGTAAAGGCTACTCTTGCTGCAGCATTGTATGGGACCAAACTAATGTTTCCTCACCTAGAATAGTAATCGAAAATGCATTACCACAATCATTTGTCAATCTTGCAATTCATGCCAAATGTCCGTACTTAAATCTTTCGCCCTCATTGCTTTATATATATAGATAACAGTCATTGCCATGCATCTGCATTCTCCTCTCACATTAACTAGAGTGATTGTGTGATTGGCCTCGTATAAATGAGCATGACTTGCCTTTCGGCTTCAGACCGTCTTACCAGTGAGGGGCCCGTGAAAAAATGGATCGAATGGTGAACCTATCAGACTCAACTAAATCAAAATTTTATTTATTTACATTTTTAGTGTTTTACAATTGGGTTCGGACTAAGTACATTAGTTTACGGTTTGGTCTAATTAGTGAGAATTGAACCAACTGACTGGAATTGAACTGTGTCGTATCTTGTATGTTCAAGGAACAAAAACCTACCATCACTATTCAAGCAAGTCCGGCCGTATAGCTGGAGAAATACGATTGGTCTTTTACTAATCTTCCTGGGTTCATCATAACTGGAATATGCATTTCAAGTGCCGCTATCGGTGTCATAAGTTTCCACCTGCCACCGAAACAAGCGGCTAATTGTATGTAGCTTATGATACTAAGCATAGCATGAAATTCACGAGCCACAAGCCCCACTAAGTACAAGGAAGATGAGACTGAGTTAAAATAAAGATCTAATAGGGATGGTCTAGCACCATTAACGTCCAAATATTGGAAGAACGACTTCTTCAGCCTAGGTCTTCCAGGCAAGACTTCCAGATGATATCACCACCAATTGAGTTAGGTTCGAAAATGGAGAGAAATTTATATAACGACCAATGAACATTTACCTTAAAAATGACATTTGCTCGAACCTAGATAGAGGGGGATCCTCTACGTTGGACATGTATAGATTGAATGTAAACAAATATGTAGAAATAAAAAAAAAAAAAATCCATAAAACTCTAACTTCTTGTTAATCTTGCAAATGTGGTGTTAACTTAAAATCATGAATTGAATCAAATCAAACCGGAATCAGATGATACAATTTGAGGATAAAAATATTAATTCATGGTAAAAGTTTGGTTCTTTAAAAGACAAATTGTAACAAATTATACAATACCTTTCTACTATGAGTGGAGTAGTATTTTAATATGATTATCAATAATATTGCAACGTGGAGTATGAGTAACATGATTATTAGATATGGTGTGAAGGCAAATAAAATGTAGTAATGCTTTAAGTAGAATTCCTTGCTTTCAAGTTAGAAAGCTTGTCTTGTTTTTTCCCGTTTCTTTTTCTAATAATTTTTTTACCAAAGTTAGAAAGCTTGTCAATTAAGCTATTTTTGGGAATGATAAACAAGTGTAAATTTAGTCATTTTTTAGTGGTAATTCTTCAAAATTTGTGATTCTAGGTCTTATCAAACATTTTTACTTCAAAATCTTGCTACGGACTAATTTTTCTTAAGAAGATAATAATTTCAACTTTTGGTGATGTCATGCCCTGAGGTTACCCTAGTAGTAGTACACAAGCCATACTTAAATACTATCATTAAATTACCTTCGGAGAGTGACATATTTTCAAACAACAAGATATTTTAGTTGCTTGGTTAAGAAATGACAAATACATGTAAGACATAAATTAGTAAATAACTGTCATCACAAGTAAAGGGTATCATAAATATATTACAAACCATATAATCTCTCCATAAATCTTCAAGTACATAATTGATAATACATATGCTAACTAATCTATACTAGGAATAATAGAAAACAATTTATCCCGATTTAACCTATGAGCATCCAGCTTTTAAGCTCTTACCGGGGTCATACTCCTGGATGTAATTAGCTATGGTCGTAAGTAAACCTGAAATGTCTTTGGGAGTGTAAACAAAACTACGGCTCAATGCATAAGCAGACATATTACAAATCAAATAAGTTTATCAACAAATTATATGTAATGCAATCAATCAAACATATGCTCAAAATACAAGCTTGGATGATCTAAAATCCAAACAGGAAAAAGATTTGCGCCCTCCTTTTAGGGTTGAAGAACAATTACTTTATGATCTACTTGCCCAGTAGAGACTAAGTTTACAAGAAAATCAATGATTCCTCGTTTTAGAGTTATCACTTTTAGTTTAAGGATATTTTAACTGACCATTTACTGCATCGATCCTTAGAAACTTCCTAAGTATTAATCATTTCAAAGTGATACTACGGACGACGTTCTTCGTTGCCACTTAGTTCTTGTAGAACCGATAGAATAAAGAAAACCTTAGAAGAGCTAACACTTTAAAAAAATCAAGTATTAATAGGGAATTGAAATATTAATACGTAACAGGCTGTCACCTTTTTTGTATATGCAATAATGTAGTACGTGCAATGCATGACCATGTTATTTAATAAGTCAATAATTCTTATTCAGATTCATGGTGATCATACATTACACACAGTAATCATCATACTATTTCACATCATCATACAATAGTATTATCACTTTTATTAACTCGTTTTGGCATCACAAGTAATCAGTTCCAATCAAAATTCATTCTCATCAGGCTTTTCGCAACAACTATATCATTATATTTGCATTACATATGTTACTAACTACAAGCATAAACAGTATAATAGGTCTGAGTTACTCACCTGCTCATATTGGCTAGTCATAATAATCAGTTGGAAAATCGTCTAAAGTGTCAAAGTCACCTAGATGAATAAAATATTCATCAATAAGGCATAAACTATATAACTAAACTGTTATGAGTGTCTAAGTATCCTATACTGATATTTGGTTTTTGTCACGCCCCGAATGGTACCCTAAACGTGGCAGTCCGCCGTACACAATATTAAAGCCTAAGAATGACCACCTCAGTCACGCGAAGGCTTCCATACTATGTACAAGGCGTCTAACACATAAAGGAGACACATCGGAATGATACATTTTATGTTGATACAAATGAGTAACAATGTAAAGGAAATACAAATTTACTATACTTCAGATACAAATCACTACACTTCATATACGAATCACTACACTTCAAAATACAAACCATTCAGCTCCAAATACATTCGTCCATAGACTTCCCTACATAAAAATATTACAAGGCAGCTCATAAAAAATCTAGTTGGTAACTTCAAACATCCATATACCCTGCCAGAATCCCGAAGTCCTTCATTGCTCCAACCAATTCGGTCCCCACTTTGCATTCTTGAAATAACCTGCTCATTTAAACAACTATTGGGGTATAAGCTACACTAGCTTAGTGAGAATTCTCTTAATTCCGTACCATGACAAGCAAGTTATAATCAATCATATGCTATGCATGAACAAACACGTAGCAAGCAATTATGCATGGGTATCCGGAACCCACACACAGAACGGATTTAAGCCCTCTGTATCTTGGGTTAGGAATGGTATTGAGTCTACACGACTGCATCTAGTCCCCAAGCCCTCGGCTCTTAGCACTCGACTCGGCTAGGGTCATCCAAGAATGCATCCACATGCGCCTTAGTACCCCTGAATGAGCTCTGGCACCGGGCTTGTTATCTAAACGAGGCAACGACGGACCATACCGATCGACTGCGTAGGAGTAGCATGCTACCAAATGCAATATGTCCGATGCGATGCATGACCACTTTAATTTTTGCTTCAGTCAAAATATTTATACATTCTTTAGAGTGACCAACCAATATCACACGTATAACAGAAATAATATAAACAGTGCAGTTATCCAATCAAATCATGGTTTCGATATGCTTTAGTATTCTTTGGCATGCATTCATCACAGCTTCATCATATATCCCATCCCCATTCATATCGATTTTTATATTGTTCCTATAATCTAATGCAACTAACTACAAGCATAATCAAGGTAACAAAATAAGGAGAAAACTCACTCGGCCATTAGATCACCGGTCTTCTAGTAATAATAATCCGGTGGTAGGGAATCGTCGAACTCGGGATTACCTAAAAAGGAAGAAATACTCTAATAAGTATTTCAACTCAAACTAATCCAACGACTTCTTACAAACTATCAAATTCGTAATTCACGTCCTAAGCGGGAATTCCAACTTAAAATGGCCATAACTTGGTCATTTTAACTCGGAATCTCGCAAATTTTATATCGATTTCTATCTACTTCGGAAGAGCTTTCTAAATATGAAGTTTAAATCAAGTTTTGAAAATATCTAAGCCTCAGAAATGAGGGATCAGATCTGTACAGTGGTTATATAGATTCCGAAAATGCAATTTCCATGAATGCTATTGATATTCCTATGTGCAAAATGAAACTAAATGACATGGTAATGAATTTCCCTATCATGAATGTCATGATATGAACTCTTAAGTGCCTAAGGTCTTATAAATTTTTAGACTTAAAGAATTTAAATATACTTTTTCTTAGAAAACCATTTCATGCTATTGTTTAACAAGTAAGTTTACTACACTTGGTCACACTTACTTATTACAAGGATTTTCTTTAGGAAAACTCCACTTTGTTTAGAGAAATTTTGACCCTTATATTAACTATATCCTAATGCCTTTATTTCTTTAATAAAATCTTCATTTGTAAACTTTTAAGTGGGTCTTACACTAGGGTAGTTCCAAAAATCCGAATTTAGAAAACTTCATTTTCAAGTTGATTCTTTTATGAAAAATACATTTTCTACTTAGAACTTTAAGTATTTATTTTACCTATACCCTAAGGACTTCATTTATTTAAGAAAATACCATTTTTGAAGTTGGAAAACTAGTGTTTTCTACTCATTTATCCATTATTACGAATTTGGCCTTCAAGACTTTTGACTCAAAACTTCTATTAGACTTTATCTCTTATTTCAAATATTTTCTTTAGTAAAAACTCATTTAAACTCATGAAAAATATTACCAAACATTATCTATCACCTATAGATTTCATTTTTCTTGTAAAATACATGTTTAGAAGTTGATAAAAGTGTTTTCAACCTAGATTTCCAAAGTCATCCGAATTTACACTAACTCATTTCTTGAAAAGCGTTTTCCTTTTTGGTATTATTAACTCATTAACCTATAGATCTATATACTGGGAAGGTTATTTACTAAGGACAAAAGCATTAAAGACCATTAATGCATATAAACTCAAAATGAAGATGAGATCTTAATGTCTACATGTATATGAATGGTAAAATGGTAGATCTACTATATCAAGTGCTTAAATAAGTTTTGAAAACATAAAAACTACATTTTTATAAAAGATCTTTTGTTCAAAACACTTTTTGATGGATAAACATAAAGCTTTTAGCATGAAAGCTCCTTTAAAGGTTAGATCTACTTTGTGATGGTTTGGTATTCTTGTTTTGATATCTCATTGTCCCTACCAAAAGATCATGGGGACATTTAATTGAAATATCCAAGAATATCCTTACCATAACAAGGATCTATGAGTAGAAGGAGTAGAAGTTTATTTACTTAGAGTAAAATAGAAGACAAAAGGAGAAGAAACAAGTTGTGTGTGTGTGTGTGTGTGGATGCCATGGGGCTTACGGCATGGAGGGTGTGGGGAGAGAAAATGAGAGTGTTTTACCTTTGCAAAAGTTTGAAAGTGAAAGAATGAAGAGAGAGAGAGAAAAAGTAGTTTATATATAAAGTGAAATTAGGTTAAAATGGAATAAAACAAATAAAAAAAAATTGCAAATTGGAACTTGTTGGGGAGGGTTTCATGCCAACCAATGCAAGAGAAAAAGGGGGGATTTGATTTTTGATTAACTTATTTTGATTGATTTGTTTGATGGATGTACATAAAGTGACATAACTTGTAATAATTATTTGGAAACAAAAGTCCTTCAAAAGGAAAATGGAATTGAGTGATTGTAAGAATAGGGTGTACAAATGAGTAGTCATAGGTTGTACTTGTGAATAGTAGTGAATAGTAATCAAGACAACTTAATTACCGGTAGTAAGAAAAATACGAATAAGAAGGTTAAAACTGTATTTTTCATAAGTCGAAAAATTGTGAAATTTATATTTTTGAAATCCTTATTTTATTTCGAGTCAAATGAGTATTCATAAGGAAATTTTTGAAATTCTAGTGCCGGGGCACACTTTTCTATAATGGGTCTCGGGATGACCCGGAATTGAAATTTTCTTAAAATCTGATCTTTTCTTGGTTTGAAATATAATCAAGAACTATATTCAAAATTAATTTTGCTTATAAAAGTTTCTTATTTGGAAACTGAGGAAAAACCGGAATTAGGGTTTCTAGGTCTTTCTTACAAAGCTTGAACTAAACCGGTTTAGGGTTTCATTTTCCGGTTTCCGAAGTTTACTTGATTACTAGGAAACCCGGGGTATACATTATAAAAGTAATAAAATTGTGTAATGAAATAAAATGAATAGTGCAAAAGACTAATCAATTACCGGTAGAAATGAAAATACGATAAAAGGTTATAATTGTAACTTTTATAACCCGAAAAATTATATAACTGATATATTTAGAAATTTTATAAAATTACGAGTCTAACGGTACTAATGGTGTATTTTTGAGATCTCGAGCCCCGGGACATGCTTTTCAAAGTCTGTATCCGAATGGGTTCGAGATAGGTAAAAAATTTACCAATCTGATATTTGTGAATAAACTTATATTACTACGAGCTATTCTACTTATTTAAACTACACCTCGGCCTCTAGGGTTAAGGGCCATAGATTGCCGGACTTAAGCTATTGTATTTCGGTTAGGGTTTCCGGGTGATTTTCCGGTTTAAACCTTTGCCAATTTGGAAACTGATATTTATGTTTATATAACATATTTAATTTGATAGATTTATTTTAAATTTTATTTTTGTAAGTATTTAATAACTCTTATTGTTTTCGGAATTCTTGAATTGGGTTTCATTTCCAAAGTTTAATCATTATTTACTTTTTAATAATTTGGTTTTTGGGCTTTATATTCCGATTTAATAAATCGGAGTTAAATTATGTATTTTTCGTACGTTGTGGTTTTGAATTGAAGACCACTGAGTGTATTTTATTTTTAAGGATTTTCTTTTTCATGATTAAGAAATTTTTTTGATTCATTCGTGATTTAGACTTGTCAAAATTCGGTTTTAATTTGGAGTGATTTTTTAGGGTTCATTTTCGAAGTTCATTTTGAAATTATTTATTGAAATTTTCCGGGGCTTACATCCTCCCCACCTTAAAGAAAGTTTTGTCCGCAAAACTTGTTACTTGTATATCTTTTATCGAGAAAAGATTGTGGATTTTCGAATTATATTTCTTGCATCGGTTTATGCTTTGGTTTGTATCATTTCTAAATTTTGCATGATAAATATTTTACGAAATATAGCACATACAAATTAATAAGATTTGGCTTAGCGATTCCAACCTTCACTTACACGACTCTTTTGGAAAACGACACGGACCTGACTCGAGACCACAGACGACTCGACCCGACCGACACTAGACGACTCATGACAACACGACCTTTCATGACTCGATTACTTGACCAACGAAGGTTATGGATTCGCTTCTCCATTCTTATGTAGCTGTATATACGATATTGTGCTTTATGATTCATATTTCCTTAAACAATATGGTCATCATTGTTTTAAATTCTTATCATCGTGATCATCTTGATGGGGTTGAAATCAAGAATCTCATTGCTTTATTGTATACTTATTACTTGTGAAGACCTTACGGAGTTTGGTAATTGAGATTTGATTTTTGAAATTTTAACTTTTATGTAACGATCATCGTAGATTTTCGATCTTTCAAAGTTCTTTATTTACAAGAAGTTATATGTGGAGTGTCTTGGAATTCATTAAATTAATCGAGTTTTTGTTTTAGTTTCCATTATTGGCTCATTCTAACTTTTAATGGTCTCGGGCTTTCCTATTTTTAGTCTAGCCATGTAATCCGAAGGTATTTCTAACAACCTATCTCTTTGATTCTATTGACAGGAAAGGATATGCGGTATTCTAAGGGTATAGCACTAACCTGGTACTGAGTTGCATCTTTGATCCTCACTTCCTTCCATGGTAAAGGACTCCAGCTCCTCATCACTAGCTTCTTCATACACTCCATATGTGTGAGGGTTGTGGACTAGATTTCTGGATGTAGATGTCCTTGAAGAACCTCCATTCCTTTTTCCTTTGTTGCTTTTATTCCTGTTATATCTCTTCCTCTTCTTCCTAGGTAGATCCAGCGAAGCAACATGCAAGTTATCCCGTTCAGGGCATGTTTTAGCTGGATGTCCCGCTTTTGTGCAAAGAGAGCATGCGTTGGTCATCTTTTTGGGACACTTCTCAACTTTGTGACTGGGGTCCTGTCAAGCCTGGATTTTTTCATTATCTGGTTCATTTCTCCTAACCCGATTCATATTAAACCCGAACCCATTTAACATGAATCCTCGACTAGGGGTTAAAAGAAATTTTAATTTTTGAAAACTTTTTAGAGTCACCACCCGATATAAATCGGGAAAAATAAAAAGCTAGGATTAATGGGTCTGTTGATCCTAACTTACCTACTAGTCTGCGAAAATTTGATTTAAAAACCAAACTTTTAAAAAACCAGATATCATGGATTCGGGGGCTAACCTATTAAAACCAAATGGTTACCACTTTTGGAATTTTAAACTTATAATCTATCCTTTAATACTCAAAAATTTAAATAAAAATATTTACAAGTCACATTTTTTGTTTTTCTTTTTATATTTTTATATTTTTTATTGCTAAAAAATTTCACAAAAATAACCAAAATGATAAACAAAAAATATTTTTTCATTTTTTATTGTCACCCCGTAGGTACCTACGTACTCGCTAATCGAGATCAGACAAAACATAGTTCTTTTATAAGAACTTAGTTTGTTGATCGATTTTATATTTTTAAAACTCTTTACACTTTAAGTTCATTAAATTTTAAATTTTTATGAAAATCATTTTTGATGATCCTATGATCTAATCAATTGATTTTTTTTATTTTATGAAAACATATTTCTAAGTCCAAAAAATCATTTTTTCTAAAATCATTTCATGATAATTCATGGTTACTCTAATGCTACATAAAAATCAATTTGATTAAACTTGAATGAATATTTTCATAGCAAATTTATGAAAATATTTTGATGAAAACTTTAGTTATTATTTCCATAGCAAATTTATGAAAATAATTTGATGAAATTTTATCATTTTAATGATTATCTTCATAGCAAATTTATGAAAAAATTTGAGAAACTTTTGGTTATTATCTTCATAGTAATTTATGAAGATAATATTGAGGAAAAACTTTATTATCTTCATAGCAAATTTATGAAGATAACTTGATTGAAACTTTTGATTATTTTCATAGACAATTTATTAATTTGATTAAAAAAACTTTTGATTATTATTTTCATAGCAAATTTATGAAATAATTTGATGAAAAAACTTGAATTATTATCTTCATAGAAAATTTATGAAGATTTTGAGGAAAAACTTTAATGATTATCTTCATAGCAAATTTATGAAGATATTTTTGACGAAAGACTTTCATGATTATCTTCATAGCAAATTTATGAAGATATTTTTGAGGAAAGACTTTAATGATTATCTTCATAGCAAATTTATGAAGATATTTTTGAGGAAAGACTTTAATGATTATCTTCATAGCAAATTTATGAAGATATTTTGATTAAAAACTTGATTAATTTCATGATTCTCAGAAATATTCAACAATAATTCTTTCATTTTCATTCATCTCATTCATCATTCACAAATTCAAAAATTCATTCTATTTTATTCAAAAATTTCATTCATTTTTATTCAAAAACAATTTTGGTTTTGGAAAACCCATTTTGTCATTTTTATTTATCATTTTTTTTCATTTCTTCAAAATTCAATAATCATCACATACACTCAAAATATATTCAAAATATATCCTATCAAGATTATATTACAAATATAATACATTAAAATTATTTTTCATGCATCATCTACGCATTTCAAAATCAATCCATGTACATAAAATTTTCAAAAATATCAAAAATTACCGAAACAAGTAAATTTATATGAAAAATAATTATTTTAATTTTTCTAGATTTTTCTGAATTTTTCTGAATTTTTTATGATTTTTTCTGAATTTTTTACTATTTTTTCCTATTTTTCGAAATTAATTATATAATAAAAATATAATAAAATAATGCGGACTGACCTGGGCCGTTAGATGTTCTCGAATCAGATCTGGAGCGTTGATCGCGTTTGCTTGATCTGGACCGTCTGATCTCTTGACTTTCAATCTGGAGCGTTGATCTGCTTGATCAAATCTGGGCCGTCTGATCTGGATGATTGAATCTGGACCGTCTGATCTGGATGATTGAATCTGGACCATCTGATTTGGTTGATCAAATCTGGGCCGTTGATCTGCTTGATCAAATCTGGACTGTCTGATCTGGATGATTGAATCTGGATCGTCTGATCTGGTTGATCAAATCTGGGCCGTTGATCTGCTTGATCAAATCTAGGCCGTTGATCTGCTTGATCAAATCTGGACCGTCTGATCTGGTTGATCAAATCAGGACTGTAGGATTTGGGCTGACCGTTGACCGATGACCGTTGACCGACGACCGGTTGGGTTGGGCTTCGGATTTCGGGTCGAACTTCGGATATCCGTCGGGCTAGGAAGACGATGGCGCGACCTTTAAGGGCTTCGTCGTCCGCCTGTGGTGGCTGTCGGAGCTGGGAGTTTGTCGGCCCGACGCTTGCGGTGGAGCTATAGCCGCTGGTGGTGGTGGATCGTGCCCAGAACCACCGTGGACGGCGGTTCGCGGTGGTGGCTAAGGGCGGCTTAAATCGAAAATTTGCAAAACTCAATTCGAACAAATTGATCAAATCTAAGCATACTTAATCACCAGAAACTAGTTCCAAATGCTTCCCAAACACTCAAATTGGATCGAAATTGATCCAAAAACTTCGAATTTCAAATTTTCTCTCTTAAGAACCCTAGATTCGAAAATTTTTTATTTCTATCTTTATGATGTGTTTTCTTGAAATTGATCTGTGCCTTTTGCTCATGGATCACCCCTATTTATAGATCCATGGTTTGATTTCAGTTACAACTTGCATTTAATGAGATACCAATTTTTCGCAAAAAATTGAAACTGAAAATTGGAAGTTGATTCGTTGTAACCGACGAAATTGATGAATAAATACTCGAATAGTCGATCCTATCTCTGTATAGGATCAAATTAATTGCCCAAATTCATCAAATTTGGTCGGCCACCATTGATGAACCTTTAAGCTTCCATAACTTTCGCAGTTTTTTCCCAAATTTCAACCGACAAATTGAGACTGTTCGAGACTTGATTTTATCCAACATTCAATGCAATTACAATCTATTCCATGCCGACTATTAATCCACATAATCAATTTTGAAAAAAAACAACAATTACACACTCAAATCGTGATCCAAAGTGAGTGGTTTGGGTTGATTTCGAGCAAAAAACAATGAGAAAGAAAGTCCAAAAATTTTGCATCCAAGCTGGTTCGAACCCATGACCTATGGCTTGGGCTAAGGTCTGGGTCAATGGTCTTAACCAATAGGCTATTGGCCTATGACTGTTTGGGTTTGACAAATTTTGATTTTAAGGCTCATTCAAAATTCACTTAATTAAACAAAATAATTTTTGAAAATTTGTTATCATCTTTAAAAACAATTTATAACAAAATATGTATTATATCAAGCTTAAATAATTTTTTAATAATAATATATCTTTTCTTTTTTCTTTTTTAATTTTTTTTTGTTAATTTTGGAAAAGACACACTATGTTTTTTTTTTTTCACCTTGTCTTTTTTTTCTCTCATTTTTTATTTATTTACCTTACTACTTTCTATTTTTGATTTTTTGTGCTATTTTTGCTTTTTTTTTTCTATTTTTTTCTATTTTTTTGTGAGCTTGACATAATACAAATTTTTATCATAAATTTGAGCCTTAAATTGAGCAAAAATTGGGTGTCTACAGGTCCCCACAGAGGTAACACTTGGATTGAAGTCGTGGACACCGTATAGGGTAATGCTGTCCCTTACATTTCCAACATTGTAGCTTATCCAAAATTATGTCTTCTTCCTTGTTTGGGTCATCAGTTAAGGGAAGTGTTCTGACATTTTGACTCGGGGTCATTGCAACATAGAACTCCATTTCCTTATTACTTCTTTCCTGCCTCCTCCTTTGAGCATTTTCTATTATCCGTGCTCTTTCTAGCAATCCTTGATAACTCCTGATATCAAATTCCTCCAATCGAGTCCGACGATCTTCTTTCAAACCATTCAGAAACACTTGTCCTTTGAGTTCCCCACTTTGTTTATATGATTCCGGAGCATATTGCAACAATCTACTGAACTCGATTTCGTACTATTCCACACTACGATCTCCTTGTGAGATATTGAGAAAATCTGAACTGTACCGGACTCTTAAGCTCATGGGAAAATATTTGTCCAAAAACTCATATTTAAACATCTCCCATGTAACTGGAGGCGTCAACTCCCTTTCCTTAGAGTCCCACCATACTCGGGCATGTAAGCGGAGCATAAAGGTTCATAATTGACTCTCAGGCGGTGTGGTACTTCAAAAGCATTAAAGGACTTCTCAATGTGCGCCAACCAATCCTCTGCCTCATCGGGTTTTCCAAAAACTCCGTCGAAATACTCGTTACACTTTATGAAGCATGGTAAGAGGGTTTGGTGGTATTGAGGTGATGGGGGTTCATCTTGCGTCGTTTCTTGCTCATATCTCACAGGTGTAGACGTTGAACTAACTTGAGTCTATTGCATGTAGCCTCTTATTTGACTAGAGTCTATTGCATGTCGCCTCTTATCTGACTAGTAAGCCGTTTAATCTCTATTGAGGCATTTCCCCCTTGGTTAGGTGGTTCGGGTATCGCTTGGTTCTCGGGTCCTAAAGGAGTCATGACGGGTTCTTATTGTGGTTGGGTATATCTCCTATATTTTATTAAATTCAGGTGAAAATTCTAAATCTTTTATTACGTCTTAAGGCGGTAAAAGAAGCTTAAAGAAACTTATCGGAAGTACAGAACACAAAAATGCGGAAATAAAAACATATGTAAGAAATATTGAAATTCTACTGAAATCAAAATCAATAACAAAAACTTCATAATATTCAAAACGAAATACATGAAATCAAGAGAAGATGTAAATCTTTCATTACAAAAGTTCAAAGAAAGGATGCAAAACATACATTGGAATTAATTCATGAACTAGATGATAATCCACAACATCGTTTTACATTTTCAAAACATCTTTGTTCTCTTCACTCAAAAGGTTATTTGCTCCTAACGCTCAACACGAGAGATCTATTGATATTTCTAGGAGACTGACTTCTTCTAAACAAGGGCAGCTGTCCAACTGTTAATTCTTGTGGGGGCATCTACTCGCCAAGTGTCCCGGCTGTTTGCAGATAAAGCACTTTAGGGTTTTCTTTCCTGGACAGTCCACAATCTTATGCTCGGGATCTCCACAGAAGTAACACCTGTGATATATATATTTTTATTAGGTAGTCGTAGAATTTTGTATTTAGTATTTTGATACTTTATCATTATTATTATTATCATTATCCTTATATCATTCTTTAGTTAACCTATTATGATATCTAGTATTTATTTCCTATTATTTAGTTTTGTCGTGTTTCTCTTAATCTACTTTATATAATTATTTTGTCATCTATAGATATCGTATTATTCATAAATTTAGCTTATTTAGATTTCCATTCTTATATATTTATCTATATAAAACAAATATTTAACAATTATCATTGCTAATAACAATAAGACTTTCCTATAGTTTTTAGGGTTTAATATTTCTCAAATATTAAACCTATTATTATTATTTTAAATATTTTGTATTTATTTATTTACTTAGTACAAATTTATTTTTGTTTATATGTATAATACATGTTTATTATTATTTATATATATATTTAATCTGTTTGCGTAAAACAGACTTTACGTAGGGAAATTATGCTTGTACGCCGACTCTTATTGATACCTAGATGTTGGCATTCGTTTATTTTTATATGTCTTTTGTTCATTTTACGTAAAAATAAATTTTAGTATCTTCTGTTCTAAAGCACGACGTCTCAACACTGCCATTGAAATACTTAAACCTTCACCTAGATTACAAATTGAGTTTAGATAAGATTAAATAAGTCAAATGAATTATAGGAAATAATTAGACAAGTTGACATAATTAGATTAGAAATTAATTATGTTGAAATTTGAAATTTCAATTCCTAAACCCCCTAAACATGTTATTAAAATGTTTAGAAGATTCCTAAACCCTTAAACTTTAGCCTAAATTCCAATTCTTAAATCCTTGTAAAATTTGAGTTCACTTGCTTGTATCAAAATATCAGTTCTTAAACCCGAACTCAAATTAAATATCATTTTATCTAAAATAAATTCATAAATTAAGTTATTATTTTAAGTTCTTAATTTTTAACCTAATGGTTCTGAAATCATTCCCTAAATATTTCTAGAACTAGATATTGATCTGATAGTTCTAAATCTAATATCCTAATTTGAAAATACCTTTATACTTATCCTTCCCCTTTATTTTTTTTCATTATTCTTCCCTGCTCTTTATTATTTTCATTTCTCTCTTTCTCTATCCTTTCTTTCTCTCCTTTTCTCTTTTCAATCTCTTAAATTCATCTCTCTAAATCTCAATTTTAAAAGGAATAAGAGAGAAATCAAGCAGAATATGAAGATAAGAGAAGATAAACCAAATTAGAAGAAGAAGAAGAAGCAGAAGAAGAAGAAGAAGAAGAAAAAGAAGATCAAGTACATGCTTTGCTAAAAGATAAGTGTTGTTTTTTTTCTTGTTTTCATTATTGTTATCATGGTTATCAAACTCGAGTTTTTACCTAGAATCGCTAAGGGGTTCGTAGAATCGGAACATAAATCGAAACGTAGAATCGTAAGATTCTATAACTAATATAAATTTGCTTACAAAAACCATCGATGTACTTACTAAACTAATAAAACTTTAAATAAATTGTGAAAATAAAGAATTTAGTATTAAATTAGTTATGTGCAACTGAAATTTAAGTTTTACCAATCATAATTCACATACTGTCATTAATATATTTAGTGCAATTTTATAATTAAAATAATTATTTTTATTTAATGATGATTCATAATTTATAATTATTAAGATGTATTGCAAATCATTTAAATTATCATGTGTGAGTAGCTAGTTTTGTACAGTAATGAACATTTTCATGTTCACTATATATTTGCATAAAAAGTCATTGCATTTGTGGCAAATAAATTATGTATAGAAAATTGTTAAAAAAGAAAAAAAATATAGCACTATATATATTAGTTTAATTTTCATTCAAATTGTTCAAAATATATCAGAGTATATAACCTAAAAGAAAATAACTCTCTGAAAAATACAAAAAAAGGAAATAAAAGGAAAAAAATATGAAAAAAACTAAAATTAAGTTACATTAAGACAAATATCAAGAACTAACCCAAAAAATCCTAAATTTAAATATATTAAATTGAATGCATTTTTAAAGTTCAAATAGAAAAAAAAGTATAAAATTACAACTTTACGATTCTACTTACGATTCTACTACCGATTCTACTTATAATTCTATGATTCTACTTACGAGTTTACTCAAAAAACGATTTTGTATGTGAGTTGAATCAAAATCTCATCATCAACTCGTAAACTCGTAGAAACGTACGAGTAAACTCGCGAGTTTCACAACCATTGATTGTTATTACATGTATATGATGAATTGATGTTAGATTTAAGTAGAAATTATGATGAAATTGATGAATATGTTGGTTTAATGTTTGAGATGGGGTGGGTGTGAGGAAGAATATGATGAATAGTGAATTGAGATGGTTTGATGTTATTTGATCTAGTTAGATGAAGTTTGAAGTATTAGAAGTTGTTATAGGTATTTATTTGATGTTAGAATTGATGTAGGAGGTGTATAATTTGATGAAAATGTGTAAAAATGAGTTTTCAAAACAAAAGAAATTCGTAACAACTGTCAGAGAAGCAATCATGGCCGTGATAAAAGGGAGTGAAACGCTCTGATCATGTGATTTTCTTAAATCATGAACGTGATTAGGGGAGTGATAAGCTCTGATCATGTGATTTTCTCAAATCACAGGTGAGATCACGGGTGTGATAGGTTCCCCTACAGCTTGACATGTTTTTGTAATTTGATCATAACCTTTTCATACGATATTGGATTAAGGTGATTCAAATTGCTTTGGAAAGATTAAAAAGAGATCTACAACTTTCATGTTTTAAGTTTTTGCAAATTTAAAAATTATTAAGGTCGAAATTTTACTTCTTTTTCGCTTATACATTTTCTAAACAAAGTTTAGAACTTGTTTTTGCTTGTTAGATGTATGTTTGCTTAGGAAATGAATCTTGTTAAGCTAAAATAAAATAGATAAATGGTAGTTAATGTGTTATATTGGCAAATTGATGTAATTAAACCTGATTTAGGTGGATTTATAGATTTAATAAATAATTGGATTAAATATAGAAGTTAGTTATAAAATGAACTTAGTTAACAAACCTATGTTCAACTTGATTAGATGAACTTCACTAAGCTAAAATGAATTAGATTGTTTAAGTTTAATCAAATTGACTTAGTAAATGAATCAAATGATTAAATCTAATCAATTTGGCTAAGATTAAGCTAGAATGAGCTTAATAGTTAATAATTGCCTTAGATGAATGGATTAGGATAATCTTTGAATAACATGGGGAATATGTTGTTTTAAATATGTGTTTACTTGGAAAATGAATATTTTTATATGAATTATTTGTTGATGCTTTTGTAATAAAACACCATAAACAAAGAGAAAAGAAATTCTTTGATAGACAAAGGAGAATTGTCCATATTTTGGCGGGGCATCTTTGTAGCCATAGTGGGGTTTCAAATTAGTGTCAAATCAAATAGGGTTATAATAAAAGTTTGAGATGAGTGAATAATTGATATAAGTTCTTATATGAGTTTGTTATATAAGTGGATTATTGGTTTAAGTCCTTATATGAATTTAATTCTTGAACAGATATAGATATTTGGTATATCCTTTGAGATGGCTTCTGTCTTAACTTCTAAGACTCTATTTGGATTTCATACGAGAGGTACGTAGTAAATTGCGTGTTGAACCAACCACGTATAAACCGACTACCGTTGAATTAGTTATCTCGAGACCTACCACCACTATTGCCCCCACTTGTAGGCCATAGGTACTAGTTGATGCTACTCAACTTATGCAAGCAGTGAATACCCTTAGAAGGGTATTCACTACTTGCATAAGGCTTAGAGGTAGGAGACCCACAAATAGAATGGAAATGGTAGCAATGGGGCTAGATATGTGATAAAACCATATTTTACTCACTCTTCATTGAATAAATCATGCTTAACTATTATAGATTTATAGAAATCCTAAGGAAATGGTACTTAAGTGTGCTTAATTTTATATTTTCAGTCTTGAAGGACTTATATAAGAAATACAACAATTTAGAGAAGATTTTTACAAATTTAGGAAAAAAATCAATGTAGGCTGGCCATTTGGAAAAGTAGGCCACCTGCTGTAGAATCAAAATGGAACTAGGCTTCATCTTAAATAATATACACTGGCCATTATACACACAAAGCTACCAGCTTTCAAAGAACACATTCCAACCAGCCTTCAATTTTTCAATGTACGCGGCACTTTGGTGGATTTACACCGCCGACCTTAAGCTGGCCTTACATGTCCACAGATTCAAAATTCTTAACACCAGCTTCAACACTGCCAATGTAGAGAACAAATCAAACCAACCTTTATTGTCTAGATTGTATGCCAGCTACTGAGAATTCAAGGCCACCAGCCTTGATGCTAGCATGCATCCATCTACACTCTCAAAAATTTATTTTTCATTGAAGGTCAGCTAATTTTAATTAAAGGCCACCGGCTTATGTGTCCCGTGACTTTTCTTATATAAATTCATCTTATTGAATCTTTTGAGAAGAGAAGAAGCCCTGGGCACGAAATGAACATCTAAATCCATTGCTCATAAAATAGATTAGGGCTTAGAAAGTATAAAACTTTTCTTTTTAATTTGATTGTGGATTCCGCACCAACATCAAGTGGAAAACATCATTTAAATTTGAATTCAAGAATAGGATTTTCTTGTCAAGGTGATTTTTTTCTTTTCTTATATTCATATTATGGATGGTCTCGAATACTTAATCTATTGTGCTTATTTAGGGTTTTGAGTTGTTGATATAAATTATATGATTGATGTCTATCATCTCTTGATTGAATTGTTGCTTGTATTCATGTTGATGATGTTAAATCATAGATGACATATTTTGGATTGATTTTGGAATTCATGATAGATTAGGATCGTAATTGGAAAATTCCTTCCTAATCATTTATGTGAATAGCTAATCAGAATTACAGATCACATAAACATATAGATTTGAATTCGATTAGGGTTTAGTAATTTTTACAGATTAGTCAATTAATCACTTTCTTAGGAATAGAGAATATTGATTGGTTAATTTAAGATAATTGATTTCTTTGGAAAAAGGAGTTGTTATCTAGTACTTGATTGATTGAAAAACTGAATCCATTGGCAATTTAGATTTGCAAGCTTATTCTGGTCATAGCATGCATTCAATTGATTTACAAATCTGTTGGCTCTTAATCTAATTCAATTAAGGTATTGGAAATCTCATATCTTTATAGATTAGTCTTATATTGAAAGTCCAAAAATATTTCTTTTTTATTTGCCTTGCTACAATTAAGACTAATACAATTGAGAGCTAGTCTTCAGTCCCTATGGATACGACCCTGTATTTATCTTAATTTTATTACTACACATACACCCAGTATATTGGCCGGTAAATATCTGCTTGTTTAAAAGAAATTAAAAAGAGACTAAGAAGAGTTTTAAAAAGCACATATAGAAAAAGCGTGATCAACATATTGATGTGTTAAGCTTGAGTAAGTTTATGGACTTGGTTTATAAGTTTGAGCCAAAGCTTGGGAGGCTACTTGATGCTTAGCTATGGATGGAGGAGGTGGAAAAGACCTTGGATATTCTTAAAAGCAAGAAAGTAGAGTATCCTTTTTATTTGTTGACTGAGAGAGCAAATAATTAGTGGTTGAGCACCAAGAGATTTATAGCTGGAGTGATTACGTAGGATAGATTTTAGTAGGCTTTCTATAGGGAGTTTCTCCCCAAAAGCACTAAACATCAAATGCTGCAAGAGTTTTATTGTCATGCCCCAAAAGGGTGCTTCGAAGGATCAACATGAAGTAATCATATCAAGTATGCATCCAAGATATGAGAACTGTTTTGCAAGTTAGAGATTGCAAAACTCAACTTATTGGTTACTAAAAAATTTTTAATTTCATAAAAAATTTTGATAGCTAAGGGAATACAGATTCCCACGATCCTCTAGAACTGCAAAGAGTCAGTATCTCCTACCAAACAATAAAATAGGATAGATAAATATATATTATAAAGCCTTAACTATTATACAAAAAACCTAATACATTCTCTATTATAACATGCATTACAAAAATTTCTAGCTTAAATACATAACATACGAATTTTATTTTAAGCTCCTTTTCATATCTTCAGAGGAATCACTAAAAGTAAGCTCTCTCTCTTCATACAATCTTAACCCGTTCCCAACTTGAGCTATTTCTGCACAAAAACTATAGGGGTGTGAGCTCAACCATAGCTCGGTGAATAGCAACGACTAAACCACACAACAACAAATGCCAAGTAATTAATATTAACAAACATACACAATGCATCACTCAACCAAATGACATGCACAGTTTGAATGAAGGGAATCCAAACCAGTGGAGATTTACTCCCTCTCTTGGAGGTTGAAGGATTAACTGAAGTCATTTACGCCTAGGAGAAACTGAGAACTAAGACTGACATAACCTCAAACTTCTCCTTTAATAGAACTAAGGAGGAGGGGGGGGGGGGGGGGGGGGGGGGGGGGGGTAGGGGGGGGTGGGGTGGGTGGAAGTGTTTCTTTTGAAATTCGTTTGTTATATATATATATGTATCATCAACATAACCACCACTTCGCCTTAAAACCTCAAAGACTCCTTAAGTATTAATCCCTAAAGCTACCTCCAACATAGGTGACATCCTTTGCTGTTTTCTTAGTTCCCCTGAAGCCAACAACCCTATAGAATTACAATATTAATACGTGACGTGAACACTATGCTTATGTAAGTATGTTGTCATGCAATGTATGTTCAGTTAATTACATCATCAAATAGTATTAAGTCTATTTATTAAGGTGACAAGTCAATTAACAAACACTCATCAACAACATTAACCACCTAATTATTACAAGCAATGTGCAATCACTTTCATTTTAATGATTTATCAAACAATACAATCATCAAACATTGTACGAATACCCAATCCCCATGCATATTCAATTATGTTTATCTTGATTTAGGTGCAACTATATTACAAGAGAATACAAAGTGATAGGGTCAATGTTGTAAACCCCTAGATTTTATGATGATTTCTAAGTTCAAACCTTAGAACCGGAAGTTAACCGGAAACCCTAGTCAACAAAACTGTGCCAAAACCCTAGAGTTTAGATCTGGCAATCTCGTATTCTTAAACTCTAGACAACGAAATTAAGTTAATGGCTTGTAATGGTTAGTAATTATATAGGAAAGTATAAAAATATCAGATACATTGATTTCTAGTATCTTTCGAATCTGAACAGTATCATTTTTCGAAAACTGTACCCGAGAACATCGGACGGTAAAAATATTCCATTTATATCGATAGACTTTTAATAATATAAAAAATCTAAAAATATCAATTTCGTAATTTTTCGACGACTAAAAACTATAGATATTGTCTTTATACACGTGTTTTCTTTACTATCAATAACTTATTAGTTTTATTTACTATTCATTGTACTTCTCTACTATTCATTATTGTTCGCATATCTTTACTTTTCCTTACTACCTATATACCTATTTTCTTATTTTTTACTTTTCCAATACATCTCATATTTAATCATATCTTACATATTAATTATTTTCTTACAAAATACAAACAAATCAATTCAATCTCTCTATTTTCTCTCCTAGAACCGGCGCCATTCGTCTCCCTCTCTCTCTCATTTATTTCCTTTTCTAATTTATTTTATTACATCTAATTTTCACCCCAAAAATTCTATAAATACCCTATCTTCCTCCACTTCTTTTACACCTTCATTTTACATAATAAAACTCTCTCAAATTCTCTCCACAAATTCTTCACTACCAAAACTCTCTTACATTAATTACACACAAAATCCTTCTCTACACACACACCATCTACTACATACCATCAACCACATAAACCTACATTCCTTACTTTATTCCTACTACAAAACACTTTAGGTAAAGCTTCTTCCAACCATTTAGTTTACCTATGTCATGTAACTTAGCATGACCATGGTGTTGTTTTGAAACTCATATAAGTAGTAAAAGCAACCACATATTCATGTTTTGTTATTGCATATGAATTTCTATATTATTATCTTGTTATTTTGTTTTTATATATGCTGTTATTAATGTTGTCATTATTATTACCTTGATGTTATTATAATTCTAACATAACTATATATGTCACGCCCTGAAGGGGTACCTCAACGTGGCAGTCCACCGTACATAATACTAAAGCCTAGGAATGACTACTTTAGTCACGCAAAGGCTTCCATATCATGTATGAGGCGTACATCACAACTAAGGGAACACATCGGAGTAGCGCAATTTATATTGATAATAAATAAGTAACAAGGCAAAGAGAATACTTATCATAAAACATAAACATATTGCATTTCAATTCTTAGGGGCATGTCCATCTATTATCTTCAAATAAATATACATCACTAATCATATAAGTCATTATATATAAAGAACCTTACAAAATTACTTATCTTATGATTCTATTTCCTTCATAGAAGCTTAACCATCCTTCCATGACTTCCTCAATGTCATGATCCTCAATTTAAGCCACGGGTATACCTGTTTCATCAAAATCTATAGGGGTATAAGCTACAACTAGCTTAGTGAGATATTCCTTTTCATTCGCACCATATATTCAAACAAGTTTATTTAGATTTTCACTCATATGCTATGCAAGCAATGCAACAATCACATGATTACGCAAATATATATAGTTATCCGGAAACCATATATAGAACGGATTTACCCCTCCGTATCAAAGGTTAGGGAATCGGGTTGAAGGTCCTCGACCTTCTACTGCTAGTCCCCAGGTCCTCACCCACAGCGTTCGGTTGGCTCGGCTCGAACCTAGAGTCGCTTTCCCCGAGCGATTTGGATTCTCCAGGAAGGAACATGGCCGTGGCACCGCACGATCACAGCCAATCCAACTCTACGCGTAGGAGTAGCAGCCTTCCGAAAAGATGTGACTCGATGGATGCTATGCGTGAGCGTTTTAGTTTTCTTAAGCCAAACCTTATTAAGGTTTATTAGGGCGATCAATCAATTTAGCAAACAATAAACAGCATACAAGTAAGTAAACAAAATTATTTAAGCAAACAGTTCGAAGTTGCGATATTCTTAATTCTTATTTCACACATAAACATAGAATCACATATACATAATCCCGAATTCCCCAAATATATCCATTTTTATCTTTTCTTAGTATACTAATGCCACTACTTTACAAGCACAAGCAAGGTAACGAATTTAGGAGGAATAACTCACTCGTCCATTTTGCGATCTTCTTAGTCGTAGTAATCCTCGGGTAGGGTAATCTCGTATCTTTCGTCACCTAGACAAAAGAAATACCCGGGATAAGTCTTTCATGAAATTTCTATTCTTGGAGATTCTAATCTTTTCTTAAAATCGCGGTAAAATCGTATAAGAGGAAATTCCAACTTAAAATGGCCATAACTTGCTCATTTTAACTCGGAATTTCGCATATAATATACCGTTTTCTACCTATTCGAAAAGATCTATCCATTTCTAAGGTTATCTTTGTCATAAAAGGTCATTTGGGTTCCGAAAACGTCAGGTACAGATTTAAAACGAATTTTCTAAACTTTTGCAAAAATCCATTTTCTAACTCAACTTTTTTAAAGAAAATCCTTTTGTAACAATATAAGTATATATTCGATAAACACTTTTGAATATATAGGTAAGCTCACTTTGTATGCAAAAATCCTAATGGTAGTGTCTCAACAATTTATTTCATAAAACAATTCATTTAAACTTTAACTTCGAAAATTTCTTTTCAAGTATTTAAAGAAACTTTATATTTTCCTAGGTTGTTATAAATGAGTATATTCTTATTTTATTTTCTTCATTCTTTTTCCATGGACAATTAAATCTTCTTTTAATCTTAGTTTTTCATAAATTTCACTCATAGTGATAAAAGATCAATTTTATCGAAAAGTATATTAAGTTGATGAAAAACCCTTTTTCATAATTTTGTATTTATGATAATTTTAGAAAATGAGTCTTGTCTTCTTATGTTCATTTCTAAAATATAAGCTTTTTCTTTCTAAAACTTGTTCTTTCATTTCTTTTGAAAAGGATTGTTTTTATTGATAAAATCATTTGTTTCTAATCTTATTTATATTCTTTGAAATTAGTTTCTCTTTTAAGAATTTGAAAATCATTGTTTTTCCTAAATGGGTTTTAACTTTATGGATTAAATTCATCTTATCTTTGAAAACTAGTTTGTTTCCTTAGTTTTGTTATGAAGTTAAAAGAGTTTAAATCTTAAGCTTTTGTAAACTATTTTACTAAAACTTAGGTTACCGCATTATTCAAAGAAAATATTTATTCCTTATGTTTCCTTAGTAAACTATCTTTGTTATTTAAGAAAACTTTGAGAAAACTTGTGTTACTTTAGTCTTATGTTGTTGATAATAACTTCTTTATTTTGTGACAAATCACATAATAGAAAATCTAGTTTTGAGTTCCTTTAATAAAATGAAATTCTACTTTTAGATTAGTTAAGACATTAACATTATGTAGATGCAAGTATCATGAGCATATAAATAATAAGAACATAAGAAAATACTAGTAACAAATAATAAGCAAGAAAATAAAATATCAAGTATTGGGAACCTTAGCTTCATCAAGATATCCCGGTCAAGTATTGGAGCCTTAGCTTCATCAAGGCATCCCGGGACCAAGAATAGACTAGTCCCGTAAAAAAATAAATAAAAGATTGTTTTGACTTGATATGGACAAGTCTAAGACTAGAAAGACTAGTCTTAATAATAACATGAAATAAATAAATTGCATAACTTGAAAGTAAATAAATAACAAATGAGCTTATATGCTCTAAATATATAATATACATATATATATATTTATAAGCAAGTTATAGCAAAAGATCAAAATATAAACAAGTAATAAATGACAAAGTATATATATGCATGAAAGTAGTTCCATGAACAAGAACCAAACATTATCTTAATGTGGTTTTCTTTAGTTTTTCAACCTAAGAAACAACATCAAAACCATATAAGGTTACTTGACATAGGAATAATAAAACATGAGTTCTTCATTACCTAAATGGGTAAGAAGAAAGAATTGTTTTCTTGAAGGCTTTTGTTTTAGAAATGGGTTTTTGGAAATAAGAGAGTTTTAGTAGGAGAGGTTTTCTTCTTACAAGAAGAGAGTTCTTGTAAGAGTATGGAGAGAGTGTTTAGAGAGAATTTTTGCATAAATTCTACTTTGAGAAAGGTGTGAAGAAATGAAGGAGGAGAGGTGATATTTATAGAATTTTGTGGAGGGAATTAAGAGGTAATTAAATAAAGAAAAATAAATTAAAATAGAGAAAGAGGGGTTTTGGTAGTGTAGGGGTCCTTTTGTACAATTTTCAATTAATTTGTGTAAGAAGAAGTGATATTTTGTAAGAAAGGTATGAGTAATTTTTATGGGGAAAGAAAATATGAATAGTGTGAATTGTGTCATTTGTAAGAGTGATTACAAATAAAGTGGAGAAAGCGAATAGTACAAAATAGTGTACTAATGTACTTTAAATAGTGTAGAAGACAAATTAATTACTGGTAGTAAGTAAAATACGAATAAAACCGTTATATTAGATATTTTTAGTTACCGAAAAATTCTAAAACTGATATTTTTGGAATCCTTATATTTTTACGAGTCTATTGGTATAAACGGAATATAAGCTCCGGGACACGCTTTTCGAGCACTGATCCCGTTTACGTCCGAAGGACACTCGAAATTCGCGAATCTGATATTTTTATGTTACCCTATATTATTACGAACTATTTTAAGCTATTGGCTTAATTTCGTTTTCTAGGGTTTGAAAATGCGGGATTACCGGATCTTAAACACTAGGGTTCGTTATAGGCATCGTTGACCTTAGGGTCCTGGTTTGATTTCCGGTTTCGTCGAGGTTCGTAAGATCGTACAATTTCGAGTTTTGATTGTTTTATATTTTTAGCTCAACGTCTATGTTTTATCTTATTTTATTTGTGATTATTTAATAGTTTTTAGTTCTCGGGATCGTTTAACCGAGTTTAGGGTTATGAGTTGACTCAGTTTGTCTTCTGGCGAAAATTGAAATTTCTGATTCTGAAATTTATCGAGGTTTTAAGATTTTGTTGTTGATCGTTACTTGGATATATTGTCTTCATTTGCGTGTTAGGAAACGGTTAGGTGATTTGATTGATGTACGAATGTTGTTTCGACCGATAGTTGGATTTTTCCATTTTGTTCTTGAGGGTTCCCTATTTCTCAAATTAAGAAATCTCGTTTTTGATCTTTATTTAGAATTAGGTTTTAACTTAGTTTGCGTTTTAGGGTTTCGTTTCTGGTGTTTGTCTTGATTTAGAATTTGGTTTTAACTTGAGTTGATTTTTGGGATTTAAATTTTAAACTTTTAGATTATTTTCTATGAATTATGAAAATTTTTGGGGGTTTACAATATATGTATTATTATCTATTTATATATCTATATGTTTCTTAGAGCCTAAATGCTCACTAACTTCTACTAACTTGTTTCTATTATTATCATTGCTCTTATTATTGCTTTTTCTTTTTCTTTTTCTTTTTCTCTTTTTGGGACTAGTCTATTCTTAGTCCCAGGATGCCTAGATGAAGCTAAGGCTCCCAACACTTGATCATGATGACTTGATGAAGTTAAGACTCCCATGCTTGACCATGATACCTTGATGAAGCTAAGGTTCCTAATATTTAATATATTATCTTACGTATTATTAATTTGCTTCTCATATATTATCATCATTCTATGCTCATGTACATGCATCATTATAATGATCTTGTCTCAACAAAAATTTGAAGTGGACTTTCTTTAACAAAGGAAAATGAAACTAAACTCTTTTAATATATAACATTATCTCTAAAATCAATATTTTGTTACTAAACACATAGGAAAATCATTTTTTCAATTTCTTTTCAAACTCACCAAGATTTTTCTTAAATAACAACAAAGATGATTTCATAAAAGAAATTAACCAACAAAATAAACATTTTCTTTTATAAACTACATAAAGTTTATCAAAACTTAGCATAAATATTTTCTTGGTAAACGAAGTTTTCATAAAAGTTTACATGTAGGATTTAAGTTAACTCCATCATAACAATGAAGAACAAGGCTAGTTTTCAAAGTTAAAATAAAATCAACCCTTTAATTTATAAACCTATATAGAAAAATAAGGGATTTCCAAGTATATAAATGATAAACTCATTTTCAAAAGAAATAAAAAGAATATAAGTATGATGACTTCAAAAACAATGAATTTTATCAACAACTTAAAAAGAAAAATTTCTTTCCAAAAAAAATTGGTAAAGACTTAAAGAATTCAGTTTTGGAAATAAAATCTATTTTTGAAGTTAGAAGATGAGAATATAAGGATAATAAGACTTGTTTAACAAAACCATTTTCCTTTAAAAGGGAGATATATACAACTCAAAATCATTATAAGTCACCAACAATTTAATGAAATTCTTGAAAACTTTATTTATATCACTAGAAGCAAAATTGTAAAAGACCAAAGTTGAGGGAATAATTTATTTGTTTTACAAAATAAATTAGAAAAAAAAATAAGAATATACTCGTTTATAACAACCTAAGAAATTATAACGTTTCTCCAAAAGTACCTAGAAAAGATTTGTTAAATTCAAGTTTCACCACTTTTAAAATGAATTGCTTTACGAAAAATATTCGTTGAGTCAACACCATTAGAATCTTGCATATAATATGAGTCTATATAAGTACTCAAAGGATTTTCCAACTATATACATATCTATATTTTTTCCAAAAGAATTTTTGAATAAAATTGAGTTTGGAAATTGTTTTGCAAAAACTGAAATTCACGTTTTAGTTATGCACCGAGGCTTTTGGGAAGCCAAACGACCTTTTATGTAGAAAATAACCTTAGAAATGGATAGATCGTATCGAGTAGGTAGAAATCGATATATTTTATGTGAAATTCTGAATTAAAATGAGCAAATTATGGCCATTTTTAGTTGGAATTTCACTCTATGAGAATTTTGACGAACTTAGTTGAATAGAGTTGCAAGTTTAAGTAGAACTTCCAAGAAATACTCATTTCAGGTATTTCTTTTGTATAGGTGACATGGAGTCCAAGCTACCCTACTCGGAGGACTATTTTGACTAAGGAACTTCTAATATGGCCGAGTGAGTTTATTTCTTACATATTTGCACTTATGATTTTGCTTATAAAATAATGGCATTAGAATCAAGGAAAAGATAAAATGGAAAATGCATGTGCTTTACATACTTGGTTGAAATTACGATTAAGTATATCAAGGCATGAATTGTTTATAATGAATGTTTCATCTAGTATAAGATTGATTGTTTGCAATTCTATGGCACCCACAAATTATTTAATTATGCCATGAGTACTTAACTATAATAATTCATGCATGTCATTGGGTGAGTTCACTGTATTTATTACTATTCCTTTGGTGGGACAAAGGCTTAGTAAGGAGATTCATAGAGTCTGTAATTTCTATAAAGTGACGAGGCATCATCCGAACCAACTAGCGATGACAAAACATCCGAATAAAACGTATTTGGTAGCTACGTAGTGGCTTGGAAATAAGCTACAAGTAAGTTGGTTTATAATACCTTTTATTTTTGCAAGAAAGTTTTTAAAGATAAGAATTATCATGGAACTATGTTGTACGATAGCGGCCTATACGGTCCGAAACACCTAACCGCCGAATGGAGGGGTAAATCCATTCAAACATATGATTCCTGGAAAATCATATATATTGTTTGCCCATGTGCTTGTGCATCTCACATGGTTACTTAACTAAACTTGATTTGATTATTGAATGTTGAGTGTTTACTTGTGGAAATAAATCTCACTAAGCTAGTAGCTTATACCCTCTTAGATATCTTTTGCAGTTCTCATACCTTTGATTGGAATCGAGAGATTATTTTACCCAGGTAATGCTTTTGAGCCGAGATCTTATGGATAGAAGTGCAAGATGCAAGTAGACACGGATTCTAAGAGAAGTTCAAAAGTATAAATCGTTTTATGATAGACTCTTTATTTGACTTAGTTATCTTTAATAAGAGAATGCCCTTTAATGTTGGAAAGACTCCTTAATAGTTTTCTTATGAACCTTGGTTATATTGTTATGTTTTATTTTCTTGATTGCTATTGTGTATAATTGCTTAAACGGTATGATCCAAAGTTTGGTCCACTACGATTGTGAAAATACGCCTTATACTCAGTATAGAGACTTTCGGGATGACTAAGGTTGTCATACTTAAGCCTCAATATTGAGTGTGGTGGACTATCGCATTTAAGGTACCCTTTGGGGCGTGACAAATGTTACCTACCTATCATCCAAGTTAAGTCATAACAATCCTTCAGGAAATTCAACTCATCCTCCCATCAACATCAAACCATCATTAACCTTGTCATCAACATCAAATCATCATCAACATAATCAACTCCTATCATATTTGAAATCCAAATAGAAATAGAAGGTTGGCTAGGGGCTAATTTAGAGGATATATCAAAGCCAAACTTTTGTTTATTAAATTAAACTCATTTTAAGATTCTGTTTGATCTGACACTAACTAGGAACCCCGTTATGGTTGTGAAGATCATACCACCAAGATACAGACAGTTCTCCATTGTCTGTAAAAGTATTCCTTTTCTCTTGATTTATAATAATTTATTATAAAACAATATTATCACATCATTTATATTCCAAAATACTCATTTCCCAAGCAAATACTTGTTTGAAACAACATAATCCCCATATTATTCATGGTTTAGTCCTAACTCATTAACCTAAGCTAATTATTACTTATTAGTTTATTTTAACTTAATCTAACTAAATTGATTAGAATTAATCATTTAATTTAATTACTAAGTCAAATTGATTAAAATTAATCAATGCAATTCATTTTAGCTTATCAAAGTGCATTAGGTCAAGTTGAGCTTAAATTTGTTTACTAACTCATTTTATATGTAAGATTCATATTAACTTAAGTCTATATTAACTTAATCTTAGTGAAGTTGAATACAATTAATCAATCTAATTCATTTTAATTCATTCAAATTCATTTAGTCAAGTTGAACTTAGGTTTATTAACTAAGTTCATTTTATACTTAACTATATACACTTAACTAGTAAACATAAGTTTTCAACTTTGTTTGCATATGTAGCAGTCGGAAAACAATTAAAATTCAGGCCTTGGTACTTTTAGAATTTCTAAAAACATAAAACATAAAATTTTATATCTCTTTTTAGGCTTTCTATAATATCTTAAATTACCTTAATCAGAGTTCGGATGAAAAAGTTATGATCATAATAGTGTTGTGACTGGCGAGAAGCACGACAAATACATCACCCATGTTATTGGCTATATTGTTCTGGGAAATCATGTCTTTTTTGAGTATTTGAGGTCAGAGAGAAGCACGGTTTGATAGGGCAATTCGTGTTCTAGCCGTGCTTCTCGTCAGGTAGGTTATATTTCGCATATTTTAGAGATTCAAAAGGAGCACGGCTTGATATATTGTCCTGTTTTTTCCCTGTGCTCTTTTCTCTGTTTAATTTCTTCGAAACTTAGCCTATTTTAACACTTGTTTTTCATCAAAATTCAACATCGAACATCTTAACTCAACATATAAACTTAGAATCATCATTTATAACATCTATATACATGTTTTTACTTCATATTTTACCAAACTCACTCCATCAACTTTATTACAAACCCAACTTATATCTAGCATTAATTCATCATATACACATGCGAACAACAACTAAAACAACGGAAAAAAAATTTATCTTGATAGACAACATGAACTTCTTGATTTTCTTTATCTCTACTCCTCCTAAGTTCTTGAAGCTTGTTCATGCATGATTTCCATCTATAATCTTTTTTTTTTTTTCTCTTCATTTTCTTCTAAAATCTTGTTGGATTTGAGATTTTGGGTTTTCATTATTGAGAAAAGAAAGAGAAAAGAAGAAGAAGAAAAAGAAAAATGAAAGAACCGAGAAGAAGGAAGGAAAAAGAATAAAAGGTGTAAGCCCCTAGATTTCTCGATATTCTTAGGTGTGAACCCTAGAGGTAATACCAAAAAACGGAACCTTAAAACTAACCCAAGTTAAAACCGAACTCTAGAAACCCTAAACGGGTTAGGATAAAAATTCAGTAACTCTTAAAATCCTAAAATTGATCCAAATCAACCACGGGTCTGGAAAACCTTAAACAATATCAAATAAGTTAAGTTGTAAACTACTTAATTTTTGCATAACCTAATTTTGATAATTGATAATAATATGATATAAAATCTTAAAAAGCTTTTGGAAAAGTCACCAAAAATCACTCCTGATTTTTCGTGATTTAAGAATATTAAAATATAAACAATTTAATTATAGTTTAAGAAATTATAATCGTTACCAACAAAATTTACCTAACCTTTTTGCAATCAATAAGTGATGATAGATCAAAGAATTAATTATTAAGGCTCTAGTAAACTTAA
This sequence comes from Combretum micranthum, assembly GCA_024138025.1. Taxonomy (NCBI): domain Eukaryota; kingdom Viridiplantae; phylum Streptophyta; class Magnoliopsida; order Myrtales; family Combretaceae; genus Combretum; species Combretum micranthum. Next base: position 464,532 of record JAMXBD010000394.1, on the reverse strand, counting down.
AAGACCAATTTCAAAGAATAATTAAAAAAAAACAATAACCATACCTCAAAAATTCTCAAATAAGGAATAACATAATTAATCACTAAGCAAAACCTTAACTTCATCAAATAAAGATAAATATATCTCTAAATTCATCAAACACGTAGAATCAAATAACGCGTGAAAAGTGAACTTCTAAAATATTCATAAATAATTATTTTATAGATTTATAATTAAAGATAATCATAACCCCTTATAGAAACTAATAACCGCACCTCCTTTAGTAAGTAAAAATTCTTGGAAGTTACTCAAATCATGTGAATAATTTATTACATACGGAAATATTTAAAATATAAAACAAGCAATTGTAATAAAGTACAAAAGCTCGAAAATTGATACTCATAAAATATTCCATCTTACTAATTTAATCACGTGGTTATCTTGAGCACATGATACATAATAAGTATGTGACAAACTATTATGACAAGTTATAGTAGTAGTATTAACAAGATCAAAAGTATATTGTGGTAAAAATAAACAAGATTTTTTTTCATATGATAAATAATAGTACCATACTTGATCCACATATTAAGACAATTTTAATAAGTTAACTGTAAAACCTAAAATTTTTGGTTAATTTTAAGTTTGATCTTAGAATTAAAAGTCAATCGAAACCCTAAAGGTCAACAAAAGGCTAGTACAAACCCTAGATTCTAGATCCGGCATTCTCGTTTTCTTTAGCCCTAGAAAACAAAGTTGGAATAATTAGCGATAATGGCTCGTAATAGCTATAGGTTATATAAAAATATCAGTTTTGCAAAATTCGAGTGTCCCTTGAACCCGATCGGACACAGTTCTCGAAAAACGTGTTCCAGAGCTCGAAATAGGAAAAATATTCTGAATATACCGTTAGAATCGTAAAAATATAAGATTTTCAAAAATATCAATTTCGAAATTTTTCGATTGCTAAAAATATCAGATATCACATTTATACGCGTATTTTTCTTACTACCGGCATTTAATTGTTATGTCTACTTTTACATACACTATTTTCTACTATTCTACACTATTCATCTATCTCTACTTTTTCTTACAATCTACTCTTACAACCCATACACCTATTTCTTACACATTTTCTTTTCCAATACAACTTCACATCTCTCATTTCTTACTTTTAATTAACAAAATAACAAAAAAATAAATTTTCCCTCTCTCCCATGCCCAAAATTGCGCCGCCCCCTCCCTCTTTCTATCTATATTGTTTTTTTTTATTTATTTAATTAACACAAATTATCTCCCACATTTTCCTATAAATACCCCCTCATACCTTCACTTCTTTCACACTTCTTCATTTCTAAAGTTACTCTCTAGAAATCTCTTAAGAATTCTCTTCCAAGAAGCTCTCTTTAGTTCATCTCTTTTAGATAAACTTTCTTCAAGAAATTCCTATGTTCATCTACTTAGTATGAACTTAGTGTGTATTTTCTAAAACCATGAAGGTTAAGAAAGCAACAATAGGTTCATACTTTGTTTTTGTTCATAATCTCAACCCCTCTATGTTTTTTTATGTTCATAACTATCTAATATATCTATATAGATATATATAATATTTAGACCATATAAGCTCATTGTCTTTCAATTTATTTACCTTTCATGCAATTCATTTACTTCCTTGTTATTTATTTAATTTCAAGTTGTTTTTAAGACTAGTCTTTCTAGTCTTAGACTTGTCTTCATCAAGTCAAAACATTTTCTTTTTCTTTTGGGACTAGTCGTTTCTTAGTCCTGGGATACCTTGAACAAGCTAAGATTCTAATACTTGATTTATTTTCTTAATAGCTTATTCTTTCAAGTATTATGTTCCTTTATATTTTCATAACTTATGACTCATATTCATGCATGAACATAATGGTTTTGTCTCAACAAAACAAATGAAGAAATATTTTTCTTAAAAATAAAGATTCTTTTCTAGAAACAAAAACAAGTAGTTAACATTTTTCCAAGAACTAAGAAGCCATTTTTAGAGGAGTTTCTAATAGATTCTTATAAATAAACATAAAAAGGATTTTTAAGAAAATAAAGATTTTTCAACAAACTTCACCTTTTCTTCATATAATAAAAATTCATTTTCATTAAAATAAGATAATCTCAAGAAGTTAAGAAATCATTTTTCTAAATATAGAAGTGTCAAATACTTTCAAAGAAAAAGTGTTGGAAGCTAAGTTAGAAAATAAAAATCATTTCTTAAGAAATTAAAAAGATTATGAAAATAAGACTTAAGAAAAGAAAAGAGATACTCATCATAAACAACTTAAAATAATTTTTAAATTACAAGCAATTAAATTTAGAAAAAGAAACACTCATTTCAAATAACTCAAAAATCTTTTCAAAGTAAAATGGACACTTCAAGAATTCTTAAATTCAAAAATCCTTCAAAAATTCACTTTTTTCAATTGAGACAACTTCATTCATACATTTGTCATGAGTTAATAAATATATATGAATATACTTTCCAAAAGTTTTACAAGTTATTATATTGTCTACCTCTTGAAGTGAGCTTTTGATAAAAGGAAGAAAACAAGTTTTTGCAAATTCGTAATGAATCCAAATGACTTAGTTTTTTGAAAATAAGTTTAGAAATGGGTAGAGCTTTTCGAGTAGGTAGAAAACGATATATTATTTGCGAAATTCCGAGTTAAAATGAGCAAGTTATGGCCATTTTAAATTGGAATTTCCTCTTATACGATTTTACCGCGATTTTAAGAAAAGTTTAAAATCTTCAAGAAGAGAAACTTCATGAAATACTCATTTTGGGTATTCTTCTTGATTAGATAATCTCAAGGAGGATTGTTCGTATCCCGAAGATTACTACGATTGTTGTAATCCCCCTAATTTTATATAACCTAAAGATAATAATACAAATATATGTAATATAGAGCTTTTAAGAGTTTTGAGAAGAAGTTGCAAATTCACTCCCAATATATATATTTATATATATATATATTGGTAAATTAAAGTATTCCATTAAATAGTTAGCACAAAGTCATTCAATAAATTGTAAAACATTTCAAAGAATTTCTAAATCGTATAAGATATGAATATCCACGTATGGCATCAATTTCGAAACTAACTGGTGGGAAATCCTAAAACGTCTAATAAGATCCTTAAAATATATTATATAAAATAATAACAATGGGAAAAAAAATAATAATATATTCAATAATTAAATAAATTAGCTTATTAATAAAAATAAATAAATAAAACATGTATAAATGCACGATCTATTTAATTGCAAGTGGAAATTACTATTTTAATAGTTTTGATGGCTGACAAAACTTTAGATACAAGTCCAATAAATTTTACGATGGTTAAAAGCATTTAAATTGATATTTTTAGTATACAGTTTAAGACATCTGTGTAATAAATAAGTATTTTGACCAAATATAATTATGTATATGTATATTCGTATAAAAAAAAAATATGCTCCATAGGTGTATGAACTCGGACGTGGAAAAAGGTCATAAAAAGGGGCTTTAAGATGATTTAAATAGCACCCTATAAAACATAATGGTGACATATGCATAAAAATGATAATTTACTTAGTGATATAGTTAAAACTTATTATTATTTATTATTATTATTATTTCTTCACCGCCCTCAACATGGCTAAGAATGGCACCATGGGTAAATTAAAAATACCATATGCTAGGTCGAGAAGTGAACAAGACACCAAACAGTACAAGTATATCTCTTCCTTCATCCTATAAGAAACAAAAATAATATGAACACGCCTATATGATGTTTATTTGTTACGTGGATGAAACTTGGCAATAAAATTTACTTCCCCTGCAAGTATACGAAATCTTTTAAGTAAACAAACAACAAAAGCTGGCGTTATATTCTTCTTGTTCCTCTAAGATCGCTTCCTGTCTTGTCTCATTATCGTCTTCTTTCACCACTTTCTCTCAATATTCTTTTTGTCTCCTTCACGAACACCACCTCGTTGGCCGTTTCTACCATCGTACCCAGCAACTTAACACTTCCATCTCCCTTTCGGGAACGACGAGAACTGCACCATCAATTATCAGCAACAACACTTGTCATCCTTTTCCTTCTACATCACACTTCACTTTGATTTTTATAGTCAATGGAGGTATGATATTGTGCAATTAAATTTTCAAGTTTGATGGAGTAAGGATTTGCATCCACATGGCGTGATGGTGTCTGCCAATAACTCCTGTCTAAGCCTGTAAGTTAAAATACATAGCAATCCCTATGTGTGCTTTTAAATATATGTATTAGGATTCCATTAGATTTATTTCGATAAGTAGGTTAAATTCTATAGATATGTGAGGTAAAAGTGATGAATTCTTTCAGCAATTATATAAATTTTATGGAACCTATTGATGCAAATATAATATAGGAACACTACGAATGGAATAAATTAGAAGTTAGTATGGCATTAAGTACACGGGTCTCGGACTCTCGACCAGGCCTTGATGGATTTATTACAACTTGTTACTAATTGAATAAATGTCATGGTACGTAATATTGATTTGATGAGATAACCGAAATATAATGGAGGATTGAATAATTTTAGTGGAAACTCAAATTACCAAATATTAGGATGAAGCTTTCCTGATAAATTAGTAGTATTAACTATAGTTATATATGATAATGAATTTTATACAACTTCATATGATATAGTTAGACATGCTGATGTAAAATGAAACCAATAATGGTTACGTTTATAAGTAAATACATATACGCATGGTATACTCTTTATATATGTATGTACGCATGCATATGTATTGGCATCCCCACATGAAACCATTTCAAATAAAGCATGTGGTGATGATACAAATTTGAAGAAAGAAAGATAAGATGGAGATAATCTATTTATTTTAGCCTACAATATGGCTTGAAAAGGAAGTCTTCTCTTATAGAAATAGTCCAATAATGAAAGTCTATTATTTCCTTTCATAGGAAAAATATTCAATTCTCGAATTTCCAGTAGGCATATTCCAATGTTTAGCGAGGACCACAGTGTGAGTAACTTTGACTTTATCATACTGATTGTGCTTGCAATAGAGCTGCATTTATAATAATATATATTAAACCAATATGCATGTGGGGTTTGGGTATACTGCATGATGTTTGGTGTAAGCTTGATTGCCAATTACCCTATTATAAGTGATAGTTTATTGTATGATAATTACTGTATGAAGCATGTTGATATTGTCTGTGAATTGTGTGATCACCTTAAACCGACTAAAAGCTTTTGACACCATAAAGAAAATGATCATGCATTACACGATTTGCATAAACAGCATTTGAGCAAGTGGCAGCCTACTACGTGTTAGTTTCTCGGATCTCTGGTAATGCTTGAATTATCTAGGCCAGAGAGCTAGTAGTTAATTGCAAGATTACTTTGTTCTGTTAATACCATAGGAACTACATGGTAAACGAAGGACGCCGCTTATGGTATTACGTGAGAATAACTAACACTTAGTGGAGTTTCTAAGGCAGAAAACAGGAATGAGAGATTTAAGATATGGTTGATTTAAAGAGATAATTAAAGTGAGTATTATTGTATTCCTGTATGCTTAGTCTCTCCTGGGTAGGTGGGCATAGCATTGTGATCCTTCACCCCGATGAGAGGGCGTAAATCTTCATCCTGCTTGGATTCTAGATCATCCAGGCTTGTAATGTGCATATGACTAATTGTTGCATTACATATGATTGATAATTACACTTGGTTGCTATTGTTTGATGTGTGGTCTGGTCAGGTTGTCTCACTGAGCCCGTGTTCGCTCACCCCCTACAGTTTTTGTGCAGGATTATTATTATGGGATTGGGCTAGGAATGTGTGAAGAGAGCTTCTCCAACAAACTCTATTGAAGATAGAGATATAGGATGTGGTAAACTTAGAATGTAAATTAGATGAATTTTGAATTTTGTTGTTGTAGTTTGGAAACCCAATTTCACTATTTGGTGGGGGATACCGATTCTCTGCGATTTTGGTGGAAATTGGAAAATCGGATTCCATAATTGATAACTGTAATATATTATATCATTTGTATGATAAACATTTATAAATAAATAGAGTTTTGTATACTCTGACATACAGGATGGCTCTCATGTTACGGGTGCACACGTGATATGATGGCTTTAGATAAATCCTACTAGGCCCCCTTTTGAGGCGTGACAATTGTCACGCCCGAAGGGTACCTTAAACGTGGCAATCCGCCACATATAATATCAAGGCTTAAGAATGGCTACCTTAGTCATGCGAAAGCCTTAGTATTATATGTAAGGCGTCTAACACGGTAATAGGAGACGCTTTTGGGAAGCATAGTTTAAGCAAGTAAAGTTAAACATACAAGGATCCAGAAATAAGGTATATCATATCATAAATAACCAAAGGTCTGTTACATAATTTCTTAGGGGCATACCCCCGCTAATTCCAAGGATCGAGATAAACTTCATAACATCCAAAATACTACATTAAAGATTTCAAAGGAATTCTAATCTAAGTCTTCGAGTAGATTTCCTCCAAAAGCTTCAACATAAAAACGTGTACGGATACGGGATGGCCTCGGGCACAAAAATAGGTGTTCCTGAGAATACAAATACCTATAGGGGTGTAAGCTTATGGGCTTAGTGAGTGAATCCCAAAATTCATACTCGAAGTAAATTATCAATCAAGTTTATTATTCAAACATATGAAATGCAACAACTACGTGAGCATACAAGACATATGACTTTCCGGGAATCATATGTTGAATGAATTTATGCCCTTCATTCGGGGTTGGGTATTCAGGCCAATTACAGCCACAACTTTTAAAAATACTTTTATAGATCTTACCGGCTCCTATACGCCATCAAAAAACTTGTGTTATTACAGGCTCCTACTAGCCACCATTTAAGTGTTCTTACTGGCTCCTCTCGCCACTTACATGATATACCGGTTATGTCTACCACCACTATTATACTTGTCCCACCAATTGTATAGTTAGTGAATGCAATGTGACTCAACATATGAAGTGCATGAATAATTTCTTTAATTAAAGTCTAGTAGTTATATTTAACTTCTTTCAAGTGATCAATCAATTTCAAACAATTCAAGATATTAATTTACATACACTTTATTACAATCAAATCGGGTTTCGATATACTTAATATTCTTTCAACATATTATCATACACTTCCTTTTGATTTTTCTTAAATTCTAGTGCAACTAATTTTACAAACACAATCAAGAGTATGAGAAAATTAACGGGAGTAACTCACTCGGCCATGATGACACCGTTCTTGAATTGGATGGGTCGTTCGGAAATTCCACTTAATCGTAGTAATCCTCGGGATACGAACAATCCTCCTCGTGATTATCTAATCAAGAAGAATACCCAAAATGAGTATTTCGTGAAATTCTATCCTTGAAGATTCTACTCTTTTCTTAAAATCGTAGTAAAATCGTATAAGGGGAAATTCCAACTTAAAATGGCCATAACTTGCTCATTTTAACTCGGAATTTCGCGTATAATATATCGTTTTCTACCTACTCAAAAAGATCTACTCATTTCTAAGCTTATTTCCATAAAACTAAGTCGTTTGGGTTCCGAAAAGGTAGCGATCAGATTTGCCACGAATTTGTAAACACTTGCTTTCCTTCTTGTAACAAAGCTCATTTTGAAAGGATAAATATTTCAATTATTTTGTAAACTTTTGAAAGGTATAAATATATATATTTGTAATGACTCATAACAAATGTATGAAGTAAATGAAATTGTCTCAATTTTAAAAATTTAAGATTTTAAAAGATTTTGAACTTGAGATTCTATTTTACTTTTGAAAGATCTTTTAGTTATTAAGATGAATATTCTATTTCTAAATGAAATCTCTTGTAATTAAAGTGTGGTTTTATTTTCTAAACTTGGATTTCAAAAGTAGCAAAATGACATTTTTATTTCTTGTAATGTTTTTAAAAGAATTTCTACTTCTTGATGAAAGATAAGTTTTCATAAAACCTTTGGTTTATGTAAGAAAATCATTCCTAGGCATGTTCATGGGTTTTTAGAAATCCGTTTTCCATATTTATTTCTTTAGAAAGAATCTTTAATTCAAGAAAACATTTTCTCATTTATTTTTGTTGAGACAACATGTTCATGGATGAATATGAATCATAAGCTATAGAAATGTAAAATAATAACTTGAAAGCTTAAGTAAATAATAAAGTAAATCAAGTATTGGGACCTTAGCTTCATCAAGTACCCCGGGACTAAGAAAAGACTAGTCCCGAAAAAGGAAAAGAATTGTTTTGACTTGATGAGGACAAGTCTAAGACTAGAATGACTAGTCTTAAAATCAACTTGAAATTAAATAAATCGCAATGAAGTAAATAAATTGCATGAAAGATAAATAAATTATAAGACAATGAGCTTATATGCTCTAAATAATATATATAGGTATATAGATATATTAGATAGTAAAGAACATAAAAGAAACTTAAATGAACATAGAGGAATTATGTTTATGAACAAAAACAAAGCATGAACCTAATGTTGCTTTCTTAACCTTCATGGTTTTAGAAAACACACACTAAGCTCATACTAAGTAGATGAACATGAAGAATTCTTGAGAATTTTCTTACCTAAAGGAAGCTAAACTAAGAAGACTTCTCTTGAGAGAATTTGGAGAGAAATTTTTGTAGAGTAACTTTAGAGAAGAAGAAGTGTGAAAGAAGTGAAGGTATGAAGGGGTATTTATAGGAAAGTGTGGGAGATAAATTGTGTTAATTGAATAATTGGAAATTAAAACAAATTGAGTATGAGAGAGAGGGGGGCCGGCGCCATTGTGTGTGTGGGGAGGAGGGAAATTTATTTTTTTGTTATTTTGTTTTAATTAAAAGTAAGAAATGAAAGATGCGAAGTTGTATTGGAAATGAAAATGTGTAAGAAATAGGTGTATGGCTTGCAAGAATAGGTTGTAAGAAAAAGTAGAGATAGATGAATAGTGTAGAATAGTAAAAATAGTGTAATGTAAAAATAGACATGACAATTAAATACCGGTAGTAAGAAAATACGTGTATAAAAGTGATATCTGATATTTTTAGTTATCGAAAAATTACGAAATTGATATTTTTGGAAATCTTATATTTTTACGAGTCTAACGGTATATTCGGAATATTTTTACTACTTCGGGCCTCCGGACACGTTTTTGAGAACTGTGTCCGTTTGGGTTCGAAGGACATCCGAATTTCGCGAAACTGAAACTTTTATAAAACCTATGGTTATTATGAACTATTCGAGCTAATTTTTCTAACTTTGTTATTCAGGGCTTGAGAAAACGGCAATGCCGGACTTAAGCGGTTACGGTAAACTAGGGTTTAGTTGACTCTGGAAATCCGGTTGACTTCCGATTAGGGTTTAAACTATAATTCGGATCCAAAAATTTTGGGGATTTACATCGATTAGTGGAAATCCCGAACGACTCATCCATTTCAAGAAAGGTATCATCATGGCTAAGTGAGTTTATTCCCCGTTATTTTTCATACTTATGATTGTGCTTGTAAAAATTAGTTGCACTAGAATTTAGGCAAAAATCAAATGGAAGTTGTATGATAACATGTTGAAGGAATATTAAGTATATCGAAACTTGATTTGTTTGTAATAAAGTTGTTTGTACATTACTATCTTGAAGTGTTTGAAATTGGTTGCTCACTTGAAAGAAGATAAATATAACTACTAGACTTTAATTAAGAAATTATGCATGCACTTCATATGTTGAGTCACATTTCATTCACTACTATACAATTGGTGGGATAAGTGTATAATAGTGGCGGTAGACATAGCCGGTATATCATGTAAGTGGCGAGTAGGAGCCAGTAAGAACTACGTAAATTGGTGGCTAGTAGGAGCCTGTAATAACTACAAGTTTTTGATGACGTATAGGAGCCGGTAAGATCTATAAAAGTATTTTAAAAGTTGTGGCTGTAATTGGCCTGAATACCCAACCCCGAATGAAGGGCGTAATTCATTCAACATATGATTCCCAGAAAGTCATATGTCTTGTATGCTCACATAGTTGTTGCATTTCATATGTTTGAATAATAAACTTGGTTGATAATTTACTTTAAGTATGAATTTTGGGATTTACTCACTAAGCCCATAAGCTTACACCTCTATAGGTATTTGTATTCTCAGGAACACCTATTTTTGTGCCCCGAGCCTCCCCATATTCGTGTAAGTTTTCCACTAAAGCTTTTGGAGGAAATCTACTTGAAGACTTAGATTAGAATTCCTTTGAAATCTTTAATACAGTTTTTGGATATTGTAAAGACTATCACGATCTTTGAGATTAGCAGGGGTATGCTCCTAAGAAATCATGTAATAGACCTTTGGTTATTAATGATATAATATATTTTATTTTTGGATTCTTGTATGTTCATCTTCACTTACTTAAACTATGCTTCTCAAAAGCGTCTCCTATTACCGTACTAGATGCCTTACATGTAATACTAAGGCTTTCGCATGACTAAGGTAGTCATTCTTAAGTCTTGATATTATATGTGGCGGACTGCCACGTTTATGATACCCTTCGGGGCATGACATTAACAATATTAAGGCCTAATTATTATATTACTAATATTACCTTAATCTTGATAATTTATCAACTTGTAACAATGCTATATGATTTATAAATAACCAATATCGTAATATTAGTGAACTATTATAATAAGTACTAATATGATTTAATAATTATAGTAATAATATATACGTAATCATCATATCAAAATAACATGTAATACAATGGGACCCTAGATCTAATCACTTAAGAAAGCTTACAATTACTGACATGAATTATATATCTAACAAATCATTTGACACGTTGAATATTGTATCGGATAATTATAATAGAAAACAAGCGAACAAATGAAATGAAGAAGTATGATAATATGATATTAGTTAAATAATAGACTAAACAAATGAAATCAGAAGCCTTAAATCGAATGAAATAAATCTTATAACCCTGAAATACCATATAAATTAAATTAAAATTGGATTCCTAAATTTCGAAACCCTGGAAACCATAAATGGGATAAGATGAAGATTCAATAGCCTTAAATTATTAGATGAATTAAATAAAACCAAAAACCTTAAAAGTAAATCGTTTAGCAAAAACATATCACCAACAAAACGATTTAAAAGCTTCATCAATTCGAAAACCCTATGCTAGACAATTCATCTATTTGATCTCTAACACACAAATATAGGTGGTACATCCAAATAGTATATATTAATAAAATAATAGGAAATAATTTCTTATAATTAAAAAACTCACAAAATTTTACGGTAATCATATAAATAAAACCTTAGACTCGAACATGGAACTAGAACCTTAAAGTCAATAGCGTCAACCATAAACTTTAGAAAATTTAGACTCGATCGGACAACTTCTAAAATGATAAAATACTAAATTAAATAGAAAAATATTATGAACTTAAATTATGAACCAAATATATATACAAGTCTTAAAATGATCAGATTTGACAAAACTTTGATTGTTTTAAGCCTTTACGAGATCAACTTCCATATTCGATCACGAACACGTAAATCAAGACAATATACTTAAATTAATATTTAGTAATAAAATAATGAAAATTTATTTTCTGTAATATTGTACCTAAATTTCTGAATCAAATTTTGTCAATCGAACAGCTTTTGTACGCGATCGATTGTACGCAAATCAAGATAACAATTAATAATAAAATAATATCAATTCACCCTTCAAGAATTATTTAATGATTTATGGTTTCATAAAAATATCTTATACAATTTTTATGGCTCATAAAAATGTTAGTTATAGCTATTATATACGTATTTTATCTCTACCGATAATTAATTTGTCACTTCATTTTTATAAACCTCTAGATTTTATGACAATTCTTAAGTTCAAACCCTAGTACCGAAGTCAAATGAAAACCCTAGTTAATAAAAATCTATGCCAAAACCCTAGAATTTAGATCTAGTAATCCCGTGCTCTTAAACCCCAGACAACAAAATTGAGTTAAAGATCTATAATAGTTCATAATAATATAAGGAAGCTAAAAAATATCCGATTCGCCAATTTCTAGTGTCTTTTGGGTCTGAACGCAATTAGTTTTCGAAAACAATGCCCTAGTACACCGGATGGTAAAAATATTCCGATGACACCATTAAGTTCATGATAATATAAGAAATCCAAAAATATTTGTTTTGTAATTTTTCAGTAACAAAAAATTACAGGTATCATAATTATACACATTTTTTTTTTACTACCGGTAGCTTATTAGTCTTGTTTACTATTCATTACTATTCACCTATCTCTACTTTTTCTTACTACCTATTTTTTTTTTACTTTTTACTTTTCCAATACATCTCTAATAATATCATATCTTACGCATTACTTACTTTTCTTACAAAATTACAAAATAAATAATTTTTCGCCCTCTTTCCTATGAAAACTGGCACCATCTAATTTTCCTTAATCTTCAACTATAAATACCCTCTCTCTCTCTCTATTTCTTTCACACCTTCATTTTACATAACAAAACTCTCTCAAATTCACTCCGCAACTCTCATCCCCTAAAGGGTATCCTAAACGTAACAGTCCACCATACTCAATATTAAAGCTTAAGCATGACAACCTTTGTCATGCCCCAAGGGGTACCCTAAACGCAACAGTCCGCTACACTCAATATTAAAGATTAAGTGTGACAACCTGAGCCACTCCCAAAAGCTTCGATATTAAGTGTAAGGTATGCTTTCACAAATTTAGAGGACCATATAAGGAATTATGAAGCTTAAGAAGATATACTAACATGTTAAGAAAAGAGGATTCATAATATTCATTTACTTATAACAATGATCTTTACAAACTTAGGGACATTTCCCTTATTCACTAATCTATTACAAGAATATTTGTACATCTTTTCCAATACTAAACTTCATCTGAAATTTTCTTTATCCAAAAAGAAATTACCTGACTGCAAGGTCCTCGTGGCCTCAACCACAGATAAGGAACTGTAAAAGATATCTATGGGGGGATAAGCTGACAGGCTTAGTGAGAACTATTTCCATAAATAACTTCTTGTAACAAAATTTCAAACAAGTTGTTTAATCAAACAAATGGAATGCATCATACACGTGGGCAAACAAGGCATATGGTTTTCCGGAACTATATGTTGAATGGATTTGCGCCCTCCATTCGGGGTTTGGTGATACATAACCTCAAACAAGTAGTTTTAGTAAAAAGATTTATACTTTCGACCAATATCGCCAAGCATATGAAGTCTACTTGAATTCAGCCTTGCTTTCGGATCTTTCGCCAAGTATTTCCTTAACGCCTCCAAGCAATCGCTTTCGGACACTCCGCTAAGTGTTACTTTCGACATGAGCTTACTATCCTTTTCACCCAAGGATAATAACCCAAATGCAATGTGACTCACTTCATGGTATGCATGAATCTATTTATTTATGATAGCATAACATTATTATTATCAAATTTAAGGCGATCAAAGAATCTCATACAAAGCAAGTATTATACTACAACAAACATTTAAATAAATTATGGCCTTGCTATTCTTAGGATTCTTTCAAGGAATTATTTTACACACATATCCATTTGTCTTTTCCTAACTCTAATGCAACTAAATTACAAGCACAACAAGTATAGTATTTAAATGAAATAAACTTATGATGCCATGTCGACTATTCTTTTATACGGATGAGTCGTTCACACACTCCACTCAATCGAAATAATCTTCGGATATAGGTATCCTTCCTCGAGTCACCTAACCAAAGAAAATACCCACAATGAGCATTTCTTGATGATTTTCTTGAATTTTGATAAGACAATGTCAAAAGAATGTTAAAGTTCGTATAAAGGAAAGTTCCAATTTAAAATGGCCATAACTTGGTCATTTTAACTCGGAATTGCGCATATAATATACCGATTTCTACCAACTCGAAAAGATCTATTCATTTCTAAAACTATTTCTATCAAAATAAACCATTTAGGCCCCAAAACAGTGGCGATAAAATTCACCACGAATTTTCCAACTCAAAAACAACTTTGGTCCAATCATCCAAAAATTTATTTGATAAATACTTAGTTATCTATATAGTTGAAAAATCCTCTTTTTATAGCTACATAGCTCGTATTTATTCATGCTTAAGTGTTTGTTGTCCAATCATGTTTCTTGAGTAAATAAATTTTAATTAGAAGTTTAGAAAACTATAGTTTACAAGAAATTAATTTTGTGATTGGTTTTGAAATGAATACTTTGATTCTTTTGGTTTTCAAAGAATTACCTTATTTTTGACTTATTACTTTTCTAGATGACTTTTGAAAAACAATTTTTCTTCTTTTCTAAATTCTTGTGTTGGTCCTATGTATGTTCTACACAATCCTTCTTTGACTATTTATTTGAAAAGATCTAAACTTAAAAATCCTCACTTCTTGCTTCCTAAGGTTTTTGCTATGTTATGTTTTCGTAGAAATCATTTTGTATCAAAAATCATTTTCTTTTGAAAAACAAAGTGGGATGATTTAAAAAGCTTTTCATAACAAAAGTAGTTTCTAAAATTGTAGTGGGTTCTTTTGTAACTTGAAAAGAATGACTTTATTTTTGTTAAATCTTAGATTTTATACTTCACATAAACTTATCTCTAAGTGCTAAAATCTCCTTTTGTCAATTATTTTTAGAACTTAAAATTTTGGACAATAATCTAAATGAACATGATTTATGAGAAATAATAGCAAACAAAAATAACATAAATAATAAAGTCAAGTATTGGGAGTCTTAGCTTTTTCAAGGCTCCCGGGACTAAGAAGTAGACTAGTCCCAAAATAGAAATAAAATGAAAGAAAGAAAAATTTGTTTTGACTTGATGAGGACAAGTCTAAGACTAGAGACTAGTCTTAAAATAACAAGGAATGAATAAATAAATTGTAATGGAATAAATAAATAAATTGCATTGCATAAAATAAATAAATTGCAAGTGAGCTTATATGCTCTAAAGAATACGTGTATATATATAGATAATAATACTTAGATATAATAACAATAATATGAACAAAATAATAACATAAACATAAATAGATTTTCATGAACAAGAACAATACATGAACATAATGTAGCTTCCATAACATTTAGCCTTTGGAAACTCACACTATGGTCATATGAAGTTACATGACATGAAAAGAAGAAAACAATAGGAAAAGTTTACCTAAAGATGACTCTGGTAGTGTTATGTGGTTATGGGTTTTGTTGTAGGTAGAAGTTGTTTTGGAATTATTTTGAGAGAGTTTTGGGAGGATATTTGGAGAGAGTTTTGAGAGGAGAATTTGAGAGAGTTTTTGTAGGGAATTTGTGGGTAGTAAATGTGTGAAAGAAGTGAAAGAGGAGGGGGTATTTATAGGAAAATGTGGAGTGATTTTTGAGTGATATAAATAAAAGAAAAATAAAACAAAATTGAGGGAGATAGAGGGATGGGGGCACCGACCATCATAGAGAAGAGAGTGGGAGTGATTTAATTTTTTTATTTTTGTTGATTAAATATAATAATAAGTAAGGTAGATGTGAAATAAAGTTATAGGAAAGGTAAAAAGTAAAGTTTATAGGTTATGGTGTGTGTAAGAGTAGGTGTAAGAAAAAGTAGAGATAAAAGAATAGTGTAGAATAGTAATAAATAATGTAATGTAAAGTATATATGACTAATGCAGTACCAGTAGTGTCACGCCCCAATGGGTACCCCAAACATGGCAGTCCGCCACACTCAATATTAAAGCTTAAGTATAGCAACCTTAGTCATTCCAAAAGCTTTTATATTAAGTGTAAGGCTTACTTTCACAATTTTAGAAGACCATATATGGAATTATGTAGCTTAAGGAGATATAGAAACATATTAAGAAAAGAAGAACCACAATAACTATTTGTTCATGGCATAATTTTACGAACTTAAGAACAACTCCCTAAATTACTAATCCATTATACACATATCAACATGCTAAAGCTAAGCTACTCTTTATTTAAAATTCTAATATACAAAAGGGATTACCTGCCCACAAGGTCCACGTGGCCTTAGCCATAAGTACGGGAACTGCAAAAGGTAGCTATCGGGGTATAAGCTAATAGGCTTAGTGAGTGATTCCCAAATTTCATACTCGAAGTAGATTATCAATCAAGTTTATTATTCAAACGTATGAAATGCAACAATCACGTGAGCATACAAGACATATGACTTTCCGAGAATCATATGTTGAATGAATTTACGCCCTTCATTCGGGGTTGGGTATTCAGGCCAATTACAGCCACCACTTTTAAAAACACTTTTATAGGTCTTACCTGCTCCTATACGCCATCAAAAATTTTGTAGTTATTACCGGCTCCTACTAGCCACCAAAAAGATTTTGTAGTTATTACAGGCTCCTACTAGCCACGAAAAACTTGTAGTTATTACAGGCTCCGACTAGCCATCAATTTAAGTAGTTCTTACCGGCTCCTACTCGCCACTTATATGATATACCGGTTATGTCTACCACCACTATTATACACTTGTCCCACCAATTGTATAGTAGCGAATGCAATGTGACTCAACATATGAAGTGCATGAATAATTTCTTTAATTAAAGTCTAGTAGTTACATTTAACTTCTTTCGAGTGATCAACCAATTTCAAACAATTCAAGATATTAATGTACATACAACTTTATTACAAACAAATTGAGTTTCGATGTACTTAATATTCCTTCAACCTATTATCATACACTTCTTTTTGTGTTTGCTTAGATTCTAGTGCAACTAATTTTACAAGCACAAGCAAGAGTATGAAAAATAACGGGGGAAATAACTCACAATGCCATTGCCGTCTAATTCTCTTAAGCGGATGATTCGTTCACACACTCCACTAAATCGCAATAGTCCTCGGGGTGAAGAAATCCTTCCTCGAGATCACCTAACCAAAGAAAATACCCATAATGAGTTTTTCTTGAAGATTTTCTTAAATTTTGGCAAAACAATGTCAAAGAACGTCAAAGTTCGTATGAAAGAATGTTCTAACTTAAAATGGCCATAACTTGGTCATTTTAACACGGAATCGCGCATATAATATACCGATTTCTATCTACTCGAAAAGATCTACCCATTTCTAAATTTATTTCCCACAAACAAAGCCACATAGGCTCCAAAAAAAGCTGGTGACAAAATTCACCACGGATTTTTAAGTAAAAACAACTTTGGTTCAAGAAATCAAAATTTGTTTGATAAATACTTAGTTATCTATATAGTTGAAAAATTCTCTTTTTATAACTATATAACTCATATTTAAGCATGCTCAAGTGTTTTGTTGTCCAAATTATTTTTCTTAAGTAAAACAATGTCGGGTTGAAGCTTTTCGGAAATTGTTTTCGTGAATTTCTTTGAAATGAATGCCTTGTTTCTTTATTTTCTAAAAACGTTTTATGTTGGTTTATTTATCCTTTTCTAAGTGACTTTTGAAAATAAAATTTTACTTTCTAAGTTACACTAATAATATTTTTAAAGTTTTTCTAGAAAATATTCTTTTCCTTACTTTCTTGTGTGAATTCCTTTGTTTACTTGTTTTGGCAAAAATCTTTACTTGATATTTCTCATTCTTTTTCTCATGTCTCCTATTTTCAAGAATAATTATCTATGCATGAAAGTTTGGTTTCTTTATGAAAACAAAGTGGATCAATTAAGGACTTCTTGTAGAAAACTAATTTCCATAATCTTATTAACTTTTTCTTGAAAAGTGAAATTTTTATTCTTTTCAAACCATAAATTTTATTTTCCTATTTGTTTGCAAAGGTCTTAAAAATTTCCTTAGTTCTCCATCTTATTTTCTTTCTTTATGAAGACAACCATTTTTGTCAACAAAATATTTTCTTTTGAAAAGCAAAGTAGAATAACAAAGATTTAACAAGCTTTTAAGTAAAAATAGTTTCTAAATTCATAGTGAATTCTTTTTGTAACTTGAAAATGAATGAGTTTATTTTTTTGTTATCTTATATTTTTATGTTTCACATAAACTTATTCCTAAGTGACAAAAAGTCTTCTTTTATTTCATTATCTTTAGAAAATAAAACTTTTGGACAACAATCTAAATGAACATGATTATGAGAATAATAATAAACAAAATATCATAAAGCATAAATAATAAAATCAAGTATTGGAGTCTTAGCTTTTTCAAGGCTCCCGGGACTAAGAAATAAACTAGTCCCATAATGAAATAAAATAAATGAAAGAAAAGCTTGTTTTGACTTGATGAGGACAAGTCTAAGACTAGAGACTAGTCTTAAAAACAACTTGAAATAAATAAATTGCATTGAAGTAAATAAATTGCATGAAAGGTAAATAAATTGCAAGATCATGAGCTTATATGCTCTAAATAATATATATGGCTATGTAGATATGGTAGATAGTTATGAACATAAAAGAGACATAAATGAACATAAGAGATACATAAATGAATATAAAGGAAACATGAACATAAAGGAATTGTGGTTATGAACAAAAACAAAGTATGAACCTATTGTTGCTTTTTAACCTTCATGGTTTTAGAAAACACACACTAAGCTCATACTAAGTAGATGAACATGGAGACTTCTTGAAGAACTTTTACCTAAAGAAGATGAGCTTAAAGAGAGCTTCTTCGAGAGAAATTCTAGAGAGATTTTGAGAGAGTAATTTTAGTGTAGAAGTAGTGTGAAAGAAGTGAAAGAGGAGGGGGTATTTATAGGAAAGTGTGGAGGGATTTTTGTGTGATTAAAATAAATGTAAAATTGAAACAAATTGTGGATGGAGAGAGAGGGGGCACCGGCCATTATGTAGAGGGGGAGGAATTGATTTATTTTTTTGATTTTTTGTTAAATAAAAGATGTAATTTGTAAGGTAGATGTGATATAAAGTTATGGGAAAGGTAAAAAGTTAAGATAATAGGTTATGTAGAGTGTAAGAGTAGGTGTAAGAAAAAGTAGAGATAAAAGAATAGTGTAGAATAGTAATGAATAGTGTAATGTAAAGTAGATATGACAATTAAAGTACCGGTAGTAAGAAAATACGCGTATAATAGCTATATCTGTTATTTTTACTTACCGAAAAATTATGAAACTGATATTTTTGGAAAACTTATATTTTTACGAGTCTAACGGTGTATTCGGAATATTTTTACTATTCCGGGCTTCCGGACACGTTTTTCCAAAACTGTGTCCGATCGGGTTCGAAGGACACCCGAATTTTGCGAAACTGAAACTTTTATAAAAACCTATGGTTATTACGGACTATTCGAGCTAATTATCCCAACTTCGTTTTTCCGGGCCAAAGAAAACGGCAATGCCGGATTTTGGTTGATACGGTAAACTAGGGTTTTGTTGACCTTTAGGGTTTCGTTTGACTTCCGGTTAGGGTTTTATGCTAAACCTATTCCAAAATTTTAGGGGTTTACAACCTATCCCCCTTAAAGAAAGTTTTGTCCTCAAAACTTGGAAATTCCTATTTGTGGTTAAAACTTGGTTACTTGGGTTATGCGTCCTTCTTCAAAATTTCTTCAATTGGTTTCCTTGTTCATCCTCTGTACTCTTGTGGATACATATCGGTACTGGGAAATTTTTCCTTTAAAACATTAACTTTTACCCTTATAACTTGATTTCTTAACCATTTGTTAAACGGGGAATCGTTGTACATCTCCAATATGTTTTCGTAATAACCAACTTCCTTCTCGTCTTATGAGTACTTCCTATCCTTAAACTCATATGATTCTCAATTTGAGACTTTCAAGGTCTTCTTTTTCGATTCATCTATCTTGTGCCTTTATTATCTCATGAGATGCTCTTGATTGTTTCTCCAAGGTATTTGAATGGTTTTCCTTGATCGTTTGCAATATCAGGGGTCCAACATTCTTTATTAGTCCTCCTTGTTCCCATTCTTGCATTCAGGTTTGTCGTATCTCTGACTGATCTCCTTTGTTTTCATATCTCTCCCTTTTAGAGAGCGTTTCATTGACCTATTTATGAAACGAACCATCTTTGTTAGTCACTCAATGTATACCATAAGCATCCTTGCCTTCTTGCTATTTAAGATCTTGAGAAGGTTAATTCCGTTTTCCCTGAATTTCATAAACTTTCTCATCCTTTGGTGTTTTTATTCCTTTATCCAAACTTCCTTTCTCCTATTGCTCCTTGAACTTCGGTTTATCTGAGTTCTCCTTGAATATGTCATTGGTCCTAAGTTATGATCCGCACTCATGATTCTTTCTTACTAACTTCCTTGCCCTTAGGTTATGCTAAATCATCATTTAGCTTCCTTTAATACATTTTTCTTCCTTTATTCCTTCTTTATCCTTCGTATCTTCTTATCTAAGCTCTTTCGTGATTTTTATACGGTTGACCTTAATATCCTACTGACGTGGTTCCTCTTTTAAACCTTGTTTGTGAGCTTCCAGGTTTGGCTCTTCGACTTCTCTTCAATTTCCCATACTTTAGAGTACACTCTTAGTTTGCTTCTTTCCTTCTTCATTATAAGCTGGTCGGTATGTTTCGTGATGGCATACTTCACTTTGTAAGGCCTTGATTCTTCTTGTTGTTGTTCTTCCAACTTCCTTATTAGGCCATTTTTCCATGTTTTGCTGAGTGAAATTTATATCCCAAATTCTTTTCAAACTTCTCATTGAAACTTATGAATATCTCCCAAGGTTAATTTCTCTTCACGCTTTAGCTACTTAATTTCCTTTATCATCTTGAAAGATTGTGTCTGTTATTTCCTTTTGTTAGCAAATCCTTTGCTAAGTATTTTCTTTTTGTTTTATAAGCTCTATGTTTTCCTTGTTTCTTCTTATTGGGATATTATTTGAGAGATATTTTACTTATTCCAAAGATTACTCATTCCCATTATTCTATAGAGGCACATGTGACCTTGTGTCCTTACGTCTTTGTTGAAAGTTCGACCCAAATTTTCTTAGGTTTCTTCATCCTTTTGCATTATCTTAAACCAAGTTGATCAGTTGTCATAGAAAGAACGTAATACTTTGAACTTCAAGAGATTAAAACATTCTGATTTACTAACTTCTTATGTACACAAGAGGGAATTATTGCTCCTATTTATCCACAACAAAGAAAACTTTACATTCCTCTGTTACTATAAAGAAACAACATCAATAAAAGAGGTTGGGGATTGACTGGTTCCCATATCGCTGTTATAGCCTCTAATGTACTCCAAGGCAGTCAAGTTTTCATTTCCTTTGTTCACTTCTTCACCTATCCATCGTCCCTGCAAGTTGTATACTCGAATTCCTGAAGTAGTAGGTCCAGGTCTGCTTTCACTTCCCCTTCCCTTTCTTTTGTCCATTCTTATAGGAATAACTTCCTCTGATGATCTTGATAGAATATTCCTTCCTTGTGGACAGTTGTTGGAACATGTCCTTTCTGATTGCAAACATAACAAGCATCTATCCCTCTGTTTGGGTATTTTGACATCTTATGGTTTGCATTTCCACAAAAGAAACACTTTCCAAATAGCTGGGGGCACTTCTTCGGGTAGTGTGCTCCATTGCACTTCCAACACTTAATACCTCTTGGTATGATCTTTCTATTGTCGCTCTTGATTTCTTTGGTAGGGGCATGAGATGGGGTCTATGTAAAATTCCCTTTCGATGATTGGGTCTTCTTCCTCCTCTATTCTTTCTCTCCTTTCCTTTCTACAATCCGAGCTCTTTCCACTAATTCTCGAAAATTTTATGTCAAATTCTTCCAACTTCATCCTTAGGTCTTCGTCCAATCCTCCTATAAAGACTTGCCTTTTCAATTCTTCACTGTACTTATAGGAGTCTGGTGCAACAATCTACTGAACTCAGTCTCATATTGTTCGATTGTTCTTCCTTTTTGTGCAATTTGTAAGAAGTCCGCACTATATCTTACTCGTATTTGGAAAATAATTCTCCAAAACTCATGTCTAAACATTTCCCAAGTGATTGGAGTCATTAGATCTCTTTTCCTTGATTCCCACCATATCCTAGCGTTTAGACGAAGCATGAATGTTCCATACTTGATTTGTAAATGGGGTGGAACTTCATATGCATCGAAAGACATCTCTATTTGAGATAACCAATCTTCTGCCTTCTCTGGCTTGTCGTAAGCTCCTTCAAAGAAGCGATTACTTTTGATGAAGTTAGGTAACATGCTTTTGTACGGTCCTGGTGGTGGAGATGGAGGTAGGGGTGTACTTTGGCTATGCATGTTCCTATGCACAGATGCCTCTGTTGAAGCTTGTTGCGGTGGTGGGGTTAGGTGTCCTAACGTGGCGTGTAAGTCCTATTCGAGGTGCGGTGGTTCCTTCTTCGTTTACTCCTATTTCGGCTGTTTTAAATTTTCTAGGTCAGGTTTGTGAAGTTTTGATAACTTAATTAAATTTTTACCGGAAATTGGGAAATATAACGGAAATTTAGACATGCATAAAAGCTAACAAAATTTAAATCAAAACAATTTCTGAAATCAAACTTAAAGCATTATCATAGAAATAAAGTTCATACGTGAAATCGGAAATAAGGCAAATCACAAAAGAAAATTACAATAGAAAACAACAAGCATCGTTCCGAGAATTTAAAAGATAGACTAAGATCATGGATCTAGTCTAGGATTACAAAATCTAAGCTGGACTTCTAGGGATATGCTCCTCTCCTTTCCTTCTTTCCTCATTCTTCGGGCGCATCTCCCGGGTTGCTGCTGGATGATCCTGGGTTCCAGTCCCTCATGAATTGGCTGAAATATCTCCTCCTTTTCCGGGCTGCCTCTCTGGATCTTTCGCGTCCGTCGGTTGGTTCGTCTCTAGTCTCCTCTGGTACTATGTCATGAATGGTTCTCCAAGTAATGGCTTCATCTGTCTCCATGCTATTGTTCTCATTGGGAGGAGCACTGTCTGTATTCATGGCCGAGTTTGGTTCTTGCCTTCCCGGAGTCTGTCGTCCCATTAAGTAGCGGATAATCCTTTCCTCAGTACTGTTACGGGGTTCTTCGTCTGCAACAGTGGTTTGGTTTCCTTCTTCCGGTCCTGCTTCATTTTCTTCCTCTGGGTCTTCCTCCGAGTCTTCACTCTCTTCATCTTCTTCCATAGGCTCTTCTCTTATTATTGTTCCGTCATCCCGTAGGCGTAGGGGCTCGTTCCTCCTGAGTTGGATTCCCATGAAGGTAGGCGGCTCCGTGGGCACTTGGGTTGGGGGTCGTAGTACCTCCTGGTACACTCCATGCCAATGGAAGACATCGTTGATGTCCGCCTTCATCCATTCAAGGTGATCTATCAAGTTGTCGTGGGCGTACACGAACATAGGTCCGATTTTCCTCCATGTCTGGAAATCTGGAGAAGTTCGTCCCCCGTCTTTCCTAAGAACGAATGTGGCTTCCTTCAACATAGGTCTATCTTCAGCAATGGCCGCGATACGTTCCACGGCGTATATCATTTCCAACTCGGTCAGTTTCTTTCCTATGGGACAGTTGTGAATGGTTGTACTACTTCCCTCCATTCTGTTTGTATCATTCCTCTCTTCCATATCTAACATTTCTCGGACGGTCTTAGGTTGTCCTGCTAGGGCAAATCTTCACATAGGACTCTAAGTCTCAGTCGGTAGTTTTCTGGTGTTTCGAAGGGTCCTTTCCGGAAATTCTTGGCTTGGAGACGGGCCTCATCTATGGTGATCTACGTAAAAAAGGTATTAGAAGGCTTATTCTACCCATTCTATTTTATCTCAGTTTTTCTTATTTCTATCCAAGTCAATTCTTCTTAAGTCTATTTCTATAATTATGATTCCTAGGTTCTTAAACCATGCTCTGATACCAACTTAAACTGTCACGCCCCAATGGGTACCCTAAACGTGGCAGTCCGCCACACTCAATATTAAAGCTTAAGTATGGCAACCTTAGTCATTCCAAAAGCTTTTATATTAAGTGTAAGGCTTACTTTCACAATTTTAGAGGACCATATATGGAATTATGTAGCTTAAGGAGATATAAAAACATATTAAGAAAAGAAGAATCACAATAACTATTTGTTCCATGGCATAATTTTACGAACTTAAGAACAACTCCCTAAATTACTAATCATTATACACATATAACATGCTAATGCTAAGCTACTCTTTATTAAAATTCTAATATACAAAAGGGATTACCTGCCCACAAGGTCCACGTGGCCTTAGCCATAAGTACGGGAACTGCAAAAGTAGCTATCGGGGTATAAGCTAATAAGCTTAGTGAGTAATTCCCAAAATTCATACTCGAAGTAGATTATCAATCAAGTTTATTATTCAAACGTATGAAATGCAACAACCACGTGAGCATACAAGACATATGACTTTCCGGGAATCATATGTTGAATGAATTTACGCCCTTCATTCGGGGTTGGGTATTCAGGCCAATTACAGCCACCACTTTTAAAAACACTTTTATAGGTCTTACCGGCTCCTATACGCCATCAAAAATTTTGTAGTTATTACGGCTCCTACTAGCCACCAAAAAGATTTTGTAGTTATTACAGGCTCCTACTAGCCACGAAAAACTTGTAGTTATTACAGGCTCCTACTAGCCATCAATTTAAGTAGTTCTTACCGGCTCCTACTCGCCACTTACATGATATACCGGTTATGTCTACCACCACTATTATACACTTGTCCCACCAATTGTATAGTAGCGAATGCAATGTGACTCAACATATGAAGTGCATGAATAATTTCTTTAATTAAAGTCTAGTAGTTACATTTAACTTCTTTCAAGTGATCAACCAATTTCAAACAATTCAAGATATTAATGTACATACAACTTTATTACAAACAAATTGAGTTTCGATATACTTATATTCCTTCAACATATTATCATACACTTCTTTTTGAGTTT
This sequence comes from Combretum micranthum, assembly GCA_024138025.1. Taxonomy (NCBI): domain Eukaryota; kingdom Viridiplantae; phylum Streptophyta; class Magnoliopsida; order Myrtales; family Combretaceae; genus Combretum; species Combretum micranthum. Next base: position 439,615 of record JAMXBD010000394.1, on the reverse strand, counting down.
GCTTAGATTCTAGTGCAACTAATTTTACAAGCACAAGCAAGAGTATGAAAAATAAGGGGAAATAACTCACGATGCCATTGCCGTCTATTCTCTTAAGCGGATGAGTCGTTCACACACTCCACTAAATCGCAATAGTCCTCGGGGTGAAGAAATCCTTCCTCGGGATCACCTAACCAAAGAAAATACCCATAATGAGTTTTTCTTGAAGATTTCTTGAATTTTGACAAAACAATGTCAAAGAACGTCAAAGTTCGTATGAAAGAATGTTCCAACTTAAAATGGCCATAACTTGGTCATTTTAACTCGGAATCGCGCATATAATATACCGATTTCTATCTACTCGAAAAGATCTACCCATTTCTAAAATTATTTCCCACAAACAAAGCCACATAGGCTCCGAAAAACTGGTGACAAAATTCACCACGGATTTTTAAGTAAAAACAACTTTGGTTCAAGAAATCAAAATTTGTTTGATAAATACTTAGTTATCTATATAGTTGAAAAATTCTCTTTTTATAACTATATAACTCATATTTAAGCATGCTCAAGTGTTTTGTTGTCCAAATTATTTTTCTTAAGTAAAACAATGTCGGGTTGAAGCTTTTCGGAAATTGTTTTCGTGAATTTCTTTGAAATGAATGCCTTGTTTTCTTTATTTTCTAAAAACGTTTTATGTTGGTTTTATTTATCTTTTTCTAAGTGACTTTTGAAAATAAAATTTTCTACTTTCTAAGTTACACTAATAATATTTTTGAAGTTTTTCTAGAAAATATGCTTTTCCTTATTTTCTTGTGTAAATTCCTTTGTTTACTTGTTTTGGCAAAAATCTTTACTTGATATTTCTCATTCTTTTTCTCATGTCCTATTTTCAAGAATAATTACCCATGCATGAAAATTTGGTTTCTTTATGAAAACAAAGTGGAACAATTAAGGACTTTTGTAGAAAACTAATTTCTATAATCTTATTAACTTTTTAACTTGAAAAGTGAAATTTTTATTCTTTTCAAACCATAAATTTTCTTTGCCTATTTGTTTGCAAAGGTCTTAAAAATTTCCTTAGTTCTCCATCTTATTTTCTTTCTTTATGAAAGACAACCATTTTTGTCAACAAAATATTTTCTTTTGAAAAGCAAAGTAGAGTAACAAAGATTTAACTAGCTTTTAAGTAAAAATAGTTTCTAAATTCATAGTGAATTCTTTTTGTAACTTGAAAATGAATGAGTTTATTTTTGTTATCTTATATTTTTATGTTTCACATAAACTTATTCCTAAGTGACAAAAAGTCTTCTTTTATTTCATTATCTTTAGAAAATAAAACTTTTGGACAACAATCTAAATGAACATGATTATGAGAATAATAATAAACAAAATACATAAAGCATAAATAATAAAATCAAGTATTGGAGTCTTAGCTTTTTCAAGGCTCCCGGGACTAAGAAATAAACTAGTCCCATAATGAAATAAAATAAATGAAAGAAAAGCTTGTTTTGACTTGATGAGGACAAGTCTAAGACTAGAGACTAGTCTTAAAAACAACTTGAAATAAATAAATTGCATTGAAGTAAATAAATTGCATGAAAGGTAAATAAATTGCAAGATATGAGCTTATATGCTCTAAATATATATATAGTTATGTAGATATAGTAGATAGTTATGAACATAAAAGAGACATAATGAACATAAGAGAACATAATGAATATAAAGGAAACATGAACATAAAGGAATTGTGGTTATGAACAAAAACAAAGTATGAACCTATTGTTGCTTTCTTAACCTTCATGGTTTTAGAAAACACACACTAAGCTCATACTAAGTAGATGAACATGGAGACTTCTTGAAGAACTTTTACCTAAAGAAGATGAGCTTAAAGAGCTTCTTGAAGAGCTTCTTGGAGAGAAATTCTAGAGAGATTTTGAGAGAGTAATTTTAGTGTAGAAGTGGTGTGAAAGAAGTGAAAGAGGGGGGGTATTTATAGGAAAATGTGGAGGGATTTTTGTGTGATTAAAATAAATGTAAAATTGAAACAAATTGTGGATGGAGAGAGAGAGGGGGCGCCGGCCATTGTGTAGGGGGAGGAATTGATTTATTTTTTTGACTTTTTGTTAAATAAAAGATGTAATTTGTAAGGTAGATGTGATATAAAGTTATGGGAAAGGTAAAAAGTTAAGATAATAGGTTATGTAGAGTGTAAGAGTAGGTGTAAGAAAAAGTAGAGATAAAAGAATAGTGTAGAATAGTAATGAATAGTGTAATGTAAAGTAGATATGACAATTAAAGTACCGGTAGTAAGAAAATACGCGTATAATAGCTATATCTGTTATTTTTACTTACCGAAAAATTATGAAATTGATATTTTTGGAAAACTTATATTTTTACGAGTCTAACGGTGTATTCGGAATATTTTTACTATTCCGGGCTTCCGGACACGTTTTTCAGAACTGTGTCCGATCGGTTCGAAGGACACCGAATTTCGCGAAACTGAAACTTTTATAAAACCTATGGTTATTACGGACTATTCGAGCTAATTATCCCAACTTCGTTTTTCCGGGCCAAAGAAAACGGCAATGCCGGATTTAGGTTGATACGGTAAACTAGGGTTTTGTTGACCTTTAGGGTTTCGTTTGACTTCCGGTTAGGGTTTTATGCTAAACCTATTCCAAAATTTTAGGGGTTTACAAGTAGTAAGAAAACACACGTATAATTGCGATATCAGTTATTTTTACTTACCGAAAAATTATAAGACTGATATTTTTGAAAATCTTATATTTTTACGAGTCTAACGGTATATTCGGAATATTTTTACTATTCCGGGCTTCGGGACTCGTTTTTCAAGAACTATGTCCGATCGGGTTCACAATGAGTTGCGGTTTTACTAATCTGACCTTTTTACGCTTCCTTAGATAATTACGCACTATTCTATATTCTAAACTCCTACTTACTCTTACTAAGTTGCTTATTCGAGATTGCCGGACTTAAGCTATTACGTCTAACTAGGGTTTTGTTGACCTTTAGAGTTCTGGTTGACTTCTGGTTTAAGGTTTTAGGCTAAACCGATTCAAAAAATTTGGGGGTTTGCAACCTTAGTCTTTCCCAAAAGCTTCGATATTAAGTTTAAGGCGTGCTCTCACAAATTTAGAGAATCATACTTTGAAATATGAAGCTTAAGAAGATATAACAACAAATTAAGAAAGGGAAATCATAATATTCATTCATTCATAATAATTGTCTTGCAAGTCTTAGGGGCATTCCCTCCCCCAAAATAACTATAGTCTATTACAAGAAATTTTCTATGAAGTCTACATCTAAACTAATGCTAAACTTCATCTAAAAATTCCTTGACCAAAAAGAAAAATACCTGGGTGCATGGTCTTTGTGGCTCAACCATAAAAAGCTAAACTGCAAAAAACATCTATAGGGGTATAAGCTAATAAGCTTAGTGAAAATTATTTCCATAAGTAAATACTTGAGTAGCAAAATTCAAACAAGTTATTTAAGCATTCATGTGAAATGCAAAATATATGTGAGCAAGCAAGGCATATAGTTTTCCGGGAACTATATGTTGAATGGATTTACATCCTCTATTTAGGGTTTAGTGATAAGTAATCTCAAAACAAGTAGTTTTAGTTAAGTTATGCTTTCGATCATTACCTCCAAGCATATTAAGTTTTCTCAAGTTGAGCCATGCTTTCGGATTATGGCCAAGCATTGGTTTAATTCCATGTCGCCAAGCAATAGCTTTCGATCATAGTCGCCAACTGTTGCTTTCGACCGTGCTACCTTCCTTTTTCACCCAAAGATAATAACCCCATGCAATATGACTCACTTTGTGGTATGCATGAATCAATTTATTTAAGGTATCATAGCATCATTATTTTCAATTTTTTAAGGTGATCATAGAATTTCAGACATATCAAATTCTATACTAAGACAAGCAATTTTTTACAATCAATTCCCACCTCGATATTCTTAGCGTTCCTTCATACAACTTTACATACATTGTCACGCCCCAATGGGTACCCTAAACGTGACAGTCCGCCACACTCAATATTAAAGCTTAAGTATGACAACCTTAGTCATTTCCAAAAGCTTTTATATTAAGTGTAAGGCTTACTTTCACAATTTTAGAGGACCAAATGTGGAATAATGAAGTTTAAGGAGATATAAAAACATATTAAGAAAAGAGGATTCACAATAATTATTTGTTCATGGCAAAGACTTTACAAACTTAAGGACAATTCCCTAAATTATTAAGCTATTATATAAATATTTGCATGCTAATACTATGCTATACTTTATCCAGATTTCTAATGTTCAAAAGGGATTACCTGCCCGCATGGTCCCGTGGCCTTAACCATAAGTACGGGAACTGCAAAAGATAGCTATCGGGGTATAAGCTAATAGGCTTAGTGAGAACTATTTCCATAAATAACTTCTTGTAACAAGATTCAAACAAGTTGGTTAATCACACATATGTAATGCATCAAACACGTGGGAAAACAATCATATAGCTTTCCGGGAACTATATGTTGAATGGATTTATGCCCTCCATTCGGGGTTTGGTGATACTCAAAACAAATAGTTTTAATAATAGAAAATTTAAGCTTGCGAGCACACATCGCCAAACATTCATTAAAAACTTTTAAACTTGCGAGCACTCATCGCCAAGCATTCCGAATCTACTTGATTTGACCTTGCTTTCGGATCAACCGCCAAGCATATTCCATTAAGCCGCGAAGCAATCGCTTTCGGATCTTCCGCTAAGTGTTGCTTTCGACATGAGCTTACTATCCTTTTCACCCAAGGATATTAACCCAACCATGCAATGTGACTCACTTCGTGGTATGCATGAGTTCATTAATTTATAAAGTCATAACATAATTATTTTTAACTTTATGGCGATCACGGAATTTCACACAAATCAATATTAAACTAAAACAATCACTTAGAACAATTCGGGCTTCGATATTCTTAGAATTCTTTCAAGAAATTATTTTACATGCATATCGGTTTATCTTTTCTTAACTCTAGTGCAACTAATTTACAAGCACAACAAGTGTAGCATTTAATGGAAATAAACTCACGATGCCATTGTCGTCTATTCCTCTAAGCGGATGAGTCGTTCACACACTCCACTTAATCGTAATAGTTCTCGAGGTGAAGAAATCCTTCCTGGGGGTCACCTAACCAAAGAAAATACCCATAATGAGCTTTTCTTGAAGATTTTCTTGAATTTTGACAAAACAATGTCAAAGAACGTTAAAGTTCGTATAGAAGAATGTTCCAACTTAAAATGGCCGTAACTTGGTCATTTTAACTCGGAATCGCGCATATAATATACCGATTTCTATCTACTCGAAAAGATCTACCCATTTCTAAAATTATTTCCCACAAACAAAGCCATATAGGCTCCGAAAAAGTGGTGACAAAAATTCACCACGGATTTTTCAAGTAAAAACGACTTTGGTTCAAGAAATCAAAATTTGTTTGATAAATACTTAGTTATCTATATAGTTGAAAAATTCTATTCTTATGACTACTTAGCTCATATTCATTCATGCCCAAGTGTTTTGTTGTCCATTTATTTACTTAAAAAAATCATGCCGGTTTTGAAGTTGTTTTAAGAAAACATGGTTTACAAGAATTTCGTGTAAGCTCCTTGAAATGATTATGTTGATTCTTTTATTCACAAAAATGGTTTATATTAGCCTATATATATATATATATCTAAATAACTTTTTGGAAGTAAATTTTCTGAGTTTTCAATACAAACAATAATTTGGAGCTTTTTAGAAACTACACTATTATTCCTATTTATTTTCTTGTACAAATTCCTTTGCAAAAATCTTTGCTTGAAATTTCTCATTCTTTATGTTTTTCATAAATTATCCATTCATGAAAATTCATTTTTTTATAGAAACAAGGTGGAATAATTAAGAACTTTTTGTAGAAAAACTAGTTTCTATAATCTTATTAACTTTTCTTGTAATTTTGAAAAGAAATAATTTTATTTTATTTTCAAATCATAGATTTCCTTTGCCTATTTGTTTGCAAGGGCCTTTACTTAAAAATTTCCTTAGTCATCCATCTTATTTTCTTTCTTTATGAAAAGAACCATTTTTGTCAACAAAATATTTTCTTTTGAAAAAACAAGGTGGAATAAAGATTTTAGTGGCTTCTTAAAGTAAAAGTAGTTTATAAAATTATAGTGGTTCTTTTTTGTAACATAAAAAGAATGAGTTTATTTTGTGTTATCTTATAGATTTTATTCTTTACATAACTTATTTCTAAGTGACAAAAATTCCTTTTTCTTTGGAATTTAAAATTTTGGACAACAATCTAAATGTGCATGAACATGAGAATAATATGAATAAAATAGATAAACATAATTAATAAATCAAGTATTGAGTCTTAGCTTTTTCAAGGCTCCCGGGACTAAGAAGTAAACTAGTCCCAAATAAAATAAAATGAAAGAAAGAAGAACTTGTTTTGACTTGATGAGGACAAGTCTAAGACTAGAGACTAGTCTTATTTTAACAAGGAATAAATAAATAAATTGCAATGGAATAAATAAATAAATTGCTTTGCATGAAATAAATAAATTGCAAGTGAGCTTATATGCTCTAAAGAATATATATATATATATATTAATAACAACATAAACATAATTGGATTGGCATGAACAAGAACCATACATGAACATAATGTAGTTTCCATAATTTGTAGTCTTTGGCAACTCACACTATGGTCATGTAAATTTACATGATATGAAGAAGAAGAAAGAATTATAAAGGGGTTACCTAAAGAAGATTTTGATATGGTTATGTGGTTATGGGTTTTTGTTGTTGGTGGAAGTTGTTGTAGAATTATTTTGAGAGAGTTTTGAGATAGTAACTTGAGAGAGCTTTGAGAGGAAAAATTGAGAGAGTTTTGGTAAGAATTTGTGGGTAGTGAATGTGTGAAAGAAGTGAAAGAGAGGGGGGTATTTATAGGAAAATGGGAGTGATTTTTGTGTGATTAAAATAAAAGAAATTAAAACAAATTGAGGGCATTAGAGAGGGGGGCGCCGGCCATGCATGGGGGAGGGGAAGTTGTTTTATTTTTTTGACTTTTTGAAGAAATAAAAGATGTAATATGTAAGGTAGATGTGATATAAAGTTATGGGAAAGGTAAAAAGTTAAGATTATAGGTTATGTAGAGTGTAAGATAGGTGTAAGAAAAAGTAGAGATAAAAGAATAGTATGTAGAATAGTAATGAATAGTGTAATGTAAATAGATATGACAATTAAAGTACCGTAGTAAGAAAATACGCGTATAATAGCTATATCTGTTATTTTTACTTACCGAAAAATTACGAAACTGATATTTTTGGAAAACTTATATTTTTACGAGTCTAACGGTGTATTCGGAATATTTTTACTATTCGGGCTTCCGGACACGTTTTTCGAGAACTGTGTCCGATCGGGTTCGAAGGACACCCGAATTTCGCGAAACTGAAACTTTTATAAAACCTATGGTTATTACGAACTATTTAGCTAATTATCCCAACTTCGTTTTTGGGCCAAAGAAAACGGCAATGCCGGATTTATGGATACGGTAAACTAGGGTTTTGTTGACCTTTAGGGTTTCGTTTGACTTCCGGTTAGGGTTTTGTGCTAAACCGATTCCGAAAATTTAGGGGTTTACAACCTACCCCCCTTAAAGAAAGTTTTGTCCTCAAAACTTGGAAATTCCTACTTATGGTTCTAACAAACTTAGTTACTTGGGTTATGCGTCCTTCTTCAAAAGATTCTTTAATTGATTTCCTCATTTCTTCCTCTGAACTCTTGTGGATAAATATCGGTATTGGGTATATCTTCATAAGGAAAATTCTCTTTTAAAAACATTAACTTTTATCCTATAACTTGATTCCTTAACCATTTGTTAAATGGGGAATTGTTGCACATCTCCAATATGTTTATGTAATAATCAACTTCCTTCTCGTCTTATGATTACTTCCTATCTTTAAACTCACCTGATTCTCATTTGAGTTTTTAAGGTCCTTCTTTTCCGATTCATCTTATTTCGTCTATCTTGTGCCTTTATCATCTCATGAGACTCTTGATTGTTCCTCCAAGGTATTTGAATGTTTTTCCTTGATCGTTTGTAGTATCAGGGGTCCAAAATTCTTTATTAGTTCCTCTTCGTTCCCATTCTTGCGTCCAGGTTTGTCATATCTTGACTGATTCTTTTGCTTTCATCTCTTTTCCTTTTAGAGAGCGTTATATTGACCGATTATGAAACGAACCATCTTTGTTAGTTACTCAATTTATACCATAAGCATCCTTGCCTTCTTGCTATCGTTTGTGAGAAATTCAAAATCTTGAGAAGGTTAATTCGTTTCATTGATTTATAAACCTTTTCATCCTTTGGTGTTTTTATTCCTTTATCCATATTTCATTTCTTCTAATGTCCTTGAACTTCGGTATATCTGGTTCTTCTTGGATATGTTGTTGATCCAAATTATGAACCGTACTCATGATTCTTTTACTAACTTCCTTGTCCTTAGTTATGCTAAATCATCCTTTAGCTTCCTTTAATACATCTTTCTTCCTTATCCCTTCTTTATCCTTCGTATCTTTTATCTAAGCTCTTTTATTATTTTTATACGGTTGATCTTAATATCCTACGACGTGGTTCCTCTTTTAAACCTTGTTGTGAACTTCAAGGTTCGGCTTTTCAACTCCTTTTATTAATTTCCTATACTTAAGATTACATTCTTAGATTACTTCTTTCCTTCTTCAGGCTATATCACTATTCTTGAGTCCAGAAAGCATTACTAAAACTTGTGGGTTTATAAAGAATTGAGGGTCATTCCTTCTTGATTTGATCTTTGTTGGTGATATCGTGATCTTAATCTTGAGAAACGTGTTTGCTCCTTAAAAGGTTTTCACTTTGTTCCTTTCCGAAAGTTAACACGTTGGCTTAGGGTTTTCTCCATTATAAGCTGGATGGGTATATTTCGTGATGGCATACTTCACTTCGTAAGGTCTCGATTTTCTCGTTTGTTGTTTCTCCAACTTCCTTATAAGTCTATTTTCCATGTTTCTCTGAGTGAAATCTGTATCCAGAATTCTTTTCAAAACTTCTTATTGGAACTTATGAATGTCTCCAAAGGTCAATTTCTCTTCACTCTTTAGCTACTTAATTCCTTTATCAACTTGAAAGAATGTGTCTGTTCTTTCTTATGTTAGCAAATCCTTTGCCAACTATTTTCTTTTTGTTTTGTAAGCTCTATGTTTTCCTTGTTTCTTCTTATTGGGATCTTATTTGAGAGGTATACATCTTATTCAAAAGATTACTTATTCCATTATTCCTTAGAGTCACGGTGACTTCATGTCCTCACGTCTTTGTTGAAAGTTCGACCAATTTTCTGGGTTTCCTCATTCTTTCGCATTATCTTAAACTAGGTTGATCGTTTGTCATATATATAGAAAGAATGTAATACTTTGAACTTCAAGAGAGTAAAACATTCTGATTTACTAAACTTCTTATGTACACAAGAGGGGATTATCGCTCCTATTCATCCACATAAAGAAAACTTTACATTCCTCGTTACTAAAGAAACAACATCAATAAAAGAAGGTTGGAGATTGACTGGTTCCGCATCGCTGTTATAGCCTCTAATGTACTCCAAGGCAGTCAAGTTTCCATTTTTTGTTCACTTCTTCACCTATCCATCGTCCCTCCAAGTTGTATACTCGAATTCCCGAAGCAGTAGGTCCAGGTCTGCTTTCACTTCACTTCCATTTCCTTTTTCTATTCTTATAGGAACAACTTCCTCTGATGATCTGATAGAATATTCCTTCCTTGTGGACAGTTGTTGGCAAAATGTCCTTTCTGATTGCAAACATAGCAAGCATCTACCCTCTGTTTGGGCATTTTGACATCTTATGGTTTGTATTTCCACAGAAGAAACACTTTCCAAATAGCTGGGGGCACTTCTTCGGGTAGTGTGCTCCATTGCACTTCCAACACTTAATACCTCTGGTATGATCCTTCTATTGTCGTTCTTGATTTTCTTTGGTAGGGGCATGAGATGGGGTTCTATGTAAAACTCCCTTTCGACGATTGGGTCTTCTTCTTCTTCTATTCTTTCTCTCCTTTTCCTTGCTCCTTCTACAATCCGAGCTCTTTCCACTAATTCTCGAAAATTCCTTATGTCAAATTCTTCCAACTCATCCTTAGGTCTTCGTCCAATCCTCCTATAAAGACTTGCCTTTTCAATTCTTCACTGTACTTATAGGAGTCGGTGCATATTGCAACAATCTACTGAACTCAGTTCATATTGTTCGATTGTTCTTCCTTTTGAGCAATTTGCAAGAAGTCGCGCTATACCTTACTCGTAAACTTCCTGGAAATAATTCTCCAAAAACTCATGTCTAAACATTTCCCAAGTGATTGGAGTCATTAGATCTCTTTTCCTTGACTCCCACCATATCCTAGCGTTTAGACGAAGCATGAATGTTCCATACTTGATTTGCAAATGGGGCGGAACTTCATATGCATCAAAGGACATCTCTATTTGAGATAACCAATCTTCTGCCTCTCTGGCTTGTCATAAGCTCCTTCAAAGAAGCGGTTACTTTTGATGAAGTTAGGTAACATGCTTTTGTATGGTCTTGGCGGTGGAGATGGAGGTAGGGGTGCACTTTGGCTATGCATGTTCCTATGCACAGATGCCTCTGTTGAAGCTTGTTGTGGTGGTGGGGTTGGTATAGACACTGGGGCTGTCGCTGATGCTGTTGCTGGTGTTGCCTTGTACGGGTGCTTGTGCTGGCATATTTTGCCTAATTTCTTCTAATACGTGGGTTAGGTGTCCTAACGTGGCGTGTAAGTCCCTTTGAGGTGCGGCGGCTCCTTGAACAGCAGGTTGATCTGCTTCTATGTCTGGTTGGTTAGAGGCGCTTCGTTCCCTTCTTCGTCTACTCCTATTTCGGCTGTTTTAAACTTTCTAAGTCAGGTTTTATAAAGTTTTGATAACTTAATTAAATTTTTGCCGGAAATTGGTGGATATAACGGAAATTTAAATATGCATAAAAGCTAACAAAATTTAAATCAAAACAATTTCTGAAATCAAACTTAGAGCATTATCATAGAAATAAAGTTCATACGTGAAATCGGAAATAAGACAAATCACAAAAGAAAATTACATGAAAATAACAAGCATTGTTCCGAGAATTAAAAGATAGACTAAGATGGATCTAGTCTATGATTACAAAATCTAAGCTGGACTTCTAGGGATATGCTTCGTTTTCCTTTCCTCCTTTCTTCATTCTTGGGCGCATCTCCCGGGTTGCTGCTGGACGATCCTGGGTTCCAGTCCCTCATGAATTGGCTGAAATATTTCCTCCTCTTCCGGCTGCCTCTCTGGATCTTTCGTGTACGTCGGTTAGCTCATCTCTAGTCATCTCTGGTACTATGTCATGAATGGTTCTCCAAGTAACGGCTCCATCGTCTCCATGCTATTGTTCTCATTGGGTGGAGCACTGTCTGTATTCATGGCCGAGTTTGGTTCTTTTCCTGAGTCTGTCGTCCCATTAAGTAGCGGATAATCCTTTCCTCAGTGCTGTTACGGGGTTCTTCGTCTGCAACAGTGGTCTGATTTCCTTCTTCTGGTCCTGCTTCATTCTCTTCCTCCGGGTCTTCCTCCGAATCTTCACTCTCTTCATCTTCTTCCATAGGCTCTTCCCTTATTATTGATCCATCATCCCGCAGGCGTAGGGGCTCGTTCCTCTTAGTTGGATTCCCATAAAGGTAGGCGGCTCCGTGGGTACTTGGGTTGGTGGTCGTAGTACTCCTGGTACACTCCATGCCAATGGAAGATCGTTGATGTCCGCCTTCATCCATTCAAGGTGATCCATCAAGTTGTCGTGGGCGTAAACGAACATAGGTCCAATTTTCCTCCATGTCTGGAAATCTGGTGAAGTTCGTCCCCCGTCTTTCCTAAGAACGAATGTGGCTTCCTTCAACATAGGTCTATCTTCAGCAATGGCCGCAATACGTTCCACGGCGTATATCATTTCCAACTCGGTCAGTTTCTTTCCTATAGGACAGTTGTGAATGGTCTGTACCACTTCCCTCCATTCTGTTTGTATCATTCCTCTCTTCCATATTTGGAACATTTCTCGGACGGTCTTAGGTTGTCCTGCTAGGGCAAACTCTTCACATAGGACTCTAAGTCTCAGTCGGTAGTCTTCTGGTGTTTCGAAGGGTCCTTTTCGGAAATTCTTGGCTTGGAGACGGGCCTCATCTATGGTGATCTACGTAAAAGAAAGATATTATGAGACTTATTCTACCCATTCTATTTCATCTAGGTTTTTCTTGCTTCTATCTAAGTCAATTCTTCTTAAGTCCATTTCTATAATTATGATTCCTAGGTTCTTAAACCATGCTCTGATACCAACTTAAACTGTCACGCCCCAATGGGTACCCTAAACGTGACAGTCCGCCACACTCAATATTAAAGCTTAAGTATGACAACCTTAGTCATTTCCAAAAGCTTTTATATTAAGTGTAAGGCTTACTTTCACAATTTTAGAGGACCATATATGGAATAATGAAGCTTAAGGAGATATAAAAACATATTAAGAAAAGAGGATTCACAATAATTATTTGTTCATGGCAAAGACTTTACAAACTTAGGACAATTCCCTAAATTACTAATCTATTATATAAATATTTGCATGCTAATACTAGCTATACTTTATCCAGATTTCTAATGTTCAAAAGGGATTACCTGCCCGCATGGTCCACGTGGCCTTAACCATAAGTACGGGAACTGCAAAAGATAGCTATGGGGTATAAGCTAATAGGCTTAGTGAGAACTATTTCCATAAATAACTTCTTGTAACAAGATTCAAACAAGTTGGTTAATCACACATATGTAATGCATCAAACACGTGGGCAAACAATCATATAGCTTTCCGGGAACTATATGTTGAATGGATTTACGCCCTCCATTCGGGGTTTGGTGATACTCAAAACAAGTAGTTTTAATAATAGAAAATTTAAGCTTGCGAGCACACATCGCCAAGCATTCATTAAAAACTTTTAAACTTGCGAGCACTCATCGCCAAGTATTCCGAATCTACTTGATTTGACCTTGCTTTCGGATCAACCGCCAAGCATATTCCATTAAGCCGCCAAGCAATCGCTTTCGGATCTTCCGCCAAGTGTTGCTTTCGACATGAGCTTACTATCCTTCTCACCCAAGGATAATAACCCAACCATGCATATGTGACTCACTTCGTGGTATGCATGAGTTCATTAATTTATAAAGTCATAACATAATTATTTTCAACTTTATGGCGATCGGAATTTCACACAAATCAATATTAAACTAAAACAATCACTTAGAACAATTCGGGCTTCGATATTCTTAGAATTCTTTCAAGGAATTATTTTACATGCATATCGGTTTATCTTTTCCTAACTCTAGTGCAACTAATTTACAAGCACAACAAGTGTAGCATTTAATGGAAATAAACTCACGATGCCATTGTCGTCTATTCCTCTAAGCGGATGAGTCGTTCACACACTCCACTTAATCGTAATAGTTCTCGGGATGAAGAAATCCTTCCTCGGGGTCACCTAACCAAAGAAAATACCCATAATGAGTTTTTCTTGAAGATTTTCTTGAATTTTGACAAAACAATGTCAAAGAACGTTAAAGTTCGTATAGAAGAATGTTCCAACTTAAAATGGCCGTAACTTGGTCGTTTTAACTCGGAATCGCGCATATAATATACCGATTTCTATCTACGCGAAAAGATTTACCCATTTCTAAAATTATTTCCCACAAACAAAGCCATATAGACTCCGAAAAAGTGGCGACAAAAATTCACCACGGATTTTTCATGTAAAAACGACTTTGGTTCAAGAAATCAAAATTTGTTTGATAAATACTTAGTTATCTATATAGTTGAAAAATTCTCTTCTTATGACTACTTAGCTCATATTCATTCATGCCCAAGTGTTTTGTTGTCCATTTATTTACTTAAGAAAATCATGCCGGTTTTGAAGTTGTTTTAAGAAAACATGGTTTACAAGAATTTCGTGTAAGCTCCGTGAAATGATTATGTTGATTCTTTTATTCACGAAAATGTTTTATATTAGCCTATATATATATATATATCTAAATAACTTTTTGGAAGTAAATTTTCTGAGTTTTCAATACAAACAATAATTTGGAGCTTTTTAGAAACTACACTATTATTCCAATTTATTTTCTTGTACAAATTCCTTTGCAAAAATCTTTGCTTGAAATTTCTCATTCTTTATGTTTTTCATAAATTATCCATTCATGAAAATTCATTTTCTTTATAGAAACAAGGTGGAATAATTAAGAACTTTTTGTAGAAAAACTAGTTTCTATAATCTTATTAACTTTCTCTTGTAATTTTGAAAAGAAATAATTTTATTTTTATTTTCAAATCATAGATTTCCTTTGCTTATTTGTTTGCAAGGGTCTTTACTTAAAAATTTCCTTAGTCATCCATCTTATTTTCTTTCTTTATGAAAAGAACCATTTTTGTCAACAAAATATTTTCTTTTGAAAAAACAAGGTGGAATAAAGATTTTAGTGGCTTCTTAAAGTAAAAGTAGTTTATAAAATTATAGTGGGTTCTTTTTTGTAACATAAAAAGAGTGAGTTTATTTTGTGTTATCTTATAGATTTTATTCTTTACATAAGCTTATTTCTAAGTGACAAAAATTCCTTTTTCTTTGGAATTTAAAATTTTGGACAACAATCTAAATGTGCATGAACATGAGAATAATAGTGAATAAAATAGTATATAACATAATTAATAAATCAAGTATTGGAGTTTAACTTTTTCAAGGCTCCCGGGACTAAGAAGTAAACTAGTCCCAAAATACAATAAAATGAAAGAAAGAAGAACTTATTTTGACTTGATGAGGACAAGTCTAAGACTAGAGACTAGTCTTATTTCAACAAGGAATAAATAAATAAATTGCAATGGAATAAATAAATAAATTGCTTTGCATGAAATAAATAAATTGCAAGTGAGCTTATATGCTCTAAAGAATATATATATATATATATATATATTAATAACAACATAAACATAATTGGATTGGCATGAACAAGAACCATACATTGGAATAATGTAGTTTCCATAACTTGTAGTCTTTGGAAACTCACACTATGGTCATGTAAAGTTACATGACATGAAGAAGAAGAAAGAATTATAAAGGGGTTACCTAAAGAAGATTTTGATATGGTTATGTGGTTATGGGTTTTTGTTGTTGGTGGAAGTTGTTGTGGAATTATTTTGAGAGAGTTTTGAGATAGTAACTTGAGAGAGCTTTGAGAGGAAAAATTGAGGGAGTTTTGTAAGAATTTGTGGGTAGTGAATGTGTGAAAGAAGTGAAAGAGAAGGGGGGTATTTATAGGAAAATAGGGAGTGACTTTTGTGTGATTAAAATAAAAGGAAATTAAAACAAATTGAGGGCATTAGAGAGAGGGGGGGCACCGGCCATGCATGGGGGAGGGAAGTTGTTTATTTTTTTTGACTTTTTGAAGAAATAAAATGATGTAATATGTAAGGTAGATGTGATATAAAGTTATGGGAAGGTAAAAAGTTAAGATTATAGGTTATGTAGAGTGTAAGAGTAGGTGTAAGAAAAAGTAGAGATAAAAGAATAGTATAGAATAGTAATGAATAGTATAATGTAAAGTAGATATGACAATTAAAGTACCGGTATAAGAAAATACGCGTATAATAGCTATATCTGTTATTTTTACTTACCGAAAAATCGAAATTGATATTTTTGGATAACTTATATTTTTACGAGTCTAACAGTGTATTCGGAATATTTTTACTAGTCGGGGCTTCCGGACACGTTTTTCGAGAACTGTGTCCGATCGGGTTCGAAGGACACCCGAATTTCGCGAAACTGAAACTTTTATAAAACCTATGGTTATTACGAACTATTCGAGCTAATTATCCCAACTTCGTTTTTGGCCAAAGAAAACGGCAATGCCGGATTTATTTTGATACGGTAAACTAGGGTTTTGTTGACCTTTAGGGTTTCGTTTGACTTCCGGTTAGGGTTTTGTACTAAACCGATTCCGAAAATTTAGGGGTTTACATACATAGCATTTTGTCTTTCCTTAATTCTAATGCATCTATACTACAAGCATAATCAAGTACACAATTTAAGGAAATAAACTCACGCTGCCATGACGATACTTCTTCTAAATGGATGAGTCGATCAAACAATCCACTTAGTCAAAATAATCCTCGGGATACGAGTATTCTTCCTCGGGATAACCTAGTTGAGAAAAATACTAGAAATGAGTATTTCTTGATAACTTTATTGAAATTTGAAAAAACTATGTCATAAGAACATCAAAGTTCATATAGAAGACAATTCCAATTCCAATTTAAAATGGCTATAACTTAGTCATTTTAACTCGGAATTGCGCATATAATATACTGATTTCTACCCATTCAAAAAGATCTATCCAATTCTAAAACTATTTTCATCAACTGACGATTAGATTCACCAAGAAATTTCCCATACCAAAAGCATTTGTTTCAAACATCAAATCATCCAAAATTTTTTTTGACAAATATTTAGTTATTTATATAGTTGAGAAATTTCTTTTTTTAGATGTATAGCTCATATTTCATACATGCTCAAGTGTTTGTTTTTAGTAAAAATAATGTTAGTTAAAAGTTTAGAAAACCATAGTTTATAAGAAATTGTAAATCCTTTGAAGTGAATATTTTTATTCTTTTGTTTTCAAAGAATATTTCATGTTTATCTTACTATTTTCCTTAATGACTTTTTAATAGAAATAAATTTCTCTATTTTTCCTTTTCGAAACTTTTAATATTAGTGTCACTTTCCCTATTAGTTTTCTATGTATTTTCTTTGACTATTATTTTGAACTTTTTAAATCTTAGTTTGAAAACTTATATTTCCTTTTTATATCATTTTTTTAAGGAAAACATTTTCATAACTAAGAATCGTCTTCCTTATTTTTAGAAAACAACTCTATTACTTCTAAGGTTATGGTTTTTAGAAAAAGCCTTTCAAAGTAATGATATTTCCAAGATTATAATGAGGATTTCCTAAGGATTTGAGAAAATAGATTCCTTTTATTAATTTGAAAACTCTAAATTTCTTTTTGAACTCCCATTTGGTGACAAAGTATTGTAAACCCCTAAGATTTTCATTATTCTTAAAATAATCTAAGAAGTCTACCATCGAAACCGAAACCCTGAAAATCGACACAAGTTAAAATCAAATTCTAAATAAGGTCAAACACGAGAATTCTTAATCTTGAGAGAAAGAGAACCCTCAAAACGGAATAGAAAATTCAATTATCGATTGATTCAATATCCGTACATCAATCAAATCATCTATCCGACTCCTAACATGCAAATCAAGACGACATATCCAAATAACGCTCGATAATAAAATACTAAGATCTTAAATCTTTCGGTAGAATCAAAAGTTTCAATTTTCACTAAAAGTCAAATGGAGTCAACCTATAACCCTAGACTCGGTTAAACAATCCGATAATTGAAAAATATTAAATAGTAAAAAAATAAGATAAACCATAGACATCGAACTAAAAATATAATACAGGAAAAACTCTAAAACTTTATAATCTTACGAATAACTCAACAAAACCGGAAGTCAAACCGGAACCCTCAAAGTCAACAAAACTTACAACAAACCCTAGTGTTTAAGATTTGGCAATCCCGCACTCTTAAACCCTAAACAACAAAATAGAAATAATTGTTCATAATAGTTTGTAATAATATAAGGAAGTTTAAAAAGATCAGATTCAAAAATTCTAATGTCCTTCTGATCCGGATGGGATCAGTTTTCGAAACCGTGCCTTGGAACACCAAACGGAAAAAATAATTTGTTAATACCAATAGACTCATAAAAATATAAGGAATCAGAAAATATCAGTTTTATAATTTTTTAGTGGCTAAAATTGCAGATATCTCATTTATACACTATTTTTATTACTACCTATATTTTAATTGTCCAGTTTACTATTCATAGTAGTTTTCTACTATTCATTACTATTCCTCTATCTCTACTTTTTTCTACTACCTATTCTTATACCAACATACCTACTTCTTATAATTTTCTTTTCCCATAAAAATTCCACACCACATATTACTAAACTTCTCTTATACTTTTCTTCTAAAATTAATTTTTAATTAAATTTCTCTCTCTTTCCTTACAATTTCCGTCCACTTCTCTCTCGCTTCACTCCCCATTTATTTTCTTTTTCAATTAATTTAATTTCATCTAATTTTCATTTCAAAATTCTATAAATACCCCCTTCTCCTTCATTTTTTCACACAACTCATTATACTACCAAAACTCTCTCAAATTCTCTACACAAACACTCTCCACAAAATTTTCCTCTACCAAAACTCTCTTTCGCCAAATACTCAAAAAATTTCTCTCTATACACAATCCAACTATTTGTAAACCCTCGAAATTTTTGGATTCAAATTTAAGCTCAAACCCTAATTAGAAGTCAACCGAATTTCCAGAGTCAACAAAACCCTACTTTACCATAACCGCTTAAGTCTGACATCACCGTTTAAGAAACCCTAAGAGAGTAAGGAAAACTTTAAGTGAGTAGGATAGTTCGTAATTATCCAAAGAAGCCTAAAAAGATCGGTTTAATAAAACCGAAACTCGTTTTGAACACCAACGGACACAGTTCTTGAAAAACGTGTCCCGGGGCTCGGAATAGTAAAAATATTCCGAATATACCGTTAGACTCGTAAAAATATAAGATTTTCAAAAATATCAATTTCGTAATTTTTTGGTAGCTAAAAAATCAGATATCGCATTTATACGCGTATTTTCTTACTACCGGTATTTAATTGTCATGTCTACTTTATATTACACTATTTTCTACTATTCTACACTATTCACCTATCTCTACTTTTTCTTACAACCTACTCTTGCAACCTATACACTTATTTATTACACATTTTTATTTCCAATACAACTTCACATCTTTCATTTCTTACTTTTAATTAACAAAATAACAAAAAAAAAAAAAAAATTTCTTCCCCATTTCCCCAAGAATAGCGCCGGCCCCTCCCTCTTTTCTATCTAAATTGTTTTATTTTTACTTTATTTAATTAACATAAATTATCTCCCATATTTTCCTATAAATACCTCCTCATACTTCCACTTCTTTCACACTTCTTCTACACTAAAATTACTATACTAAAATCTCTCTCAAAATTCTACAAGAATTTCTTCTCAAGAAGTTCTCTTTAGTTTAGCTTCTTTAGGTAAATTTTCTCCAAGTTTTCTTTGTGTTCATCTACTTAGTATGAGCTTAGTGTGTGTTTTCTAAAACCATGAAGGTTAAGAAAGCAACAATAGGTTCATACTTTGTTTTTGTTCATAATCTAAATTCCTTCATGTCTCTTTTATGTTCATAACTATCTAATATATCTATATAACTATATATATTATTTAGAGCTTATAAGCTCATTTTCTTGCAATTTATTTACTTCCTTGCAATTTATTTAATTTCAAGTTGTTTTTAAGACTAGTCTTTCTAGTCTTAGACTTGTCCTCATTAAGTCAAAACATTTTCTTTTCTTTTAGGGACTAGTCTTTTCTTAGTCCCGGGGTACCTTGATGAAGCTAAGGTCCTAATACTTGATTTATTTCTTTAATTGCTTATTCTTTCAAGTTATTATGTTCTTTTATATTTTCCTAATTTTATTATTCATATTTATGTATGAGCATAATGATTTTGTCTCAACAAAGTAAATGAAGAAATGTTTTTTTAGACTAAAAATTCTTTTCTAAGAAATGCATGTAGAGGATAAGTTTCTTAAAAGCTCATAAACATGACTAGAAATGATTTTTCTTAAACAAACAAAAGGTGTTAAAAAAATTCACTTTTCATTAAGTGCTAGAAATTCTTTTAAAATGATCACAAGAAACAAAGATATTCTTTTATGAAATTGTTATTGATTTTAAAAGTTGGAATCTAAGCTTAGAGAATAAAAATCAATCTTTAGAAATACAAAGCAATTACAAGCAATTAAATTTGAAGAAAGAAATATTCATTTCAAATAACTCAAAATCTTTTCAAAGTAAAATGAACACTTCAAAAATTCTTAAGTTCAAAATCTTTCAAGACTTTATTTTTTCATAAATTGAGACAACTTCATTTACTTCATACATTATTATGAGTCAATACATATATGTTTATACCTTTCAAAAAGCTTATAAAATATTTGGAAAATCTATCTCTTCAAGTGAGCTTTTGATAAGAGGAAGAATTCAAGTTTTTGGTAAATTCGTGGTAAATCTGGTCGCTGCCTTTTCGGGACCTAAACCACTTAGTTTTATGAAAATAAGTTTAGAAATGTGTATATCTTATCGAGTAGATAGAAAACGGTATATTATATGCGAAATTCCGAGTTAAAATGAGCAAGTTATGGCCATTTTAAGTTGGAATTTCCTCTTATACGATTTTACCGCGATTTTAAGAAAAGTTTAAGATCTTCAAGAATAGAAACTTCATGAAAGACTCATTTTGGGTATTTCATCTTGTTTAGGTGAAGAAGGACTCGAGATCGCTTTTTCGGAGGATTACTTCGATTAAGATTTACCGACATGGAGTGAGTTATTTCTTTTACTAAGTTACATTTCCTTGTTTTACGTTTGTAATTAGTAGCACTAGCACTTAAGAAAAAGATAAAATGGATAATTGTTGTGTGATTTAGTATGATGAATGATTTAATACAAGTTAAGAATATCGGAAGTTGGTTTGATAAATAAATTGTGATTCTTGTATTGATATGATGAAAATTATGTTGATCGCCTTTAACTTGAACTAAACATTTTTGGTTAAAATTTATATTAAAATCAATTCATGCATATCATACACATGAGTCACATTTGTTGCATTATTATTCTTTGTGTGGGGAAACGAGGAAATGGTAGTGGTGGCTAGTAGGAGCCGAAAAGTCTACATAGGCTAGTAGGAGCCGGAAAGTCTACAGGGCAAGCAGGAGCCGGTAAATCTGCAGATATTAATGGTCGTATGGGCCTGTCACCTCCCAACCCTTGACATGGAGGGCATAAAATCCATGCTACCTTGATTTCCGGTTAATTATGTGTATCTTGTTTGTTCATATGATTGGTGCATTCTCATATGTTTGATTAAAATACTTGTATGAATTATGGAAATGTCTTATAGATGGAATTATCTCACTAAGCTAGTTTTGCTTATACCTTATAGCTTTTTGTTACAGTACGATTATCTTTGGTTGGCCCCAAGGAGCCCCGTATGCCAGGTATGAGTATAAGCTACTAGGAGTTTTTGGGAGAAGCTTTATGTATTTAAGTTTTGAACATAGGCTTCTAGGAAAATCTTATAGTAGACTTATGTTGTAGTTGTTATTATTATTTTGGAAAGACTTCTAAAGCGGGGGAATGCCCCTAAGATGATGTAAGGATATTTTATGGAAATCTTATGTTTATTTATATAAGTTCTTACTTGCTTTTATTATCTACTTAAATGTAATATCCCTGTGAGTCTCCTACTATCTTGGAAGCACGCATTGCATGTGATATCGAAGCTCCTACATGACTAAGGTTGTCATTCATTAGCTTTAGTATTATATGTGGTGGACTACCACGTTTAGGGTACCCTTGGGCGTGACACTATCATTTCTCAATAACCACATAACCATACATTCATCACCATTTTCATACCACATAAACACTTTAGGTAAAATTTCTTCCAACCATTTAGTTTATCCATGTCATGTAACTTAACATGACTATGGTGTTGTTTTGAAACTCACATGAGTAGTAAAAACAACAACATGTTTATGTTTTGTTCTTGCACATGAAAATCCTATTTTATTATCTTGATATTATATATGTTGTTGTTATTCGTTATTATCATTGTTATTATTATGCTAACTTCTTATTCATATCTAACTAAATATATTTACGTATTTATATATAATCTTTAGAGCATATAAGCTCACTTGTTATTTATTTAATTTCATGCATTGCAATTTATTTATTTCATGTTATTTTTAAGACTAGTTTCTCTAGTCTTAGACTTGTCAATATCAAGTCAAAACAATCCTTTCTTTATTTTCTTTATTCTTTTTGGGATTAGTCTATTCTTAGTCCCGGGATGCCTTAATGAAGCTAAGGCTCCCAATACTTAACCGGGATACCTTGATGAAGCTAAGGTTCCCAATACTTGATATTTTTATTATCTTGCTTATTATTATTTGTTTCTAATATTTTCTCATATCCTTATTATTTTATATGCTCATGTACATACATAACCATAATGATATTGTCTCAATCAAATTTAAAAGTAGAATTTTACTTTATTAAAAGAACTCAAAACTAAATTTTCTGTTATATGACTTGTCATTAAATAATGGAGTTGGTATCAACAACATAGAAATAGAGAAATACAAGTTTTCTCAAAATTAGTTGGTATTAACAACATAAAAATAGAGTAATACAAGTTTTCTCAAAATTTTCCAAAAAAAAAAAAAAAGGCAAACTAGTTTTCAAAGATAAAATCAATTCATAAAGTTATAAACTCACTTAAAAAAATAATGATTTTCAAGTTTCTAACAAAGGAACTTATTTTCAAAGAATACAAATATGATAAGATAAAAAACAAAGGATTTTATCAATAAAGAGGATTCTTTTCAAATAAAATATTTAGAGGGAATAAAGTCCAAGTTTTAGAAAATAAGGACTTATATTCTAAACAAGAAATATAAAAAGAAAAGACAAAGTTTCTAAAACCATTCTAAATATAAATTTATAAATATGTTATTAACAACTTAATAGACTTTTGATAACTTTGATCTTTTATCACTAGAAGTAGAAATTATAAAAGACCAAAGTTAAAGGAAAAATTTACTTGTTTTGGAAAAAAGAGTGAGGAAAACAAAATAAAAATATACTCATTTATAATAACCTAGGAAAAATATAAAGTTTATTCAAAATACTTGAAAAGGAAATTTGACAAGCTAAGTTATAACACTTCAAAATAAATTATTTTATGAAATAAATTATTGAGACCTTATCATTAGAATTTTTGTATATAAAGTGAGCTTATCTATATACTAAAGGGATTTATCAATCATATATATATATATATATCTATTTCTTTTTATCAAAGGATTTTTGAATGAAGTTGAGTTGGAAAATTGTTTCGCGAAATCTAAAAATATTCGTTTTAAATTTGTAACCTATGGTTTCAGAACCCAAATGACTTTATATGGCAAAGATAACCTTAGAAATGGATAGATCTTTTTGAATAGGTAGAAAACGGTATATTATATGCGAAATTCCGAGTTAAAATGAGCAAGTTTTGGCCATTTTAAATTGGAATTTCATTCTATGCGATTTTGATGAACATAGTGAAATAGAATTAAAAAGTTTCAATAGAAGTTCTACGAAACACTCATCCCGGTTATTTCTTTTGTCTAGGTGATGAAGGATACGAGATTACCCTTCCTGAGGATTGCTACGACTAAGAAGATTACGAAATGGACGAGTGAGTTATTCCTCTTAATTTCGTTACCTTGCTTGTGCTTGCAAAATAGTGGCATTAGCATACTAAGGAAAGATAAAAATGAATATGTATGGGATTTTGGTGATATGTATATATGTGATTCTATACTTATGTGTGAAATGAGAATTAAGAAAATCGCAACTTCAAATTGCCTGTTTAAGTGTTTTGTTTACTTATTTATATGATTGCTTATTACTTGCTAAATTGATTGATCTCCCCCTAAAAAACCTTAATAAGGTTTGGCTTAAGAAAAATAAAACACTAATGCATAGCATCCATAGAGTGACATTTCTTTCGGAAGGCTGCTACTCCTACGCGTAAAGTTGGATTGGCTGTTATCATGGTAGGTCATTGGCTATGTTCCTTCCTAGAAAATCCAAATCACCTGGGGAATGCGACTCTAGGTTCAGAGTAGAGCCAACCGAACGCTTTGGGTGGGAACTTAGGGACTAGTAGTAGAAGGTCGCAGATCTTCAACACCGATTCCCTAACCTTCGATACAGAGGGGTAAATCCGTCTATATATGGTTTTCGGATAACTATATATATTTGTGTAATCACGTGATTGTTACATTGTATGCATAGCATACGTGTGAAAATTTAAATGAAATTGTTTGAAACCATGGTGCGAATAAAAAGGAATAACACACTAAGCTAGTTGTAAGCTTATACCCCTATAGGTTTTGTTGAAACAGGTATACTTGTGGCTTAAAGCAAAGATCATGACATTAAGGAAGTCATGGAAGGATGTTAAACTTTTATGAAGGCAATGGGAACATAGGATGAAGTTATCTTGTAAGGTTCCTTATATGTAATGTATGCTATGTTAGTGTTTTGAAAATTTTAAGAAGTGTATTTATTTTGATTTGAAGACAATAGAGGGATATACCTCTAAGAATTGTAATTTATCATGTGTTATGCTTTATGATAAGTATTCTCTTTCCCTTATTACTTAATTATTATCAATGTAAATTGCGCTACTCCGATGCATTACCTTGGTTGTGATGTACGCTTTGTACATGGTATGGAAGCCTTCACGTGACTGAGATAGTCATTCCTAGGCTTTAGTATTGTATACGGCGGACTGCCACGTTTAGGGTACCTCTCGGTGCGTGACCGTTTAAATTGGTATCAGAGCAACAAGGTTTTGGGAATTAGGAAAAAGGATACTAGAAGGTTAGGGTGATAGGATTTGATCTTATGTCTAAGAATCCTTATTTCTAAGAATAGAACTCTATCTTAGAGAGTATTAGAAGAAGGAAGGAAATGCTTATACAAGCATAAGAGGATATTTAGGAAAATACGATTAATGAAATGGGAAGTATCACATAAAAGGATTTACTCTAGAATGTTGACCGAAGTTTAAGGAAGGTAGAAACGACTTGGAGATAGAACATAGTGGAACGGTGCAGAGAAAACAAGAATGAGACAAAGAATTGAGATATAGAGTAAAGTAAGCTTACCTTAGCAATTTTAATAAGCCTTGATGTATGGTAACCCTATTCAACTCTTAGCTGAGACCAATTAAAAACAAAATTAGTGTAATACGTCTTTTATAGAGAAGACCCCTAGGTAATAATATTAAGTACCTACAGTAACCCTTTAATCAAAATGGAAAAAAAGCTGTAACGCTCCTCTTTTATCTAAAAACAAATAACATGTGTGTAAAACCTGAAATGAAGAGAATAACTAATACAGCCGCTTTGTTTGGTTCTAGGAAGCTATTCGAGGAAATTATGCCACGATCGAGCATCCCTCTCGAAGAACAACAAGAACAAGGAGTACCCCTACCACTAGATCTAACTCAAGAACTCTTTAACCACTATGAGACATCTAAAAGAGACGATAAGAGCATACATGCAATAAGTACCCATGACCTTTGCACCCACTCCAGTTATAAGACCCCAACTCGGAACAATAGCAGTATCGTAAGATCTTTCCTTCATGACTAATCCAGAACCCGAGGTTAAGAGACAAACAACTCAAACCTCTTAAGGATCGCATGACTCCTAAGGTCAAATGCTGGAAGTGTAAGGGAGGACATTTCCCCAAAAGATGCCCACAACTACAGAACAAGTGTTACTTTTGTGGAAACCCCGATCACAAGATCCGTGATTGTCCTATAAAGAATGGCACTATCTGTTCTGGTTACGCAAAGGGAAGACATGGTGCCAACATTTGCCCAATGAAAATAAGAGAATGCTATGTATGCAAACGCCCATCTGCAGGACCAGAAATTATCCCAGAGATGCTAAGGAAACATGCTTTATGTGCTAGGTGTGGTACCTCTATATACGTGAAGATTTATAGTCGCAAGGTCTATGGGAGGACCCCATCCCATTCCCCAAAGGAGATGATCCATCCAAGAAAGAATGTGGAACTTTGTCTAGAGATCCTACCACAATATCTCACCACACAGGAAAAGAAGAAGCTCCTGATGATGAAAACAAGGGATCAATAGATCAAAATGTCAAGGAGATGTTCCTACTCTATGAAGAGCAATCCGAAGCAGGAACGGAAGCTAAACCTTTCGTAAAAGCCTTAAAGTATTGATAGGAGTAACGCTTTTGTTAAAAGGATTAATGATGATGTAAACATTGTCTAAGTAATGATTTGAAATTGTAACCATGTTTTGTATCCTTTCTTTGAACTTTTGTAAATGAAGAATTTAAGTCTTCCTTCTGTTTTCGTATATTTGTTTTAATGATATGAATTTCCTTTTCATTATTATGATTTCAGTCAGTTTTCAATATTTCTTATATATATATATATTTTACGCATTTCCGTATTCGATCTCTATTAGCTTGTTTCTTTAATGTTTTTCCTAAGACGTCTAGGACTTAATAAAATTTAAGAATCTCACTCAAAACTTAATAAAACCTGTAGAGCAAATAGAAGGTGCACTCGTGCACAACACGAACCAAAAATACCTCCTATAGAACCTGAGAACTGAGAAGGACCTCAGCAACCAAATCAACCAAGAGTGAACCCAGTTAACATCGAACAACTTGCCAACCTCATAAGGGTGTTCGTGCAACAAGCTCATGCTATACCAACACCTGTGTCACGCCCCAATGGGTACCCTAAACGTGACAGTCCGCCACACTCAATATTAAAGCTTAAGTATGACAACCTTAGTCATTTCCAAAAGCTTTTATATTAAGTGTAAGGCTTACTTTCACAATTTTAGAGGACCATATATGGAATAATGAAGCTTAAGGAGATATAAAAACATATTAAGAAAAGAAGAATCACAATAATTATTTGTTCATGGCAAAACTTTACAAACTTAGGGACAACTCCCTAAATTACTAATCTATTATATACATATAACATGCTAATACTAAGCTTTATCCAGATTTCTAATGTTCAAAAGGGATTACCTGCCCGCATGGTCCACGTGGCCTTAACCATAAGTACGGAACTGCAAAAGATATCTTGGGGTATAAGCTAATAGGCTTAGTGAGAACTATTTCCATAAATAACTTCTTGTAACAAGATTCAAACAAGTTGGTTAATCACACATATGTAATGCATCAAACACGTGGGCAAACAATCATATAGCTTTCCGGGAACTATATGTTGAATGGATTTACGCCCTCCATTCGGGGTTTGGTGATACTCAAAACAAGTAGTTTTAATAATAGAAAATTTAAGCTTGCGAGCATGCAGCACTCATCGCCAAGCATTCATTAAAAAGTTTTAAACTTGCGAGCACTCATCGCCAAGTATTCCGAATCTACTTGATTTGACCTTGCTTTCGGATCAACCGCCAAGCATATTCCATTAAGCCGCCAAGCAATCGCTTTCGGATCTCCGCCAAGTGTTGCTTTCGACATGAGCTTACTATCCTTCTCACCCAAGGATAATAACCCAACCATGCAATGTGACTCACTTCGTGGTATGCATGAGTTCATTAATTTATAAAGTCATAACATAATTATTTTCAACTTTAGGCGATCAAGGAATTTCACACAAATCAATATTAAACTAAAACAATCACTTAGAACAATTCGGGCTTCGATATTCTTAGAATTCTTTCAAGGAATTATTTTACATGCATATCGGTTTATCTTTTCCTAACTCTAGTGCAACTAATTTACAAGCACAACAAGTGTAGCATTTAATGGAAATAAACTCACGATGCCATTGTCGTCTATTCCTCTAAGCGGATGAGTCGTTCACACACTCCACTTAATCGTAATATTCTCGGGGTAAAGGAATCCTTCCTCGGGGTCACCTAACCAAAGAAAATACCCAATGAGTTTTTCTTGAGATTTTCTTGAATTTTGACAAAACAATGTCAAAGAACGTTAAAGTTCGTATAAAGAATGTTCCAACTTAAAATGGCCATAACTTGGTCATTTTAACTCGGAATCGCGCATATAATATACCGATTTCTATCTACTCGAAAAGATCTACCCATTTCTAAAATTATTTCCAACAAACAAGCCATATAGGCTCCGAAAAAGTGGCGACAAAATTCACCACGGATTTCCAAGTAAAAACAACTTTGGTTCAAGAAATCAAAATTTGTTTGATAAATACTTAGTTATCTATATAGTTGAAAAATTCTCTTTTTATAACTATATAACTCATATTTAAGCATGCTCAAGTGTCTTGTTGTCCAATTATTTTTCTTAGGTAAAACAATGTCGGGTTGAAGCTTTTCGGAAATTGTTTTTGTAAATTTCTTTGAAATGAATACCTTGTTTTCTTTATTTTCTAAAAACGTTTTATGTTGGTTTTATTTATCTTTTCTAAGTGACTTTGAAAATAAAATTTTCTACTTTCTAAGTTACATTAATACTATATTTGAAGTTTTCTAGGAAATATGTTATTCTTCATTTTTCTTGTGTAAATTCCTTTGTTTACTTGTTTTGCAAAAATTCCTTACTTGATATTTCTCATTCTTTTTCTCATTTTCAAAAATAATCATCCATGCATGAAAATTTGTTTTCTTCATAAAAACAATGTGGAACAATTAAGGACTTTTTGTAGAAAAACTAATTTCTATAATCTTATTAACTTCTTCTTGTAACTTGAAAAGAAATAACTTTATTATTTTCAAACCATAAATTTTCTTTGCCTATTTGTTTGCAAAGGTCTTTACTTAAAATTTCCTTAGCCATATCTTATTTTCTTTTTATAAAAAGAACCATTTTTGTATCAACAAATTTTCTTTTGAAAACAAGGTGGAATAATAAGATTTAAGTAGCTTTTAAGTAAAAATAGTTTCTAAAAATTATAGTGATTCTTTTTGTAACTTGAAAAGGAATGAGTTTATTTTTGTTATCTTATAGATTTTATTTTACATAAACTTATTCTAAGTGACAAAAAGCCTTCTTTTATTTAATTATCTTTAGAAAATAAATTTTGGACAACAATCTAAATGAACATGATTATGAGAATAATAATAAACAAATAACATAAAGCATAATATAAAGTCAAGTATTGGAGTCTTAGCTTTTTCAAGGCTCCCGGGACTAAGAATAAACTAGTCCCATAATAAATAAAATGAAAGAAAGAAAAGCTTGTTTTGACTTGATGAGGACAAGTCTAAGACTAGAGACTAGTCTTAATTTCAACAAGGAATAAATAAATAAATTGCAATGGAAAAGTAAATAAATTGCTTTGCATGAAATAAATAAATTGCAAGTGAGCTTATATGCTCTAAAGAATATGTATATATGTATAGATATATAACAATAATAAAACAACATAAACATAAATGGATTGGCATGAAC
Source organism: Combretum micranthum (assembly GCA_024138025.1). Taxonomy (NCBI): domain Eukaryota; kingdom Viridiplantae; phylum Streptophyta; class Magnoliopsida; order Myrtales; family Combretaceae; genus Combretum; species Combretum micranthum. Next base: position 410,222 of record JAMXBD010000394.1, on the reverse strand, counting down.
AAGAACAATACATGAACATAATGTAGTTTCCATAACTTGTAGTATTTGGAAACTCACACTATGGTCATGTAAAGTTACATGACATGAAGAAGAAGAAAGAAATATAAAGTGGTTACCTAAAGAAGACTTTGATATGGTTATGTGGTTATGGGTTTTGTTTGTTGGTAGAAGTTGTTGTAGAATTATTTGAGAGAGTTTTGAGATAGTTTTGGAGAGTTTTGAGAGGAAAATTTGAGAGAGTTTTGTATGAATTTGTGGGTAGTGAATGTGTGAAAGAAGTGAAAGAGGAGGGGGGTATTTATAGGAAATTGAGGAGTGATTTTTGTGTGATTAAAATAAATTAAAATTGAAACAAAATTGGAGGACATGGGGAGGGGCGCCGGCCATTGAGTGTAGGAGGGAGGGATGTGATTTATTTTTTTGACTTTTTGTTAAATAAAAGATGTAATATGTAAGATAGATGTGATATAAAGTTATGGGAAAGGTAAAAAGTTAAGATTATATTATGTAGAGTGTAAGAATAGGTGTAAGAAAAAGTAGAGATAAAAGAATAGTGTAGAATAGTAATGAATAGTGTAATGTAAAGTAGATATGACAATTAAAGTACCGGTAGTAAGAAAATACACGTATAATAGCTATATCTGTTATTTTTACTTACCGAAAAATTACGAAACTGATATTTTTGGAAAACTTATATTTTTACGAGTCTAACGGTGTATTCGGAATATTTTTACTATTCCGGGCTTCCGGACACGTTTTTCGAGAACTGTGTCCGATCGGGTTCGAAGGACACCCGAATTTCGCGAAACTGAAATTTTTATAAAACCTATGGTTATTACGATCTATTTTAGCTAATTATCCCAACTTCGTTTTCTAGGGCCAAAGAAAACAGCAATGCCGGATTTAGTTTGATACGGTAAACTAGGGTTTTGTTGACCTTTAGGGTTTCGTTTGACTTCCGATTAGGGTTTTGTGCTAAACCGATTCCGAAAATTTAGGGGTTTACAACCTGTACTGGTGCAAGAATTAGCACCAAAGTTCCAACGCCACCTATTGAAATGGCACTAGCTGAGCCGCTATCACTAAAACCTTATTAGAGTATGTTGCTAGATTTCATCAAGTGCAATTGATATTTTGATGGAGCTTTTAGGAAACCGGATGAAGCTGAGGATTGGTTAGCACAAATAGAGCGATCTTTCAGTGCTTTTGAGGTACCACAACACCTTCAGCTTACTTATGGTACTTTTATGCTGAGATCAATGCAAGCATATGGTGGGAATCCAAAAGTAGGGAGCTGCTACCACCAATCACATGGGAAATATTTAGGCATAAATTCTTGGAGAACTTTTTCCCCGGAAGCTTGAGAGTTCAATATAGTGTAGATTTCTTAAGTGTCTTTCAAGGAGGCCGTAGCCTTAATCAATATGAAACAGAGTTTAGTAGACTATTACAATATACCCCTGAATCATATAAAAATAGCGAGGAACTCAAGAGGCAAGTATGCTTAGGAGGATTGGACGAAGACCTTCATATGAAGTTGATAGAGTTTGACATTAAATATTTTCGAAAATTAGTGGAAAGAGCACGAATTATGGAAGGTGCTAAGAAAAGGAGAAGGACGGAAAAGAATGTCATGATAATTGAGGAAGAACCTATAAGTGGACCTAGCTTAAGCCTCAAAATCAATGAATTCAAACCATCGGTCAACCCAAGAAGATAGAAGGATAAAAAGAAACCAGATATCCAAAGTTGAAAATGCAAAGGGGGACATCAACCAAGACGTCCCAAGTTACAACACAAGTGTTACTACTGCGAAAGTCCGAACCACAAAGTCCTGAGATATTCAAAGAAAACCACTGCCATCTGCCTGATCTGTAAGGAACAAGGACATATTGCCAAGCAGTGCCTTAAGAAGAAAGATGTGGATATCACTAAGAATGGAAATAATAGTAGGAATGGGAGATACTCGGTAATACCCCCATAAGGAGTACGTGTGTACAACCTACAAGGACAATGGGTTTACAAGGAAACCAACCACAAAGAAATAGAATTTGCTACCCTGGAAGAGGACGATAGTCATAGATGTGATTCAATATCAGGTTACCATCATACCCTTAGATGTTAGATATCCTTTTTACATCGCTAGGACTAGAGGAACAATTTGCTAGTAATGACCTTAGATTACATAATCGTCACCACCTAATACAGAACAGATAGATCTAAGATCGTAAAAAAAATTTTTTTTTAACACATATCAAAAGAAGAAATCAAATCAAATTCCATCTATCTAAAAACACTCGAAACAAAGTACATCAAAAGCTTAAATATTACCACCTAAAGGCTACAACCAGTGATGATAAAATTTAAACATATAATTTCAAAATTTTCCAAAATTAACGAAACATCTTGATCTCAAACCTTGTCAAGATGATCATGCAAATGATAAAACAACAATATCCATAGGAATGAAATAAGTATGAACATTGCGTATTTTATACGTGCATGTCATATATATACTCACATAAGAATGGAAAAGCGAATTCACAACCTTCTTTTGTTGAGCGTATGTACCAGTATCGTGTCAGGATGAGTCATCATCAGTCTAAAGTCGAGTCAAGTCAAGTGTCAAGTCATCAGTTATTTGTCGTCTTGGTCGAGTTGGAGACTCTTTAAAAAGGTCAAGTAAAGTGAAGATTGAAAGTCACTAAAACCAAATCTTATTGATTTTATATATGCTATATTGCACAGAATGTTAAATGCACATAATTAACGAAATTCCCAATACCACCGACAAAGAATAAACAAGAAACATAAATTATGAAAGAAAAGATACTAAAACAGCGATAAACTTCCAAACCCTTTTCGTGGAAGTGAAGTAGCGCCAGCCCCCCCCATAATGCCTCAAATTTTTTTATTTTTCATTTATTTAATTAACACAAATTATCTCCCACATTTTCCTATAAATAACCCCCTCATACCTTCACTTCTTTCACACCACTTCTTCTCTAAAGTTACTATACCAAAATCTCTCTCAAAATCTCTCAAGAATTCTCTCAAGAAGTTCTTCCTAGTTTAGCTTCTTTTAGGTAAGAATTCCTCCAAGCTTTCTTTATGTTCATCTACTTAGTATGAACTTAGTGTGTGTTTTCAAAAACCATGAAGGTCAAGAAAGCAACAATAGGTTCATACTTTGTTTTTGTTCATAATCACAAATTCCTTTAGTTCCTTTATGTTTCCCTTATGTTTGTTACTATCTAATATATCTATATAGCTATATATATTATTTAGAGCATATAAGCTCATTGTCTTGCAATTTATTTACTTTTCTTGCAATTTATTAACTTCATTGCAATTTATTTATTTCAAGTTGTTTTTTTAAGACTAGTCGTTCTAGTCTTAGACTTGTCTTCATCAAGTCAAAACAATTCCTTTTCTTTTCTTTTCTTTTCGGGACTAGTCCTTTCTTAGTCCCGGGGTACCTTGATGAAGCTAAGGTCCTGTAGACACCCAATTTTTGCTCAAATTTAGGGCTCCAATTTATAATAAAAATTAGTGTTATATCAAGCTCATAAAAAAAATAAAATAAAATAATAAAAAATAAATAAATAAAATAAAAAAATAGAAAAGATGGGTAAAGTAATAAATAAAGTAAAAAATAAAAATAGAAAAGAAAGAAAAAATATAGGTAAACAAAAAGAAGAAAATAAGAATTTTTGAATAAAAATAAAAAAATAATAAATAAATTAAAAAAATAAAAAATGAAAATTAATAATACATTTTTGTTGTAAATTATTCATAAAGATAATTAAACAAATTTTCAAAAATTATTTTGTTTAATTTTGAATGAGCCTTAAAGTTTAAATTTGTTGAACCCAACTAGGCACAAGCCAACGGCCTAACAGTTAAGACCACTGACCCATATGACTAGACCAGCCACAGGACCTGGGTTTGATTCCATGAAGAGGCAAATAAGGATGAGGATTCAATGTCGGCATGGGATAGACTGGATTTGTATTAAATGTGTGCGAAAATCAGCCTCGAACAGCCCCAATTTTTCAGTTGAAAATTGGGAAAATTTTCGAAAATCTGGCAAAATTGAAGAATCATCAATGGCGGCTGATCAAATTCAATGAATTTGAACGATTCAATTGATCCTATATAGAGATAGGATCGAATATTCGAGGATTTGATCATCAATTTCGTCAGTTACGAATAAATCAAATTCCAATTTTCGAATTAAATTTTTTTTGCGAAAAATTGGGAAGTCATTAAATGCAATTTCGTAACTGATCATCAATTTCGTTAGTTACGAATGAATTAAATTCCAATTTTCCAATTAAATTTTTTGCAAAAATTGGGAAGTCATTAAATGCAATTCGTAACTGATCATCAATTTTGTCAGTTGCGAACGAATCAAATTCCAATTTTCGAATTAAATTTTTTACGAAAAATGGGAAGTCATTAAATGCAATTCGTAACTGAAATCAGACCATGGATCTATAAATAGGAATGATCCATGAACAAAAGGCAGACAACAATTGCAAGGATTACTCAGAGATTCAAAGCATTCGAAAATTTTCGAAGTAAGGGTTTAGAGGGAAGAAAAGCACAAAACAGAGAGAAAAAGAAAAAGAGAAAAAGCCAAAAAAAGGAAATATAGAAGAAAAAACAAAAAAATAGAGAGAAAAAGAAAAAGAGAAAAAGCCAAAAAGAGGAAATATAGAAGAAAAACACAAAAACAGAGAGAGAGAAAAAAAGAAGCAGCAGAGAATAAAAAAAATATATAACATAGAGAGAAAAATTCCATACAAATATCTCAGCAAAAATCACTCAAAAAAATTGGAATCAAACAAGTTCCTGGGAAGAAAGCAAATTGATTGTTGGTTTCAGTCTACTCGTGCAGTCAGCAGTCAACAGTCAACGGTCAATGGCCAACGGTCCACATCCAGATCAGTGCTCTAGATCTGATCCGAACGATCCAACGGTCCAGGTTCCTGGGGAAAGAAAGCAAATTGATTATTGGTTTCAGTCTACTTGTGTAGTCAGCGGTCAACAATCAACGGTCAACGGTCCACATCCAGATCAGCGCTCCAGATATGATCCCAACGATCCAACGGTCCAGGTGAGTTTGGATTAAATTTTTCAATCTAAAATATTTTCATATAACCTTAAATTTGCTATGAGAATAATAAGTTTTCATCAAATTATTCTCATAAATTTGCTATGAGAATAATCAAAGTTTTCATCAAATTATTCTCATAAATTTGCTATGAGAATAATCAAAGTTTTCATCAATTATTCTCATAAATTTGCTATGAGAATAATCCAAGTTTTCATCAAATTATCTCATAAATTTGCTATGAGAATAATCCAAGTTTTCATCAAATTATTCTCATAAATTTGCTATGAGAATAATCCATGTTTTCATCAAATTATTCTCATAAATTTGCTATGAAAATAATCAAGTTTCATCAAATTATTCTCATAAATTTGCTATGAAATTAATCAAAGTTTTTAATCAAATTATTTTCATAAATTAGCTATGAAATTAATCAAAGTTTTTAATCAAATTATTTTCATAAATTAGCTATGGAAATAATCATCCAAAGTTCAATCAAAATATTTTCATCAAAATTGATTTTCATGTAGTATTAAATTAGCCATGAATTATCATAAAATGATTTGGACTTAGAAAAATTGCATTTTCATGAAATGAAAATCAATTGATTTAGATCATAGGATCATCAAAAATGGTTTTCACAAAAATTTAAAAAATTTAGTGAATTTAAAGTGAAAAGAGTTCAAAAATTAAAATTGATCACAAACTAAGGTTCTTTTCAAAGAACTATGTTTTGTCTGATCTCGATTAGCGAGTACGTAGGCACCTACGGGGCGACAAAAAAATGAAAAAATATTTTTTGTTTATCATTTTGGTTATTTTTGTGTAATTTTTGAGAAATATAAAAATATAAAAATATAAAAAGGAAAACAAAAAATGTGACTTGTAAATATTTTTATTTGAATTTTTGAGCATGAAAAGGATAAATTATAAATTTGAAATTCCAAAAGTGGTAACCATTTGGTTTTAATAGGTTAGCCCCCGAATCCATGATATCTGGTTTTAAAAGTTTGGTTTTTAAATCAAATTTTCGCAGACTAGTAGCTAAGTTAGGATCAACCGACCCATTGATCCTAGCTTTTATTTTTTCCCGATTTATATCGGGTGGCGACTCTAAAAAGTTTTCAAAAATTAAAATTTCTTTTAACCCCTAGTCGAGGATTCATGTTAAATGGGTTCGGGTTTAATGTGAATCGGGTTAGGAGAAATGAACCAGATAGTGGGAAAATCCAGGCTCGACAGGTCCCAATACTTGATTTACTTTCTTATTTGCTTAATCTTCCAAGTTATTATGTTCCTTTATATTTCTATAGTTTATGATTCATATTCATGCATGAACATAATGTTTTTGTCTCAATAAAAATAAATGAGGAAGTGTTTTCATAAACTAAAGGTTCTTGGATTTCTTAAAAACTCATGAACATATTTGGAAATGATTTTTCTTAAATAAACAAAAGGTTTTATAAAAACTTATTTTCATCAAGTATTAGAAACTCTTTTAAAAATCATTACAAGAAACAAAAATATCATTTATTACTTTTAAAAAGTTATTGGAATGTAAGTTTAAAAAATAAAAACCACTCCTTAAGAATTTAAAAGTAATTACAAGAGATTAAATTTAGAAAAAGGAATATCCATAACTTATGATCTTTTCAAAAGTAAAATGAATATTCCAACAAAATCTCAAGTTCAAAGTCTTCTAAAAACTTTACTTTTTCATAAATTGAGACAACTTCATTTACTTCATACATTTGTTATGAGTCATTACCTATATGTATATACCTTTCAAAAAGTTTATAAAATACTTGAAATATTCATCTTTTCAAATGAGCTTTATTTACAAGAAGGAAAACTAGTTTTTTCAAATTCATGGAAAATCTGGTCGCTGCTTTTTCGGGACCCAAACGACTTAGTTTGATGAAAGTTAAAATGAGCAAGTTATGACCATTTTAAGTTGGAATTTCCTCTTATACGATTTTACCGCGATTTTAAGAAAAGTTTAGAATTTTCAAGAAGAGAAACTTCATGAAATACTCATTTTGGGTATTCTTCTTGATTAGATAATCTCGAGGAGGATTGTTCGTATCCCGAGGATTACTACGATTAGTGGAAATCCGGAACGACTCATCCATTTCAACAAAGGTGTCATTATGGCTGAGTGAGTTTACTCCCCGTTATTTTTTTTTCATGCTCTTGATTGTGTTTGTAAAATTAGTTGCACTAGAATTTAGGCAAAATCAAAAGGAAGTGTACGATAATATGTTGAAAGAATACTAAGTATATCGAAATTCGATTTGTTTGTAATAAAGTTGTATGTACATTATTATCTTGAAGTGTTTGAAATTGGTTGATCACTTGAAAGAAGTTAAATGTAACTATTAGACTTTAATTAAGAAATTATTCATGCACTTCATATGTTGAGTCACATTTCATTCACTACTATACAATTGGTGGGACAAGTATAATAGTGGTGATAGGCAGAATCTGTATATCATGTAAGTGGCGAGTAGGAGCCGGTAAAAAAACTACAAAAATTGGTGGCTAGTAGGAGCCTGTAATAACTACAAGTTTTTGATGGCGTATAGGAGCCGATAAGATCTATAAAAGTGTTTTTAAAAGTTGTGGCTGTAATTGGCCTGAATACCCAACCCCGAATGAAGGGCGTAATTCATTCAACATATGATTCTCGGAAAGTCATATCTCTTGTATGCTCACGTGGTTGTTGCATTTCATATGTTTGAATAATAACTTGGTTGATAATTTACTTTGAGTATGAATTTTGGGATTTACTCACTAAACCCATAAGCTTATACCCCTATAGGTATTTGCAGTCTCAGGAACACCTATTTTTGTGCCCGAGGCCTCCCCGTATTCGTGTAAGTTTTATATATTGAAGCTTTTGGAGGAAATTTGCTCGAAGACTTAGATTATAATTCCTTTGAGATATTTAATGTAGTATTTTGGATATTGTAAAAATTATCACGATCCTTGGGACTAGCGGGGGTATGCCCCTAAGAAATCATGTAATAGACCTTTGGATATTAATGATATAATATGTTTTATTTTTGGATTCTTGTATGTTCATTTCTACTTACTTAAACTATGCTTCCCAAAAGCGTCTCCTATTACCGTGCTAGACACCTTATATGTAATACTAAGGCTTTCGCATGACTAAGGTAGTAATTCTTGAGCCTTGATATTATATGTGGCGGGATGCCACATTTAGGGTACCCTTTGGGGCGTGACAGTTCGTATCCCGAAGATTACTATGATTAATGGAAATCCCGAATGACTCATCCATTTCAAGAAAGGTGTCATCATGGCTGAGTGAGTTTATTCCCCGTTATTTTTCATACTTATGATTGTGCTTGTAAAATTAGTTGCACTAGAATTTAAGCAAAATCAAATGGAAGTTGTATGATAACATGTTGAAAGAATATTAAGTATATCGAAACTTGATTTGCTTGTAATAAAGTTGTTTGTACCTTACTATCTTGAAGTGTTTGAAATTGGTTGCTCACTTGAAAGAAGATAAATATAACTACTAGACTTTAATCAAGAAATTATGTATGCACTTCATATGTTGAGTCACATTTCATTCACTACTATACAATTGGTGGGACAAGTGTATAACAGTGGTGGTAGACATAACTGGTATATCATGTAAGTGGCGAGTAGGAGCCAGTAAGAACTACGTAAATTGGTGGCTAGTAAGAGCCTGTAATAACTACAAGTTTTTGATGGCGTATAGGAGTCGGTAAGATCTATAAAAGTGTTTTAAAAGTTGTGGCTGTAATTGGCCTGAATACCCAACCCCGAATGAAGGGCGTAATTCATTCAACATATGATTCCCAGAAAGTCATATGTCTTGTATGCTCATGTGGTTGTTGCATTCCATATGTTTGAATAATAAACTTGGTTGATAATTTACTTTGAGTATGAATTTTGGGATTTACTCACTAAGCCCATAAGTTTACACCTCTATAGGTATTTTTATTCTCAGGAACACCTATTTTTGTGCCCGGGGCCTCCCCATATCCGTGTAAGTTTTCCATTGAAGCTTTTGGGGGAAATCTACTTGAAGATTTAGATTAGAATTCCTTTGAAATCTTTAATATAGTATTTGGATATTGTAAAGACTATCACGATCTTTGGGATTAGTAGGGGTATGCCCCTAAGAAATCATGTAATAGATCTTTGGTTATTAATGATATAATATGTTTTATTTCTGGATTCTTGTATGTTCATCTTTACTTACTTAAACTATGCTTCCCAAAAGCGTCTCCTATTACCGTGCTAGACGCCTTACATGTAATACTAAGGCTTTCGCATGACTAAGGTAGTCATTCTTAAGTCTTGATATTATATGTGGCGGACTGCCACGTTTAGGGTACCCTTCGGGGTGTGACAGTTTAAGTTGGTATCAGAGCAACAAGTTTATAGGAATAAAGGTAATAGGAATAAATCTAGAATAGAGAAAGATAGATATGTTTATGGAGAAAGGACTTAGATAAGATTAGATAAGTCTAGAAATTCTCAAAAAGGAAAATTAATGACCTCCCTTGTCTTTTATAGCCTACTCTTGGAGAAGTTAGAGTTAAGGCCCAATGTTGAACTTAAGAAATGATAAAACCCTTGTGGACTACCAGTTAAAAGTAGGAAGCCTATGTAAGGAGTTTGCCCTATTAGACTGACTTAGAAGTTTCTTACGGTATGGAATGGCTCATGTGCCATTACAACCACATCCCTATGCTCCAAGAAGCTCCGTTCATTTTCTGAAACGATGGACGTCCAGTTTTCCCGATTTTTGAACTTGGAATTCCATAGGCCGGTTATGTATCTATGCCTACGATGAGCTAGCAGATTCACGGATGAGACGAGGATGATTCCAACCATCAAGAAGCTAGTCAAGATTTCGGATGGACTGTTGAACCAACCCCAAATGAGAACATCCCGAATAAGAAGCCGATCTCACATTCCCCTAATAAGAGACCTGACTGAGAATGAAGTGATGGAAGTATCCGATGAAGAGCATGCATCACAGACGGAGTTTGATCAACGGGAGCCAAGCACGTCTAGGAATCAACCCTCCTACAAAGCAAAAAGGAATGATGGTCCGAAGCTACTTGAAGCTGTTCGTAACTAAGAGGCCAAAGACGACTCCTAGTCTCAACCACCATAATATAATCCCCTCACCATGAAGAAAGTCGAAGAAGGAAGGAAGGATCCACCTAAGCAATCCCATGTATCCATCAAGAATTTTGTAATCAAATAGATTTACGAGATAGGATCGATCAGTAGTTAATTTATATTTTTGAAAAAGTTTCCAATATTTGAATTTCTTTTGCAAGCCTTGATTTCTTTATGTATGGGATTTCATCCCCTTCTATGCTTTTTAATTAAATGAAGTATTTTGGTTTAAACAAATTTCATCTCTTGATTTAGTTGCTTAAACTTCTTTTATATGATATTTCTCATTACATGTTTATTTAAAAGCTCCTGCAATTTCCGTAACTTAATATGTAAAAGACTTAATAATCTAGTATTTACATAAACAATTAAAACAGCCGACCGAGAAGAGGACGACCAAGGGTAAGGCAGGCGTCGAACAATCACCTGAAGAAGTTAACCAACCAGAAGTACCCCTATGGCTCCTGTTCCGAACCCGCAAGGTGATCTTCAAGCCACCTTGTGTCAATTAACACAGCTTCTTAATGTGTTAGTTCAACAACAATAGAGGAACATGCCCCTACAGGCACCAGCTCAAGCACCGCCCCAGTAGGCACCTCAAGCATCTATATATGGACCAGCAGCACCTGATGCTCAATCGCATACAGTACCCTTGCCGCCTTCGCCACCACCTTGACCATACAGAACTTCACTCCTAGATTTTATCAAAAGTAACCGTTACTTTGACGGAGCTTTTGGGAAACCAGATGAAGCTGAGGATTGGCTCACGCAGATAGAACGATCTTTTACCGCTTATGAAGTTCCTCATCATCTTCAAATAAGCTATGGCACCTATATGTTAAGGTTTAACGCCCGCGTCTGGTGGGAGTCCAAGATTAGGGAATTGCCACCACCCATCACCTGGGATATATTTCGGAATGAGTTTCTAGAAAATTATTTCCCTGGAAGTTTAAGAGCAAGATATAGTGCAGATTTATTGCACATATCTCAGAAAGGAAAATCCATAGAACAATACGAGACGAAATTCAACCGACTCTTGCAGTATGCTCCTAATTCTTATAAGTATAGTGAGGAGCTAAAACGACAAGTGTTCCTGAATGGGTTAGAAGAAGACCAGAGGATGCGGTTAGAAGAGTTTGACATCCGCACCTTCAAAGAATTGGTTGAAAGAGCAAGAATTGTTGAAGGGGCCAAGAAAAGGAAAGCTGGGACTTCTGAGAAGAAAGTGCATGTGTTTGGAAGAAAATTTCAACCAGGAACAAGCTTCAATTTCCCTTCTAAGAGGTTTAAACCAATTAGCCACTTTAAGGGAAATTTCAGTAGACAAAAGGATAATTTCAAGGCAGCAGTAAGTTATTGGAAATGCAAAGGGGCGCACTATCCGAAGAGATGCCCCCTTCTCCTAGAACAAATGTTATTTCTATGGTGACCCGAGCCATAAGATTCTGGATTGCCCAAAGAAAGCTTCTACGACTTGTTTTGTATGCAAGCAAACGGGACATTTTGCCAACGAGTGTCCCCAAAGAAATCTCACAACAAATCTACCTGTTGGATCTTTAGGAGGACTTGCACCAACAAAGAGTGGGAATGGAAGCGAAAGTCACTCAGCATCATCCATGCATGGGCTGAGAATTTACAACCTTGAAGGGCAATGGGTTTGTGAGGAGGATACCGAAGAAGGAGTAGAGTTGGCTGCCCTGGACCACGGAGAGGAGTATGACTATAGCTTGGTTACAGGTTAGCCTCAACCTTTAAAATATCCGTTTGTTTTGATATCTGTTAAGTATAAAGTTATATGTTGGAAATAATAGATGTCTAGGGAACCTTATAAAGATAATAAGAATAGTAACACACGCGTCTTGAACGCGGAACCATACAAATAGGGGACTTGACTGCTTATACCCTCTTTGATGCCGGTGCAACGCATTCCTTTATTGCCGCTAGTGTAGCCTCGAAGATCGATTTACCTATCACCACAACCCCAACAAGTTTTCATATAAAAACCCCCACCGGTGGTATGGTGACTACCAAAGAAGTAATAAGGAATTGCCCCATGAAGATACAAGGCCATGAGGCAACCACCGATCTTATAGTAATAGAAATCAGCAAGTACGAAGTGATTCTCGAAATGAGTTGGTTGTCCATGGTGGAAGCAAAGGTAGATTGTAGAAATAAAAAGGTGGAATTCATGGGACAAGACGGGAAGAAAGGTACGTTTTTGGGAGAATCCGCAACTTCTAAAAGTTTGGAGTTAAGTTCGTTCGAGCTAATTGAAGAAGTTGAGGAAGGAGTTGAAAGTTATGTGGGAAGTACGGAGGAGGATGAGGAAAGACCCAACATTGACGACATCCCCATCGTTAATGAGTTCTCCGATGTTTTTCTAGAAAAATTGCCTGGTTACCCCCAAAACGAGAAATCGATTTCGAGATCGATTTGATGCAAAAAACGGAACCCATATCCAAGGCACCATACCGAATGGCACCCATTGAGCTCAAGGAACTTAAGAAGCAATTACAAGAATTGCTTGACCAAGGATTCTTTAGACTAAGTGTCTTACCTTGGGAAGCTCCGATATTATTCGTAAAGAAGAAGGATGGATCGACGAGGTTGTGCATTGATTATCGAGAACTCAATAAGGTCACTATAAAGAATAAGTATCCATTGCCAAGGATTGACGATATCTTTGACCAACTACAAGGAGCAAGTGTGTTCTCACGCACTGATTTGAGATCGGGATACCACCAGCTAAGGATTAAACTGGAGGATGTGTCAAAGACCACTTTCAGAACTCGGTATGGACACTATGAGTTCATGGTTATGCCATTTGGATTAACTAATGCACCAGCTGCTTTCATGGACTTGATGAATCGGGTGTATAAACCGCTCTTGGATAAATGCGTGTGTCAAGCCCCATAGGGTATCCTAAACGTAATAGTCCGCCACATGCCATATAAGCTTCCTGAATTACTGCCTTAGTCGTTCGGGGGTCTCATATAGATGTAAGGCGCACCTTTACGACAATAGAATACAAGTCCAAATGGAGATAAAAGCTTAATTTGGCATACCTTGGCAGTAGGATATAACTCGTGAACATAATTAAACATTACATCTACTAAGGGGCATTCCCCCGCAAAAGAATATTTAATGGCCTTATACAGTTATCCAAAGTCTGAAAAGTTTCCTATGGAAGTCTAAACAAAAATTCCAACTCCTAGGAGAAACTCCTAGCTCTGTACCTGCACAGTCGGGTCACGCTGCCTAAGCCATAAATTGGGTAGCTGCAAAAGAAATAAACTGTAGGGACGTAAGCTACTAGCTTAGTGAGTGAAATCTCCCACAATAACATTTATGTCACAACAATTCAAGCAAGTGATTAATCAAGCAAGTGAATGCACCAAACATATGAGAACAAATACATATGACTATCCAAAAATCATATGTGGATGGACTTGCGCTCTCCATCTCGGGTTAGCAGATTAACGAATACTGCGGTACTAACTTTATGCCGTTTATGGTTCACGGGTAACCGAACAATTATTTCGTTTCTGGATCACGATTAACCGAACAATTATTTCGTTTCTGGATCACGATTAACCGAACAATTAATCTCGTTTATGGATCACGATTAACTGAACAATGCTAATGCTCCTTCCCATTATGATATGCACATGTCAAATTTGGCATTGGTGCGAATAGTTGACTAGGTCATTTTATTCAAGCGATCAAACAATTTCTCAAACAATGCATCATAACTAAACTACATAACCAGAATTTATCACCCAGTTTTGATATTCTTATTTTGAGTTCTCACATCATCATCAACATACAATTTCCCATTATTCCCCATCATACATATTCAATCATTTGGCCTACATTCTAGTGCACTAATTATCAAGCACATACAATAAATGAATCGGGAAGAGAAACTCACTCAGCCATGGGTTCGCCGGTCTTTAATAGTAATAGTCCAGAGGTAAGGATTCAACGTCCTCGAGTTCGCCTAGTCACAAAAGAAACACCCTAATAAGTATTTTACCATCTAAGAACACCAAAAACTCTAAGACAACTTAGTGAAATCGAAATTCGTGTCATTTCCGAAGTTTCGATTTAAAATGGCCATAACTTGGTCGTTTTAACTCGAAATTTCGTAAATTTTATATCGATTTCTATCTTCTTTGAAAGAGCTTTCTAATTATGAAGTTTAAATCGAGTTTTGAAAATATCTAAGCCTCGGAAATGAAGGATCAGATCTGTCCAGCGGTTATGTTGATTCCGGAAATGCGATTTTCATGAGTGCTCTTGAGATTCCTAAGTGAAAAATGAAACTAAATACCATGGTAATGAATTTCCCTATCAAGAATGTCATGATATGAACTTTTAGGTGCCTAAGTTCTTATAACTTTTTAGATTTAAAGAATTTATAACCTTTATCTTAGGACACTATTTCATGCCATTATTTAATAAATAAATTTGCTACACTTGGCCACACTTACTTATTATAAGGATTTTCTTTAGGAAAACTCCACTTTCTTTAAAGAAATTTTGACCCTTATATTAGCTATATCCTAAGGCCTTTATTTCTTTGATTAAATCTTCATTTATAAACTTTTAAGTGAGTCTTATACTAGGGTGGTTGCAAAAATCCGAATTTAGCAAAATTTATTTTTAAATTGATTCTTTTAAGAAAAATGCATTTTATACTTAGAACTTTAAGTAGTTATTTTACCTATACCCTAAGGACTCCATTTATTTAAGAAAATACCATTTTTGAAGTTGAAAAACTTGTGTTTTCTAACCATCTCTTCATTATTACAAATTTAGCCTATAAGACTTTCAACTCAAAACTTCTATTGGACTTCATCTCTTGTTTTAAATATTTTCTTTGGTAAAAACTCATTTAAACTCATGAGAAATATCATCAAACATTATCTATCACCTATAGTGTCACGCTCCGAAGGGTACCCTAAACGTGGCAGTCCACCGTACACAATATTAAAGCCTAAGAATGACCACCTCAGTCACGCGAAGGCTTCATACTATGTACAAGGCTCTAACACATGGAGAGACTCATCGGAGTAATGCATTTTATGTTGATACAACTTGAGAATAATGTAAAGGAAATTCAATTCACTATTCTTCAAAAATACAACTCATAACTTCAATTACAATTCATCAAAAGATTCTACTACATAAACTATTACAAGGCAAATAATAAAACCTAGCTAATAACTTCAAACATTCTTATGTCTTGCCGAATCCTGAAGTCATTCTCGACTTCAACCATCTCAGTCCCCACTTAGCATTCTTGAGATAACCTGTTCATTTAAACAACTATTGGGTATAAGCTACACTAGCTTAGTGAGTGAAAACTTCCAGGATTACATTTATAACACGTCATACACAATCAAGTGATTAGTCAGACAAGTGATATGCATCAAACTCATGAATTCAACAAACATATGACCTGCCGGAAATCATATGTGGATGGACTTACGCCCTCCATCCCGGGTTAGCAGATTAACGAATCCTGCAGTACGACCAAGACCGTTTCAGCTTACGGACAACTATAAACTATAAAATCGTTTAAGGTACAACGATAAACCAACAAATGCTAATGCTCCATCCCCATCGTGTATGAATGAGTTCAATTTCATCTTTAATTCCGAATAATCAATTATACCAATTCTTTTAAGTGATCAGTCAATAATCGCAGACACAATTCTAATTCATCTATACAAGCAATAGTTAATCACTCGCTTCGATATTCTTCCATTCCATTTCTCATATTAACAGTAAGCATACATAGTTCCCATTCGTCCCATCATGCATATCCATTTTATCTTTACCAAATATCTAGTGCAACTATTATTACAATCACATACAATAAATGAAATCGAAGTAATACTCACTCGGCCATTGGATCACCGGTCTCTTAGTATAAGTAATCCGGTGGTAGGGAATCGTCGATATCGGGGTCACCTAAAAAGGAAGAAATACCCTAATAAGTATTTCATCACTTAACTAGTCCAAGCTATCTCACACAATCTATCAAATTCGTAATTCTTCCTAAGCGGGAATTCCAACTTAAAACGGCCATAACTTGGTCATTTTAACTCGGAATCTCGCAAATTATATCGATTTCTACCTACTTCGAAAGATCTATCTATTAAATATTATTTTTAAGTTTTGAAAACATTTAGGTCTCGAAACAGAGGGATCAGATCTGATCAGTAACGGTTTCCGATTCCGAAAAATAGTTTTGTAAATGTTTGTAATGTTTCTACTATATAACTTAACTATACATGTAATATGAGTGATTTCCTAACATGAATGACATGAGATGAGCTTAATGTATGCATGATCTTGATGATTTTGGTAAAAGGAAATTTTGTAACTTTTTATTTTGCAAGACCATAATAACAACTTACTTATGAAAAATCTAGTTTTCTAACTTTGATCATTTTCACTTGTTTTGGATTTGTTACTTAAGAAAATATAATTATTTTTGTCAAAATTGAGTCTTCATTATATATATTACTTATGACCTTCATTTCTACATAAAATTTTCCATTTTACACTTTGTAAATATGTTTTCCAATATGATTTACTCAAAAATCCGAATTTTAGAATATCATTTTGAATGATTCATTTAGGGAAAATTGTTTAAAGCATTAAAATTTAAGACCTTATGATATCTATTACTTAAGGACTTCATTTAATACATAAACTTTCATTTTGAACTTGGATAATAGGTGTTCCTATGGCCTTCACTCAAAATTACGAATTTCACAAATTGGTTACTAACTCAAAATTTTCTCATCTTGATTCTATTTCTTGTTTATACATTAATCTCATCAAAACTCATTTCAACTTATAAAAATCACTACTTAATGATACATATTACCTATATACTTCATTTTTCACATAAAACATGAGTTTTGATGTTGATAAATGGTTTTAAAAATTGGTCTTGGTTGGGATCCGAATTTACAAAATTCATTTTTGGATATATCTTTGATAAAATCTATCTAAACTTGTGAAAATCCATTCCTTACATATCATATCTTAAGAGCCCTTCATTTCTTGAATAAAAACTTTATTTTTGAGTTGGAAAACATGTTTTGCACTAGGCCTTGGCCAAAATCCGAGAATAGAACTTTGTTTTGAAAATTAATCTTTGAAAATCATCTTTGAACCATATAAAATGAAGTCTTGATGCTATATATATATATTAGCCTTCATTTTCTTATGTAAAATTACATTTTGACACTTGAAAAGTAGTTTTTAAATATGGGTCTTGCCAAAATACGAATTTCACAATTTTGTTTGAGTTCATAACTAAGATCTATATTTAATATGAACATAAACATAAAACAAATGCATGGTAATAAGCTATAAACATCATGGATCTAAACTTCACTTATCAAAATCTTTCCATTTATGGTATCTATACTCTAAGCCCTTCATTTTAATAAAAATATACATTTTAAAGTTGAAAAACCACTTTTCTAAATAGGGTTCCATTTTCATCCGAATTTTCAAAATTGATTTTTGTTAAAAACAAAATATCTTGGGTTTCCTACAACTTTCCTACCATCATCAAGCTATAGCAAGTTGTTCATGAATATAAACAAAGACTAATGCATCTATGAACTCAAAACTTTAGATCTAGTTTTCTAAACTAGTTTTACATGCATGAATCACTAAGATAGACATGTGAATGCTATATCTATGCATAAATCATAAGGAGTGACAAAATAACAACTTAAATAACAAGATCTATGGCATAAACAAAAATCAAAGCCATAAAAAGTTAGATCTACAAAATACAATAACTTTAAACAAGAAAATAATTATAATACAAGTAATAAAAGTGGAGAAGAGAAAGATTTCATTTTTGGCATCATCATCCTAAGCTTTTAAGCTTATGGAAGTTCATTTGATGCATGAAACCTTCATTATACTTTACCTATATACACCTATGGAGCTTTGGATGAAATTTGCTTAGAAAATCTTTAAAAATGAAGTGTGGAAGCCATGGAAGAAGAAGGGGGCAGCTTTGTTTATTAGAGAAACATGAACAAGAAGAAGAAGAAAAGAGAGGAAATAGAGAGAGAAAAGGTTAAAGAATGAAAGAGGAAAAGTGAATAAATGAAGGAGTGAGAGAAATGAGTGTTTTAATTGTAATATGAGAGAAAAAAATAAAACATGGCAACCAATTTTGGACATGCTGCACGTGAATTAGGAGAAGGGAGAGAGAAATTTGTTTGAATTTTGACTTAAAATTGATTTGCGTAATAAATGTATTATGTAGCTTTCTTAAGAAGGAGTAGAAAATAATTATTTTAGTCAAATTATGATTAAATAAAAGGACAATGGCAGCAAAGATCAAAAATCTGCCATGAATTGTGGGATTATGTGTAGAAAGATGAAGTGAAAGAAGTATAGTAAGTACTTGAATGTATGGGTTGTAAAAGTACTTTATTAATAAAATAAATTAAAATAAAATAAAATTGGAAAATTTATTCCAAATAATTGTAACAGAATTTTCATAATAAAAATTAAATAATTATTTGAATTATTTTAGTATTTTAACAAATACGTTACCGTACGGTCAAAATACGAGAATATGAGCTATAAATAATATTTTTATAACCCGAAAAATTCTAGAAAAATATTTTATGGAATAAAAATATTTTTAAAATATTTCCAATTATTAAATTAATTTATTTTTTTTTTAGTACCAGGTCTTAAACAGAATCTGATCCCGTAAAGACCCAAACGAACTAAATTTTAGAAAAACAAAATTTTCTATAACATATAAAATATTTATCTAAAAATAAAGGCTTTATAAGAATAATAAAATTTTGTAATAAAATAAAAATGAATAGTGCAAAAGTCTAATCAATTACCGGTAATAATGGAAATACGATAAAAAGGTTATAACCGTAACTTTTATAACCCAAAAATTATATAACTGATATATTTAGAAATCTTATGAAATTACGAGTCTAACGGTACTATTGATATTTTTTATATCTCGAGCCCCGGGACACGCTTTTCGAAGTCTGTATCCGAACGGTTCGAAATAGGTCAAAAATTTACCAATATGATATTTTTAAACAAACTCGTATTACTATGAGCTATATACATATTTAGCTACGCCTCGGCCTCTAGGGTTAGGGCACTAGGTTGCCGACTTAGGCTATTGCATTCCATTATTTCCGGGTGATTTTCCGGTTTAGACCTTTGCCAATTTGGAAACTAATATTTATGTTTATACAACATTTTTAATTTGAGAAATCTATTTTTAAATTTTATTTTTGTAATATTTAATATCTCTTAATATTTCGAATTCTTGAATCGAGTTTTATTTCCGAAGGTCAATCATTATTTACTTTTTAATAGTTGTTTTTTTGGGCTTTATATTACCCGATTTTATAAGTTGGAGTTAATTATGGAATTTTTCGTACGTCGTAGTTTTGAATTTGAAGACCACTGTGTTCTTATTTTATTTTTTAAAGATTTTCATTTTCTCAAGATTAAGAAGTTTATGTATTCGTTCGCGTTTTGGGTTGAAATTTGGTTTTAATTTGGAGTGATTTCTAGGTTTATTTTCGAAGTCCATCTTAAAATTATTTATTCAAATTTTCCGGGGCTTACATATAGGCTTCATTTTTCTTGTAAAATACTTGTTTAGAAGTTGATAAAAGGGTTTTTAAACTAGGTTTCTCAAGTCATCCGAATTTACACTAGCTCATTTCTTGAAAAGTGTTTTCCTTTTTGGTTTCATTAACTCATCTACCTATAAATCTATGTACTAGCAAGGTTATTTACTCAAGACAAAAGCATTGATGACCATTAATGCACATAAACTCAAAATAAAGATGAGATCTTAAATGCCTACATGAATATGAGTGGTACAATGATAGAACTACTATCTTAAGTGCTTAAATAGGTTTTGAAAACATAAAAACTACATTTTTATGAAAGATCTTTCGGTCAAAATACTTTTAGATGGATGATCATGAAGTTTATAACATGAAAGCTCCTTTAAATGCAAGATCTACTTTGTGATGGTTTGGTATTCTTGTATTGATATTTCCTTGTCCCTAGCAAGAGACCGTGGGGACATTTAGTTGGAAATATCCAAGAATATCCTTGCCATTACAAGGATCTATGAGTAGAAGGAGCAAAAGTTCTTTTACTTGAAGTAAAATAGGAGACAAATGAAGAAAAAAAAAAGAAAGTTGTGTGTGTGTGTGTAGGAGCACTAAGGCTCACGGCAATGAAGTGTGAGAGGGAGAGAATTTGAGAGCTTTTTACCTTTGGAAAGTTTGAAAAATGAGAAGAATGAAGTGAGAGAGAGAAAATGTAGTTTATATAGGAAATGAAATTAGGTTAAATGGGATAAAATAAGTAAAAAATAAAAATTGCACAAAAGCTCATTAGTTTTGGAGGGGGGTGGTGGTTTGGGGTTGATTTTTGTGTGACTTGTTTTGATTGATTTGAGTACTAATTGTTATAAATTGAAATAATTATTTAGAGACAAAAGTCTTTGGAAAAGAAAATGTGATTGAGTGATTGTAAGGTTATAAGAATAGGGTGTACTTGTGAGTAGTAGGTTGTACTTGTGAATAGTGATGAATAGTAATTAAGACAGCTTAATTACCGGTAGTAAGAAAATACGAATAAAAAGGCTATAACTGTATTTTTCATAAACTGAAAAATTATGAAATTTATATTTTTGAAACCCTTATTAAATTTTGATTCAAATGAGTATTCACAAGTAAATTTTTGAAATTCAAGTTCTGGGGCATGTTTTTCTATAATGGGTCTCGGAAAAGCCCGGAATCAAAATTTTATCAAAATCTGATCTTTTCTTGGTTTGAAATATAATCAAGAACTATATTCAAAATTAATTTTTCTTATAAATGTTTCTTAATTGGAAACCGAGAAAAAGCCGTATTTAGGGTTTCTAGTTCTCACTCTAGTCTTAAGCTATTCCGGTTTAGGGTTTTGGATTCCGATTCTCGAGTTATCTTGGTTACTAGAAAAACCGGGTTTACAACCTACCCACCTTAAAAAGAGTTTTGTCCTAAAAACTGAACTGACGTACCTTGTTCCTCAAACAACTCGGGGTATTTCCTTCGAGTCTCCTCCTCAGCTTCCCAAGTTGCTTCCTTAGAAGCGTGGTTTCTCCACAATACTTTGACATATCGAATCTCTTTATTCCGAAGCTTTTGAGTTTTCTTATCCAAGATCTTTACGGGATGCTCTTCATATGTGAGATTCTCCTTTAGGCGAATGGGTTCCAATTCCAATATCCGCTTAGGGTCAGGCACATACTTTCTTAGCACCGACACGTGGAACACATTATGAACTCTCGACAAGATTGGCGGTAAGGCTAGTCGATAGGCTAAACTTCTCACTTTCTCCAAAATCTCAAAGGGTCCAATATACCTTGGGCTTAATTTCCCTTGAGTCTGCATCCTCTTTATGCTCTTATCGGGTTTATCTTTAGGTAGATATGATCGCCCACTTAGAATTCAAGTTCTCTTCTTTTCAGATCGGCCCAACTCTTCTGTCTGTCCTGAGCTTCTTTCATCTTCTATTGAATGACCCTGACCTTATCAGCTACTTCTTGAACTAATTCTGGCCCAATAGCAAGCTTTTCCACATTGTCCCAAAATAGAAGGGACCTACAACGCCGTCCATATAAGGCTTCATAGGGTGGCATCTGAATGGTTGAGTGGTAGCTATTGTTATAGGTAAACTCAATTAGAGGTATGTGATTGTCCCAACTTCCTTTAAATTCCAAAATGCATGCTCTTAACATATCCTCTAAGGTCTGAATGGTTCGCTCAGACTGTCCATCTGTCTGAGGATGGTAGGCAGTACTGAAATGCAACTTGGTGCCTAGGCTCTTTTGTAAACTTGTCCAGAACTTTGATACGAACCTTGGATCCCGATCTGAAACGATCCCCGCTGGTATACCATGAAGTCGTACAATCTCTCTAATGTAGATCTTAGCCAACTTATCCAGCGAATAGGTCATATTGATTGGTAAGAAGTGTGCTGACTTTGTCAAGCGATCCACTATTACCTAAACTGCATCACATCCCGTGGAGGTTTTCGAAAATCCACGTACAAAGTCCATTGAGATCTGATCCTACTTCCATTAGGGAATGGGTAGGGGCTTTAATAATCCTCCCGGCCGTTGATGTTCCACTTTAACCTGTTGACACACGGCACACTTCATAACATAATCAGCCACATCCCTCTTCATACCATTCCACAAATAGTGGCTTTTTATGTCTTGATACATTTTTGTACCACCCGGGTGCACGGTGTAACCGGAGTTGTGAGCTTCGCTCATGATTTCTTTTCTCAGTTCTTCATCTTCCGGCACACACAATCTCCCTTTCATCCTAACCACCTCTTCATCATCTAGAGTGAAGTCCGTATACTTTCCTTTGTATACTTCTTCCTTGATCTTCTTTATTACTTCATCATATCTTTGAGCTCTCTTGATCCTGTCGATCAAGGTGGGTTCCATGACCAAATTTGCAATCTCCATTTCAGCATCTTGCCCTACAAACTCAATTCTTAACCTTTCAAATTCCCTTATCAGTTCATTTTGTTCTGTGAGTAGAGCTGCTACTTCCCCGTAACTTTTGCGGCTCAAGGCATCGGCAACGGCGTTCAATTTTCTTGGACAGTAATTGATTCCTAAGTCATAGTCCTTTATATGTTCCAACCACTGTCTCTACCTCATGTTCAACTCCTTTTGTGTGAACAAATATTTGAGGCTCTTATGATGCATGTATACTTCACATCTTTGTCCATACAGGTAGTGTCTCCACAACTTCAAGGCAAAAACCACAGCAGCCAACTCCAAATCGTGTGTAGGATAATTCTGCTCATGAGGCCTTAATTGTCTAAAGGCATAAGCGATGACTTTTCCTTCTTGCATCAACACACATCCAAGGCCATTCCTGGAGGTGTCACTATGCACTGTATAAGGTTTTTCGGGGTCAGGTAGTACTAGAATCGGAGCTGACACCAAGCGTTGTTTCAATTCTTGGAAACTTTGCTCCCTTTTATCTGTCCACACAAATTTCTCATTCTTTTGTATCAGTTGTGTCAGAGGTTTGGCAATTTTAGAGAAATCCTTCACAAACTTGCAGTAGTAACCGGCCAAACCTTGGAAGCTTCTCACTTCAGTCACTGTTTCAGGTTGTTTCCACTCCACTACAGCCTTAATCTTTTCAGTCTACAGATATTCCTTCTCCCATCACCACATGTCCAAGAAAAGATATCCTATCCAACCAAAAATCACACTTGGATAGCTTGGCGTACAACTTATTTTCTCTTAAGGTTTGTAACGCCATCCGTAGATGCTCCTCATGTTGTTCCCTGGTTTTGGAATAGATCAAAATATCATCTATGAACACAATCACACACTTATCCAATAATGGTTTGTAGACTCGGTTCATGAGGTCCATAAATGCAGCCGGTGCATTGGTTAATCCAAATGGCATAACTAAAAACTCATAGTGCCCGTACCGCGTACGGAAGGCTGTTTTAGGTACATCTTCAAGCTTTATTCTCTAGTGATACCCTGAACACAAATCAATGCGCGAGAACACACTCGCCCCTTGAAGCTGGTCGAAGAGGTCATCAATTCTTGGAAGAGGGTATCGATTCTTGACTGTGACTTTATTCAATTCCCGATAATCGATATATAACCTCATAGACCCATCTTTCTTCTTTACAAACAACACCGGTGCGCCCCATGGCAACACACTGGGTCCTATGAATCCTTGATCCAAAAGCTCTTATAATTGGGTTTTCAATTCTTTTAATTCCACCGGGCCATCCGGTATGGTGCCTTCGATATCGGTTCTGTACCTGGGGCTAGAATGATTTCGAAGTCGATCTCCCTTTTTGGTGGCAAACTAGGTAGTACTTCGGGAAATACATCTTCAAACTCATTTACCATGGGTATGTCTTTCCTTTCACTCTTCTCCTCTCTAACCCAAGCATCTTCTATTGGTACAATTTCCTCATCTTCCATCATTAGCTCAAAAGAGCTTAACTCGAAATCCCTTCGTATCGTGGTTTCCCCGAGGAAGTTTACTCTCTCCTTCTTGTGGTCGTCAAAACTTATCACTTTTCGTTGACAATCCACGATGGCTTTAACCTTACTTAGCCAATTCATTCCGAGATAACTTCATACTTACTCATCTCCAAAACTATCAGATCACTTGTTGAGATATGTCTTTGGATTTCTAATAAGCAATCCCTTATTATTTCCCGGGTCGACACGACACTACCTGTGGGTATCTTAATCCTTATGCTGGTGGTCATCATGGCTATGGGTAATCCAAGCTGCTTAGCCAAGTTGGTAGTGACAAAGGAGTTGCTCCCGTGTCAAACAACACATAAGCTTCATTCTTATTCACCCTTATGCATCCTGTCACCAAGCTGCCATCTGCGTCATCGCCTTGGTCCAAAGCGGCCAGCTCCACACCTTCCTCCTCATCCTCTTCAATCATCCATTGGCCTTCAAAGTTGTATAGCCGCATTCCGTGCATGGCTGAAGCTACACGGCTTCCACCCTTGCTGCCAGATCGTAGGGTGTTATCATTACTTAGGTTTCCATAAGGCCGGGTAGCCACACTTTTCCTTTGGGAGCACTCGGAGGCTATGTGCCCTTTTTCCTTGCAAAGGAAGCAGGTTATCATCATCTTCTTCGGGCAAGCATAAACTAGATGGCCCGCCTCGCCATAGAAGTAGCACTTGCCCTTCAGTGTGGGCACTGCCTTGGATAATGGCTTCCCTTACACTTCCAACAAGTAACGTTCCGCTAGATTTGGTTGGACTTTCCACCGTTGTTATCCTTAAACCCATGGTAAGGCTTGTATCTCTTTCCTTTATAGCTTGAGCCGGGGGCATCGAATTGTCTCTTCCCGGATACTCTCTTGTCCGACTCATAATGTTTCCTCTTCTTAGCCCCTTCAATCAACCGGGCTTTCTCAATCACCTCAAGGTAAGTTTGCAAACCCGATTCCTCCAACTTCACCCCTAGGTCTTCATCGAGACCTTCCAAAAACACTTGTTTTTGTAGCTCCTCACTGTTTTTGTAAGATTCGGGAGCATATTGTAGCAGGTGGTTGAATTCCATCTCATACTGCTCGATTGTTCTGCCTCTCTGCTTAACATGCAAGAAATCTACACTATATCTCACTCGAAGCTGGCAGGAAAATAGTTCTCCGGGAACTCCCTGCGAAAGGTCTCCCAACTAATAGGGGGTGCCAAACTTCTCCATTTTGATTCCCACCATACTCTGGCATTATATCTCAGTATGTAGGTGCCATACTCCAGTCAGAGATATGGTGGAATCTCATAAGTTGCGAAAGAGCGCTCCACTTGCGCTAACCAATCCTCTACTTCGTCGGGCTTTCGAAACGCTCCTTCGAAGTAGTGGTTGCTTTTGATAAAGTCGGGGAGAGAACTCCTTTGATATCCTCTATGTGGCGGAGGGGGTGGATGGCGAGCATTGTAAGATTGCTCCTCAGGGGGTAAGGGAACCTCTGCTTGCATTCCCCTATATGGCGGAGGTGGTGGAGGTGGTAACAAAGGTGCTGAATCTCTCATACTTGATTCGGGATTCTAAGGTTGATTTTGATTCTAGTTTTGTATGAATGCAGTAAGCAGGTTTATCAGTTGTCCAATTGCATTCATCATAGCTGCTTGAGGATTGAGCTGAGCAGCCTCAGGTTGGTTGGCTTGGGGATGATCTTGCTGGTTTGCACTACTAGCTTCGTTTGGGGGTTGTTCTTGCTCCCTATTACGGTTTCTTCGGTTTCGGCTGTTACATAATGTCTTAGTGAGTTTTATTTCTTCTTTAAATTTTCGTGATTTATAAAACTTTGATTAAGGAATTCATAAAAATTTTAGGAATAATTTAAAAAACTATTGAATTTACACCAGATCGAGGAAAATTATTACATTAAATCGTCAACTAAAAAGGTTCTTAGAGCAAAAGAGCTCATAACAAGCAAGGAATTCTAAATCAAGTGATGATATGAATGAAAAGATGTTTATACAATTAAGTGTAATGAATGTAGTCTATTACTAATGCAAAAGTATAATGCTTGTGAAACTTCAGTCTTGGAATCAACATAATACTTCATTGATTTGATGTGCCATACTAGAGTTGTATTACAAATAAGCTTACAAAATTTGGCAACACAAATCTAACCTTGCAATATTAGCTGATAACTTCAATCTAACAACATCTAGAGACATAGAAAAGAAAAGAAAAGAAAAAGAAAGACAACATACTAAACTATGAAGAAAACCTAAGGCAAATTGGCATCCCGCATTGCCTACTCACAAAAGTACTATTGGACTCTATGGGACACTCGACTCTATTCCTCCATGGCTCACTCGGAGTCGTCTGGTGTGGGGCTAGGGAGTCGTCCTTGGCTAGAAGATCCTCTATCATCCCTTCGGATGAACTGGCTTAGATAAGCCCTCACAGTTAACCTCCTCCTCCTAATGGGTTGGGCTAAGGGTGTAAAACCCCCCGAAAATTTCATAATTCTTGAAAATAATCCTAGAAGTCTAAAATCAAAAATTCAAATCCTGGAAAAATTGACTCAAGATAAAAACTAAATTCTAGACCGAGTCAAAACACTGGAAACGAAACCCTAAAAAATCGAATCAAGCCAAAACTTAATTCCAAATAAGATCAAAAAAACGAGTTTTCTAATCTTGAGAAAACGAGAACCCTTGAAACAAAATATAAAGTCCAATTATCGGTATAATCAACGTCTGCACACCAATTAAATCATCTATCCAATTCTTAAAACGAGAATCAAAACAATAGATCCAAATACCGCTTAACAACGAAATGATAAAATCCTAAATCCTTCGATAAAGTTTTAGAATCACAATTTTCAATTTTCACTAAAAGTCAAACTGAGTAAACTCATAACCCTAGACTCGGTTAAACGATCCCGAGAACTAAAAATTATTAAATAATAAAAAATAAAATAAGATAAACCATAGATGTAAATCCCTGAAATTTTTGGATCCGAATTATAGTTTAAACCCTAATCAGAAGTCAACCAGATTTCCCAGTATCAACCAAACCCTAGTTTACCGTAACCGCTTAAGTCCGGCATTGCCGTTTTCTCAAGCCCTAGAAAACGAAGTTGGAAAAATTAGTTCTAATAGTTCGTAATAGCTATAGGTTTTATAAAAATATCAGTTTTTCAAAATTCGAGTGTCCTTTGAACCCGATTGGACATAGTTCTTGAAAAACGTGTCCGGAAGCCCGGAATAGGAAAAATACTCCGAATATACCGTTAGACTCGTAAAAATATGAGATTTCCAAAAATATCAATTTCGTAATTTTTCGATAGCTAAAAATACCAGATATCGCTTTTATACGCGTATTTTCTTACTACCGGTATTAAATTGTCATGTCTACTTTTACATTACACTATTTTCTACTATTCCACACTATTCATCTATCTCTACTTTTTCTTACAACCTATACACCTATTTCTTACACATTTTCATTTCCAATACAACTTCACATCTTTCATTTCTTACTTTTAATTAACAAAATAACAAAAAAATAAATTTTTCCCCTCTCCAAGCCTAAAGTAGCGCCGCCCCCCCCCCCCCCCCCCCCCCCCCCCCCCCCCTCCCCTTGATGCCTCAAATTTGTTTTATTTTCCATTTATTTAATTAGCACAAATTATCTCCCACATTTTCCTATAAATACCCCTTCATACCTTCACTTCTTTCACACCTCTTCTTCTCTAAAGTTACTCTACAAAAATTTCTCTCCAATTTCTCTCAAGAGTTCTCTCAAGAAGTCTTCTTAAGTTTAGTTTCCTTTAGGTAAGAAATTTCTCAAGAATTCTTCATGTTCATCTACTTAGTATGAGCTTAGTGTATGTTTTCTAAAACCATGAAGGTTAAGAAAGCAACATTAGATTCATACTTTGTTTTTGTTCATAATATCAATCTCTTTATGTTCCTTTATGTTCTTTATATTTCCTTTATGTTATTACTATCTAAATATCTATATAGCTATATATACTATTTAGAGCATATAAGCTCATTATCTTGCAATTTATTTATCTTTCATGAAATTTATTTACTTATCGCGATTTATTTCAAGATTGATTTTAAGACTAGTCATTCTAGTCTTAGACTTGTCCTCATCAAGTCAAAACAATTTCTCTTTCTTTTCTTTTCGGGACTAGTCTTTTCTTAGTCCCGGGGTCCTTGATGAAGCTAAGGTCCCAATACTTGATTTACTTTATTATTTACTTAAGCTTTCAAGTTTTTATTTTACTTTATATTTCTATAGCTTATGATTCATATTCATGCATGAACATAATGTTTTTGTCTCAACAAAAATAAATGAGAAAGTGTTTTCTTGAATTAAAGATTCTTCCAAAAGAAATAAATATGGAAAATGGATTTCTCAAAAACCCATGAACATGCATGGGAATGATTTTTCTTACATAAACAAAAGGTTTTATGAAAACTTATCTTTCATCAAGAAGTATTTCTTTTGGAATCATTACAAGAAACAAAAATGTCATTTTATTACTTTTTGAATCCAAGTTTTGAAAATAAAACCACACCTTAAGGAATTTAAAGAAAGATTAAATTAGAAAAAGAATATTCATCTCAATAAACTCAAGATCTTTCAAAAGTAAAATAAATATTCAATAGAATCTCAAGTTCAAAGTCTTTTAAAACCTTACTTTTTATAAGTTGAGACAACTCATTTACTTCATACATTTGTTATGAGTCATTACATATATATATATATATATACCTTTCAAAAGTTTACAAAATAATTGAAATATTTATCTTTTCAAATGAGCTTTGTTTACAAGAAGGAAAACAAGTGTTTGCAAATTCGTGGCAAATCTGGTCGCTACCTTTTCGGAACCCAAACGACTTAGTTTTATGGAAATAAGCTTAGAAATGCGTAGATCTTTTCGAGTAGGTAGAAAACGATATATTATACGCGAAATTCCGAGTTAAAATGAGCAAGTTATGGCCATTTTAAGTTGGAATTTCCCCTTATACGATTTTACCACGATTTTAAGAAAAGATTAGAATCTTCAAGAAGAGAATTTCATGAAATACTCATTTTGGGTATTCTTCTTGATTAGATAATCACGAGGAGGATTGTTCGTATCCCGAGATTACTACGATTAAGTGGAAATTTCCGAACGACTCATCCATTTCAAGAAAGGTGTCATCATGGCGAGTGAGTTACTTCCCGTTAATTTTCTCATACTCTCGATTGTGCTTGTAAAATTAGTTGCACTAGAATTAAGGCAAAATCAAAAGGAAGTGTATGATAATATGTTGAAAGAATACTAAGTATATCGAAACTCGATTTGTTTATAATAAAGTTGTATGTGCATTAATATCTTGAAGTGTTTGAAATTGGTTGATCACTTGAAAGAAGTTAAATGTAACTACTAGACTTTAATTAAAGAAATTATTCATGCACTTCATATGTTGAGTCACATTGCATTCACTACTATACAATTGGTGGGACAAGTGTATAATAGTGGTGGTAGACATAACCGGTATATCATGTAAGTGGCGAGTAGGAGCCAGTAAGAACTACTTAAATTGGTGGCTAGTAGGAGCCTGTAATAACTACAAGTTTTTGATGGCGTATAGGAGCCGGTAAGATCTATAAAAGTGTTTTTAAAAGTTGTGGCTGTAATTGGCCTGAATACCCAACCCCGAATGAAGGGCGTAATTCATTCAACATATGATTCCCGGAAAGTCATATGTCTTGTATGCTCACGTGGTTGTTGCATTTCATATGTTTGAATAATAAACTTGATTGATAATTTTCTTGAGTATGAATTTTGGGATTTACTCACTAAGCCCATAAGCTTACACCCCTATAGATATTTGTATTCTCAGGAACACCTATTTTTGTGCCCGAGGTCTTCCCGTATCCGTGTACGTTTTATATTGAAGCTTTTGGAGGAAATCTACTCGAAGACTTAGATTAGAATTCCTTTGAAATCTTTAATGTAGTATTTTGGATGTTATGAAGTTTATCTCGATCCTTGGAATTAGCGGGGGTATGCCCCTAAGAAATTATGTAACAGACCTTTGGTTATTATGATATGATATACTTTATTTCTGGATTCTTGTATGTTTATCTTTACTTGCTTAAACTATGCTTCCCAAAAGCGTCTCCTATTACCGTGTTAGACGCCTTACATATAATACTAAGGCTTTCGCATGACTAAGGTAGCCATTCTTAAGCCTTGATATTATATGTGGCGGACTGCCACGTTTAGGGTACCTTCGGGGCGTGACAGTTTAAGTTGGTATCAGAGCAACAAGTTTATAGAAATAAAGGTAATAGGAATAAATCTAGAATAGAAAAAGATAGATATGTTTACGAAAGGACTTAGATAGGATTAGACAAGTTTAGAAATTCTCAAAAAGGAGAATTAATGACCTCCCTTGTCCTTTATAGTTACTCTTGGAGAAGTTAGAGTTAAGGCCCAATGTTTGAACTTAAGAAATGAGGAAACCCTTGTGGATTACCGATTAAAGTAAGAAGCCTATGTAAGGAGTTTGCCCTATTAAGACTAACTTAGAAGTTTCTTACGATATGGAATGTCTTACGTGCCATTACAACCACACCCTATGCTCCAAAAAGCTACGTTCTTTTCCGAAATAATAGATGTTTAGTTTTCCCCATTTTTGAATTGGAATTCCATACGCCGATTATATATCTATGCCCATGAGCCAGCAGATCATGGACGAGATAAGGATATTTCCAACCAACGTAAAGCCAGTCAAGATTTCAAATGGCCTGATGAGAATATCCCGAATCGAAGACGATCTCGCGTAGAAACCTGATCGAGAAAGAAGTGACGGAAGTATCCGATGAGGAGCAGCAGCGCAGACGAAGTTGATCAACGGGAGCCAAGCACGTTAGAAATCAACCCTCCCAAAGGAAAAAGAATGATGGACCGAAGCAATTGAAGCTGTTCGTAACTAAGATGGCTAAGGACGACTTCTAGACCCAACCACCGTAATACAACTCCCTCAGGAAGAAAAGATCAAAGAAAGAAGGAAGGATCCACATGAGCAATCCCATGTGTCCAACAAGAATTTTGTAACCAGATCGACTTAGGATATAGGATCGATTAGTGGTTTAATTTATGTTTTCGAAAGAGTGTTCAATATTTGTTGTATTTTGAATTTCTTTTACCTTGATTCCCTTCTATGCTTTTTAATTAAATATTTTGGTTTAAACAAATTTCCTCTCTTGATTTAGTTGATTAAATTTCTCTTATGTGATATTTCCCTTTATATGTTTATTTCTTAAAAGCTTCCGCAATTTCCGTAACTTAGTATGTAAAAGACTTAATAATCTAGTATTTACGTAAACAATTAAAACAGCCGACCTAGAAGGGGACGACCAAGGATGAGGCAGGCATCGAATAACCCGCCTGAAGAAGTTAACCAACCAGAAGTGCCCCCTGTGGCTCCTGCCCCAGACCAGCAAGGCAATCTCCAAGCCACTCTGGGTCAGTTAACACAGCTTCTTAATGTGTTAGTTCAACAACAACAGAGGAATATGCCACCTCCGGCACCAGCACAAGCACCACCCCAGCAAGCACCCAAGCATCTGTACATGGACCAGCAGCACCTGATGCTCAATCACATACAGCACCCCTGCCGCCTCCGCCACCTCGACCATACAGAACTTCACTCCCAGATTTTATCAAAAGTAACCGTTACTTTGACGGAGCTTTTGGGAAACCAGATGAAGCGAAGATTGGCTCGCGCAGATAGAACGATCTTTTGCCGCCTATGAAGTTCCTCATCATCTTCGAATAAGCTATGGTACTTATATGTTGAGGTTTAATGCCCGCATCTGGTGGGAGTCCAAGAGTAGGGAATTGCCGCCACCTATCACCTGGGATATGTTTCGGAATGAGTTTCTGGAAAATTATTTCCCTGGAAGTTTAAGAGTAAGGTATAGTGCGGATTTCTTGCACATATCCCAGAGAGGAAAATCCATAGAACAATATGAGACGGAATTCAGCCGACTCCTGCAGTATGCTCCGGATTCTTATAAGTATAGTGAGGAGCTGAAACGACAAGTGTTCCTGAATGGGTTAGATGAGGACTTAAGGATGCGGTTAGAAGAGTTTGACATCCGCACCTTCAGGGAATTGGTTGAAAGAGCAAGAATTGTTGAAGGGGCCAAGAAAAGGAAAGCTGGGACTTCTGAGAAGAAAGTGCATGTGTTTGGAAGGAAATTTCAACCTGGAACGAGCTCCAATTTCCCTTCTAAGAGGTTTAAACCAGTTAGCAACTTTAAGGGAAATTTCGGTGGATAAACGGATAATTCCAAGGCAGCAGTAAGTTGTTAGAAATGCAAAGGGGCGCACTATCCGAAGAGATGCCCCCTTCTCCAGAACAAATGTTATTTCTGTGGTGACCCGAGCCATAAGATTCCTGATTGCCCAAAGAAAGCTTCTACGACTTGTTTCGTATGTAAGCAATTGGGACATTTTGCTAACGAGTGTCCCCAAAGGAATCTCACAACAAACCGACCTGTCGGATCCTCAGGAGGACTTGCCCCGACAAGGAGTGGGAATGGAAGCGGAAGTCGCTCGGCATCATCTATGCATGGGCTGAGAATTTACAACCTTGAAGGGCAATGGGTCTGCGAGGAGGATGCCGAAGAAGGAGTAGAGTTGGCTGCCCTGGACCATGGAGAGGAGTATGACTATAGCTTGGTTACAGGTTAGCCTCAACCTTTAAAATATATGTCTGTTTTGATATCTGTTGAGTATAAAGTTATGATGTATGTTGGAAATAATAGATATCTAGGGAACCTTATAAGGACAATAAGAATAGTAACATACGCATCTTGAACACAGGAACCATACAAATAGGGGACCTAACCGCTTATACCCTCTTCGATACCGGTGCAACACATTCCTTTGTTGCCGCTAGTATAGCCTTGAAGACCGGTTTACCTATCACCACAATCACAACAAGTTTTCGTATAAAAACCCCCACCGGTAGTGTGGTGACTACCAAAGAAGTAATAAGGAATTGCCCCATGAAGATACAAGGCCATGAAGCAATTACAGATCTTATAGTAATAGAAATTAGCAAGTACGAGGTGATTCTCGGAATGAGTTGGTTGTCCATGGTAGAAGCAAAGGTAGATTGTAGAAATAAAAAGGTGGAATTCATGGGACAAGACGGAAAGAAAGCTACATTTTTGGGAGAATCCGCAACTTCTAAAAGTTTGGAGTTAAGTTCGTTCGAAGTAATTGAAGAGGTTGAGGAAGGAGTTGAAAGTTATGTGGGAAGTACGGAGGAGGATAAGGAAAGACCCAACATTGACGACATCCCCATCGTTAATGAATTCTCTGATGTTTTTCCAGAAGAATTGCCTGGGTTACCCCCAAAACGAGAAATCGATTTTGAGATCGATTTGATGCCAAAAACAGAACCTATATCCAAGGCACCATACCAAATGGCACCTGTTGAGCTCAAGGAACTTAAGAAGCAATTACAAGAATTGCTTGACCAAGGATTTGTTAGACCAAGTGTCTCGCCTTGGGGAGCTCCGGTATTATTCGTGAAGAAGAAAGATGGATCGATGAGGTTGTGTATTGACTATCGAGAACTCAACAAGGTCACTATAAAGAATAAGTATCCATTGCCAAGGATTGACGATCTCTTTGACCAACTACAAGGAGCAAGTATATTCTCGCGCATTGATTTGAGATCTGGATACCACCAGCTGAGGATAAAACCAGAGGATGTGTCAAAGACCGCTTTTAGAACTCGGTATGGACACTATGAGTTCATGGTCATGCCATTTGGATTGACAAATGCACCAGCTGCTTTCATGGACTTGATGAATCGGGTGTATAAGCCGCTCTTGGATAAATGCGTGATTGTCTTCATTGATGATATTTTGGTTTATTCTAAAACACGGGAGCAACACAAAGAACATCTGAGAATGGCATTACAAACCTTAAGGGAGCACAAGTTATATGCCAAATTATCCAAGTGTGACTTTTGGTTGGACCAAATATCTTTTCTAGGACATGTTATCTCAGGGAAAGGAATATCCGTAGATCCTGAAAAGATTAAGGCCGTAATGGAATGGAAACAACCAAGGACGATGACTGAGATTAGAAGTTTTCTTGGATTAGCTGGCTATTACAGGAAGTTTGTGTGAGATTTCTCAAAAATAGTGTCACGCCCCGAGATAGGGTGCAACAGCCCGCCCGCGAATCACTAAGTGTAATTCACGAAAGGCTCCTACAAACTACGGTGAGTTTCTAACATATTTTAGTTTTCGAAAACTCTTTAATTAGTTTTCACAAATATTTAACTGCAGGGGAAATAAAACATTTGATACCAATTTCAAAAAGATTACTCACAAGAGTAAATAACTCATAAAACCATAGTATCGAAATAAGAAGTGATGAAAAAAAAAAAACAATAATCTTGCGCACACAGGCGCCCCAAAAGTAAACAGTATCTCAAAAACTGTATAAGTATCTCAAAAACAGTAGAGTCCTCACTAGGCTCTCCAAAAGAACATAACAGTAAGCATAAAACAATGCCCGCATCTAATCGTAGAACTCGTCAGCACACTCCTCGAAGTCGGTACCATACCCCAAGAAGTCATAGCGGTCATCAGAATCATAGCCATCATCACCAGAAACACAATCAGTACCTGAAATGATTAGAATGAGCGGCGAAGCCCAATACACAGTAACGCAAGCACATGCGACGTGAATGCAAGCATACTTATTCTACCAAGCACAACCAATAAATTGAGGTATTTAATTAAGCCAGCACAGGAGCACTCATACTCCGAATCAAACACGGGGCAGGGAAATCCTTTCGTGCATACGCACACGACAAGGGGGATGTGATATGACAAGCCGGTGTCACATCCTGGAAGCTTGGTCCTTAGACCCTGGAAGATATGGTCCGAAGACCCTGGAAGATATGGTCCGAAGACCCTGGAAGAAACTAGCATCGTCCGGGTTTTCCAGCCGTTATCTGACATTAACCGAACCAATCCATCTACACAGTGAAGGTACGGGCCCATTACCGTAGTCTTCCAGCTGTGCAACTTCTCTTCAATGGGGTTAATCGTTACCCCGCTACTGTACCGGCCCGTCAGCTAGCCACCGTACCACCAAGGGTGGCCTAAGTGCCTACACTCTACCACATTAGAGTTGGACTCTAATGGGGTCGTCGGAACTCTCCGGCCCGAGCCCGACCAAACACAAGCAATTAATCATTAAGCCTCTTTAAGTTTTTAACCATTTTAATGCCTGTCCTAACAAGCAACACGCATGTTACTGCGTACCTTGTATAACAGAAGGAAACTCGAAGAAGTCCGAAGGATAACAGAAAGAAGAATCTGTTAACAAAAGATTTAACAAAATCAGGATTAAGCATTTACAAAGAATTATATCAAGTATTAAGCTTTTAGAACAACGCCTTAACTTTATAAGACTTTACAAAATTTTAGGGGTGAAATGGGCTTGGAGTAGATATAGAGTAAGCCCATTAAGACATATGTAATTGAATATCTTATTTAGAAGTAATGGGCCTTAAGGGTTTACTAGTTAAGCCCATTAAATAACTATTAATCATTTTCACTTTATTAGGTTAATGGGCCTTGAAGTAGGCTTGGGCCCATTAAGGAAATCTATATATATAAAGCTTAGAATTAAATTGGGCTTCATGATTGGACTGGTCCAATTAGGAGTTTAATTAAGTTATTGGACCTAAATATATGTGATAAGCCCAAAAGATTAGAATTATGTCTTATTTAGGAATATTAGGCCTTGAGTGAACCTATTAGGCCCAATAAGTAACTAAGTTATAATTTAAGCTATAAGGCCCATGAAATGTATATGGACCCATTAAGAGTCAATACTCTTGGAGCTTAGATGATGTGCTTAAAGTATTGGGTGTAAGGTCCACTTGGAGTAAAAGTGGGTAATGGACCTCATTTTTATATTTTAAACCCATGGGGTTTAAGCTAAAGTCATGGGTTTGATTTTTAGATTTATTTTTAAGGGATATGGACCTTGATATGATATGGATAGGCCCATATTAGAATAGGTTCAGATTGATACAAAATATTTAGGTTTGATTGTAAGCCCAAAAACTACTCTATAGTTCCAGCCCATCATAAAGTATGGTATATCCTCACATTTTAGCTATTTGGGCCGCCAAATCATATCGGATTTCTGTAAAATAAATTTCTTTTGAAAGATAATCAATAAAAATACTTCCATGAATTTTTGTATGATTTTTAGAGCCCAATAACTATTTTTAAGAATTCGTTTTTCACAAAGGACCAAATCTGTCCAATTTTTCCCTGAAAGTCAGATTGCGCATACTTTACTAAAATGGGCATATCTGGGCCATCCGAACGAATTTTTGAGTGGTTCCAGTTGGGTTAGAAACTAGACTCATAGAGATTTCTATTGGTACCTAATTCAAGTGATAATAATCTGTATGGGATGAGTTATGATAATTTGAAGTTGGGCTAACTAACAGGAACAAAACAGAATCCACTGGGTGGTATGTTTTATTGCACAACTAATAACTCCATCAATTCTTAACCTTTTTAAGTGATTCTTGAGCCTAAATTATACTAATTTTAATGAAATAAAATCCTGTAAAATTTCACGGTTTTTAAATCTCATTTACTATGCTAAAACTATTTTTAAAATCGGATTTTAAACAGGGGAAAACAGGAATTTCAGAACATAGCCCAAATACAAGTTTAAAACACATAACTTGGCTCACAACGTGATCAGAATACCATTAACATAATATCACACCTAAACATGATACTAAATATGTCAATAATCATGATTAATCATAATCCTATCATAACACAAGTTAAAATCATCAAGTTTAGGCTCAAATCATCATATAACTTCATTTTTAACATGAATCAATGAAAGATATCAACATGGAACATCCATAACATGAATTTCTAAATATGTACAGCAGGTTATTCATATTATAAATACATGCTCATCAAGTGATAATCAATATATATTAAGGATTCAACATATATAAGATGATTATATGCAATATACTTCACTATAACATCATTAACACCTAAATCTAACATGATTATCCAAAAATCATCAAAATATATCATCATATACATATATATCTTACACGTGCAGCAAGTGTTCGAGAGGTTCATTAAGTGTTTTTCAAATCTTAAATCAAATAAAAACATAATCAATCAAAGAATCAAAGTTTACTTACCTAATACTCTTAAAATTAAGTTAAACTTCAATACACAACCACTACTTCAAATTAAATTTGATGAAGATTTCCCTCTTTGTGCCCTGGGCTTTTCCTTGCTAAATGGGGGTTATTTTATGTTGATTTCACTCTTTGATCAGCTATGTAAGGTTGCTGGAAGTTTGGATGTGTTTAGATGAATAAAAGAACCATTTTTGGTAAAGATCAAAGGTATATGACTAGAGATTTGTCCTAGGTTTCTCTCAAGTGTGTAAGATGAAATAAAAATGACATTTTTGGTTTGTGGAGGCAACTGACCATAGGAGTGTGGCTTGTGGATTTGTGTGTGGTAGGGTTAGGGTTTTGCCAAATAAAGAAGCTTTTATAGATAGTGGCATTAGGTTAGAGATTAGATAGAGGCTAGGATTAAATCTTGAAGCATGTGAGTGAGTAAGTGGGTTCTTAAGCATGTGAGGGTTTGAGAAAACATTTTAGAAGATAATTTAGGTATTTTAAATAATCCTTTGGGATTTAGGAATGTTAATTAATGATTTTACACTAATTAACCTTGATTTAGGACTTTAGAAGGAATTATTGAATTTAAGAGTCTAGTTAGGATTTCAATCAACTAACTAGAATTGTTTTGATGAAAAAATATATGAAATCGAATAATCAAGGAGTTTAGAATGGAATTGA
Source organism: Combretum micranthum (assembly GCA_024138025.1). Taxonomy (NCBI): domain Eukaryota; kingdom Viridiplantae; phylum Streptophyta; class Magnoliopsida; order Myrtales; family Combretaceae; genus Combretum; species Combretum micranthum. The sequence goes on along the minus strand of JAMXBD010000394.1, from coordinate 371,842 downwards.
GTGATCTCTAACACATAATGATCCAATTTCTAACTCAATGAAATTAATTAAGTTAATTACTCAACTAAAAGTTCAACTACTCAGAGGTTTGAACTTGACCCACTAGTTTCTACACTTTACTGAAAAGTTTTAATTTTTTTTTTCCATATTTTCAAGCTAATTCCTTTCTTTCCTTTTTTTTTTTAATTACATCTATATTTTTAGGGTTTTTCAAATAGCTAAGCCTTCAACTCAGTTGACCCAGAAGAATGAAAGATTCATTTGGAATGAGAAAAGAGAACAAAGTTTCCAAGAGTTAAAGCAACGGTTGGTATCTGCTCCAATTTTAACCTTACCTGATCCAGAAAAACCATATACCGTCCTATGATGCATCAAGAAATGGCTTAGGATGTGTTTGCTTATGCAAGAAGGGAAGGTAATTGCTTATGCTTCACACGGCAGTTGAGGCCGCATGAACAAAATTACCCGACGCATGATCTTGAGTTAGCTGCAGTTGTCTTTGCTCTCAAGCTTTGGAGGCACTACCTATATGGCAGAGATGTGAGATTTATACGGACCATAAGAGCCTCAAGTATCTATTCACACAAAAGGAATTGAATATGAGGCAAAGGAGATGGTTGGAGTTGATCAAAGACTATGATCTTGGAATAAATTATTGCCCTGGAAGAGTGAATGCGGTAGCAGACGCTTTAAGTCGGAAGAACCACGGAGAAGTTGCAGCCATGCTCACAACTCAAAAAGAACTTATAAAGGAATTCGAGAAATTGAGCATTGAATTTGTGGGGCAAAGTGCGGAAATAGAAATTTCCCATTTGGTAATGGAGCCAACCCTGATAGATAGAATCAAAGAATCTCAATGATATGATGAAGTCATACAAAAGTTGAAAATGAGATACAGGGAGGAAGGTATGACGATTTTGAGATAGAAGGAGGATGTAGTAAGAATGAAGGGAAGATTATGTGTACCAAATGATGAGGAGATGAAAAAGGAAATAATGGATGAGGCGCATAACTCAGGATATACCATGCACCCCGGTGGTACCAAGATGTACCAAGACCTTAAAAGTCGCTTTTGGTGGAATGGTATGAAAAAGGATGTAGCTGAATTCGTAATGAAGTGTCCCATATGTCAACAAGTAAAAATTGAACACCAAAGGCCAGGAGGACTTTTGAAACCATTGGCCATACCAGAATGGAAATGGGACCAAATTACCATGGATTTCGTATGTGGATTGCCCCGAACATCAGCCGGATATGATGCCATATGGGTAATTGTGGATCGACTTACCAAGTCAGCACACTTCATTCCCATCAACATGACCTACTCGATGGAAAATTTGGCCCGGCTATATGTAAGGGAGATCGTGAGACTACATGGAGTTCCAGCAGGGATTGTATCGGATCGAGATCCTCAATTCGTGTCAAAATTCTGGACAAGCCTTCAGAAGTGTATGGCGACCAAGTTACAGTTCAGTACAGCTTATCATCCACAAACTGATAGACAAGCAGAGCAAACTATCCAGACCCTGAAGACATGTTAAGAGCTTGTGTTATGGAATTCAAAGGAAGCTAGGAAGTACACCTACCTTTGGTAGAGTTTGCTTACAACAACAGCTATCATTCAACAATTAAGATGCCACCATACGAAGCTTTATATGGAAGAAGGTGTAGATCGCCTCTATTTCGGAATGATGTGGAAAAATTAACAATTGGACCAGATCTCATCCAAGACACCTCAGATAAAGTCAGGATTATTCAGCAAAGGATGAAAGAGGCCCAAGATAGACAGAAAAGTTGGGCAGATCAGAAACGATGGATCCTTGAGTTTAACGTTGGTGATCATGTGTATCTGAAAGTGAATCTGATAAAGACTATTCATCGTGTACGGGCTCGAGGAAAGCTAAGCCCAAGGTATATCGGACCTTTCGAAATCCTCGAACGGGTAGGAGATTTGGCTTATCGCTTGGCATTACCACCAAACCTGTCAGGAGTACATAATGTCTTCCATGTCTCAGTGCTAAGAAAGCATATCCCCGACCCTGATCGGATTGTGGAGCTTGAACCAGTCAGGCTGAAAGAAACTTGACTTATGAGGAGCCCAGTTCAAATTCTGGATCAAAAGGTCAAAAGCTGAGAAACAAGGAAATCCGATATGTCAAGGTGTTATGGAGGAATCATTCGCGAGAAGAGGCTACTTGGGAAGTCGAGGATGAGATCCGAAAGAAATATCTAAATCTCTTTGAAGAATCAGGTACAAATTTCAAGTTGCAAATTTCAAGTTTTGAGGACAAAACTTTCTTTAAGGGGGGTAGGTTGTAAATCCTCGAAATTTTTGGATCCGAATTATAGTTTAAACCCTAATCAGAAGTCAACCGGATTTCCAGTATCAACCAAACCCTAGTTTACCGTAACCGCTTAAGTCCGGCATTGCCGTTTTCTCAAGCCCTAGAAAACGAAGTTGGAAAAATTAGTTCTAATAGTTCGTAATAGCTATAGGTTTTATAAAAATATCAGTTTTTCAAAATTCGAGTGTCCTTTGAACCCGATCGGACATAGTTCTTGAAAAACGTGTCCGGAAGCCCGGAATAGGAAAATACTCCGAATATACCGTTAGACTCTAAAAATATGAGATTTCCAAAAATATCAATTTCGTAATTTTTCGGTAGCTAAAAATACAGATATCGCTTTTATACGTATTTTCTTACTACCGGTATTAATTGTCATGTCTACTTTTACATTACACTATTTTCTACTATTCTACACTATTCATCTATCTCTACTTTTTCTTACAACCTACTCTTACAACCCATACACTATTTCTTACACATTTTCATTTCCAATACAACTTCACATCTTTCATTTCTTACTTTTAATTAACAAAATAACAAAAAAATAAATTTTCCCCCTCTTCCAAGCCTAAAGTAGCGCCGCCACCCCCCCCCCCCCCCCCCCCCCCACCCCCCCTCGATGCCTCAAAATTGTTTTATTTTCCATTTATTTAATTAGCACAAATTATCTCCCACATTTTCCTATAAATACCCCTTCATACCTTCACTTCTTTCACACCTCTTCTTCTCTAAAGTTACTCTACAAAAATTTCTCTCCAATTTCTCTCAAGAGTTCTCTCAAGAAGTCTTCTTAAGTTTAGTTTCCTTTAGGTAAGAAATTTCTCAAGAATTCTTCATGTTCATCTACTTAGTATGAGCTTAGTGTATGTTTTCTAAAACCATGAAGGTTAAGAAAGCAATATTGGATTCATACTTTGTTTTTGTTCATAATATCAATCTCTTTATGTTCCTTTATGTTCTTTTATTTCCTTTATTTATTACTAAATATCTATATAGCTATATACTATTTAGAGCATATAAGCTCATTATCTTGCAATTTATTTATCTTTCATGAAATTTATTTACTTATCGCGATTTATTTCAAGATTGATTTTAAGACTAGTCATTCTAGTCTTAGACTTGTCCTCATCAAGTCAAAACAATTTCTCTTTCTTTTCTTTTCGAGACTAGTCTTTTCTTAGTCCCGGGGTACCTTGATGAAGCTAAGGTCCCAATACTTGATTTACTTAAGCTTTCAAGTTTTTATTTTACTTTATATTTCTATAGCTTATGATTCATATTCATGCATGAACATAATGTTTTTGTCTCAACAAAAATAAATGAGAAAGTGTTTTCTTGAATTAAAGATTCTTTCTAAAGAAATAAATATGGAAAATGGATTTCTCAAAAACCCATGAACATGCATGGGAATGATTTTTCTTACATAAACAAAAGGTTTTATGAAAACTTATCTTTCATCAAGAAATATTCTTTTGGAATCATTACAAGAAACAAAAAATTGTCATTTTATTACTTTTTGAATCCAAGTTTTGAAAATAAAACCACACCTTAAGAATTTAAAGAAAGATTAAAATTAGAAAAAGAATATTCATCTCAATAAACTCAAGATCTTTCAAAAGTAAAATAAATATTCAAAAGAATCTCAAGTTCAAAGTCTTTTAAAACCTTTTTTTTTATAAGTTGAGACAACTTCATTTACTTCATACATTTGTTATAAGTCATTACAGATATATATATATATACCTTTCAAAAGTTTACAAAATAATTGAAATATTTATCTTTTCAAATGAGCTTTGTTTACAAGAAAGAAAACAAGTGTTTGTAAATTCGTGGCAAATCTGGTCGCTACCTTTTCGGAACTCAAGCGACTTAGTTTTATGGAAATAAGCTTAGAAATGCATAGATCTTTTCGAGTAGGTAGAAAATGATATATTATACGCGAAATTCCGAGTTAAAATGAGCAAGTTATGGCAATTTTAAGTTGGAATTTCCCCTTATACGATTTTACCACAATTTTAAGAAAAGATTAGAATCTTCAAGAAGAGAAATTTCATGAAATACTCATTTTGGGTATTCTTCTTGATTAGATAATCACGAGGAGGATTGTTCGTATCCCGAAGATTACTACGATTAAGTGGAAATTTCGAACGACTCATCCATTTCAAGAAAGGTGTCGTCATGGCTGAGTGAGTTACTTCCCGTTAATTTTCTCATACTCTCGATTGTGCTTGTAAAATTAGTTGCACTAGAATTTAGGCAAAATCAAAAGGAAGTGTATGATAATATGTTGAAAGAATACTAAGTATATCGAAACTCGATTTGTTTATAATAAAGTTGTATGTGCATTAATATCTTGAAGTGTTTGAAATTGGTTGATCACTTGAAAGAAATTAAATGTAACTACTAGACTTTAATTAAAGAAATTATTCATGCACTTCATATGTTGAGTCACATTGCATTCACTACTATACAATTGGTGGGGCAAGTGTATAATAGTGGTGGTAGACATAACCGGTATATCATGTAAGTGGCGAGTAGGAGCCAGTAAGAACTATTTAAATTGGTGGCTAGTAGGAGCCTGTAATAACTACAAGTTTTTGATGGCGTATAGGAGCCGGTAAGATCTATAAAAGTGTTTTTAAAAGTTGTGGCTGTAATTGGCCTGAATACCCAACCCCGAATGAAGGGCGTAATTCATTTAACATATGATTCCCGGAAAGTCATATGTCTTGTATGCTCACGTGGTTGTTGCATCCCATATGTTTGAATAATAAACTTGGTTGATAATTTTCCTTGAGTATGAATTTTGGGATTTACTCACTAAGCCCATAAGCTTACACCCCTATAGATATTTGTATTCTCAGGAACACCTATTTTTGAGCCCGAGGTCTTCCCGTATCCGTGTACATTTTATATTGAAGCTTTTGGAGGAAATCTACTCGAAGGCTTAGATTAGAATTCCCTTGAAATCTTTGATGTAGTATTTTGGATGTTATGAAGTTTATCTCGATCCTTGGAATTAGCGGGGGTATGCCCCTAAGAAATTATGTAACAGACATTTGGTTATTTATGATATGATATACTTTATTTCTGGATTCTTGTATGTTTATCTTTACTTGCTTAAACTATGCTTCCCAAAAGCGTCTCCTATTACCGTGTTAGACGCCTTACATATAATACTAAGGCTTTCGCATGACTAAGGTAGCCATTCTTAAGCCTTGATATTATATGTGGCGGGCTGCCACGTTTAGGGTACCCTTCGGGGCGTCAATATACGTCGAGCTAAAAATATAAAACGATCAAAACTCGAAAATTATACTGTCTTACGAATAACTCAATAAAATCGAAAGTCAAAACGGAATCCTAAAAGTCAACAAAGCCTATAACGAACCTTAGTATTTAAGATCCGGCAATCCCGCAATCTCAAACCCTAGAAAACGAAATTAAGCCAATAACTTAAAATAGTTCGTAATAATATAGGGTAACATAAAAATATCATATTCGCAAATTTCGAGTGTCCTTCAGACTCAAACGGTATCAGTGCTCGAAAAGCGTATCCTAGAGCTCGGAATATTAAAAATATTCTGTTTATACCAATAGACTAGTAAAAATATAAGGATTCCAAAAATATCAGTTTTAGAATTTTTTGGTAGCTAAAAATTACAGATATCGCCTTATTACGCGTATTTTTATTACTGCCGGTACTTTAATTATCTAGTCTACTATTCATAATACTTTTTACTATTCATTACTATTTCACTATCTCTATTTTTTCTTACACCTTTTTCTTACACCTACATATCTATTTTCTTATTTTTTTTTTTCATTTCCAATACAACTTTATTCACATCAACTTTACACATTACTTCTTTATTACACAAACAAATAAAATAAAATCAATTTTCCCCCCCTCACAAGGACCAAAACCGACACCTCTTGTTCCCCATTTCATCTAATTTTATTTTTTTCAATTTATTTAATTACATCTAATTTTCACTCCAAAATTCTATAAATACCCCCTTCCTCTTTCATTCTTTCTCACAATTCATTTCACTACCAACTCTCTCAAAATCTCTCCACAAATCCTCTCTTCAATAATTCTCTCTACCAAAACTCTCTCAAACCAATTCCTTACAAAAATCATCCCTCATACATAAACTATCTACCACATATCACTACTCACATAATACCCATTCCATCTACCATATTCATACCACTTACACACTTTAGGTAAATATTTCTTCCAACTATTATTCACTCATGTCATGTAACTTAACATGACTATGGTGTTGTTTTGAGACTCATATGAGTAGTAAAAGCAACAACATGTTCATGTTTTGTTCTTGTACATAAGCTTCCTATTTTATTATGTTGTTATTATTATTGTTATTATTTGTTATAAAATATTATGTATATTATGTATATATATTTATTTATAGCATATAAGCTCATCTGTTATTTGTTTATTTCATGCTTTTCTTTAAGACTAGTCTTTCTAGTCTTAGACTTGTCCATATCAAGTCAAAACAATCTTTTATTGATTTTCTTTAATCTTTCCGGACTAGTCCATTCTTAGTCTCGGGATGCCTTGATAAATCTAAGGCTCTAATACTTGACCGGGATACCTTGATGAAGCTAAGGTTCCCAATACTTGATATTTTATTTTTCTTGCTTATTATTTATATTTAGTATTTTCTTATGTTCTTATTACTTTATATGCTCATGATACTTGTATTTACATAATGTTAATGTCTCAACTAATCTAAAAGTAGAATTTCATTTTTATTTAAAGGAACTAAAAACTAGATTTTCGATTATGTAATTCTTCATAAAATCATGAGTTATTATCAACAACACATAAATAGAGTTTTTCTCAAACATTTCCTTAAATAACAAAGATATCTTTAGCAAGGAAACTTAAGAAATAGATATTTTCATTATATTATGTTAACCTAAGTTTTAGTAAAATAATTTGTTAGTTTTCAAAGTTTTCACAGAAAGCTTAAGAATAAACTCTTTTTAACTCCATAACAAAACTAAGAAACAAACTAGTTTTTAAAAGTTAAGATGAATTCAACCAATAAAATTACAAACCCACTTAGGAAAAATTATTATTTTCAAATTTCTAAAAAGAAGGAACTCATTTTCAAAAGAATATAAATAAAAAGTAAGATTAACAATAATGGATTTTACCAATAAAGATGATTCTTTTCGGAAGAAATAAAAAGAACAAGTTTTAGAAAACAAAACTTATATTTTAAATAATAAAGAAAAGACTCAAGAACCATTCTAACATACAAAATCATAAAGAGATTTTTCAACAACTTAATATACTTTTAATAAATTTGAATTTAAGTAAAACTTATGAAAGACTAAGGTTAAAGGAAAATTTACTTGTTTTGGAAAAAGGAATGAAGGAAATAAAATAGGAATATACTCATTTATAATGAAAATATAAAGCTTCTTCCAAATACTTGAAAAGGAATTTATCAAAATAAGTTTTAACACTTTAAAAAGAATTATTTTATGAAATAAATTGTTGAGACACTACCATTAGAAATTTTGCATATAAAGTGAGCTTATCTATATACTCAAAATATTTGTCAAATATATGTTCATAATTATATGTATATATATATATATATATTTACAAAAGGATTCTCTTTAAAATGAAGTTGAGTTAGAAATGGATTTGCAAAAGTTTAGAAATAATTCATTTTAAATCTGTACCTGACGTTTTCAGAACCCAAATGACCTTATATGACAAAGATAACCTTAGAAATGGATAGATCTTTTCGAATAGGTAGAAAACGGTATATTATATGCGAAATTTCGAGTTAAAATGAGTAAGTTATGGCCATTTTAAGTTGGAATTTCCTCTTATACAATTTTACTGTGATTTTAAGAGAAGTTTAGAATATCTAAGAATAGAAATTCATGAAAGACTTATCCTGGGTATTTCTTTTGTCTAGGTGACGAAAGATACGAGATTACCCTACCCGAGGATTACTACGACTGAGAAGATCGCAAAATGGACGAGTGAGTTATTCCTCCTAATTTCGTTACCTTGCTTGTGCTTGTAAAGTAGCAGCATTAGTATACTAAGAAAAGATAAAAATGGATATATATTTGGGAATTCAGGATTATGTATGTGTGATTCTATGTTTATGTATGAAATGAGAATTAAGAATAACGCAACTTCGAACCGCTTGTTTAATAATTTTGTTTACTTACTTGTATGACTGTTTATTGTTTGCTAAATTGATTGATCGCCCCTAATAAACCTTAATAAGCGTGGCTTAAGAAAAATAAAATGCTCTCGTATAGCATCCATCGAGTCACATATATTTCGGAAGGCTGCTACTCTTACGCGTAGAGTTGGATTGGTTATGATCGTGCGGTGCCACAGGCCATGTTCCTTCTTGGAGAATCCAAATCGCTCGGGGAAAGCGACTCTAGGTTCGAAGCCGAGCCAACCGAACGCTGTGGGTGAGGACCTAGGGACTAGTAGTAGAAGGTCGAGGACCTTCAACCCCGATTCCCTAACCTTTGATACGGAGGGGTAAATCCGTTCTATATGTGGTTTTCGGATAACTATATATAATTGCATAATCATGTAATTATTGCATTGTATGCATAGCATATGTATGATTAAATAAATAAACTTGTTTGAAAATATGGTGCGAATGAAAAGGAATATCTCACTAAGCTAGTTGTAGCTTATATCCTTATAGATTTTATTGAAACAGGTATACCCGTGGCTTAAATTGAGGATCATGACATTAAGGAAGTCATAGATGGATGGTTAAGCTTCTATGAAGGAAATGAGATCATAAGATGAAGTAATGTTGTAAGGATCTTTATATGAAATGACCTATATGGTAAGTGATGTATATTTATTTGAAGTGGGATATGCCCCTAAGAATTAGAGTGCAATATGTATGTTTTATGATAAGTATTTTCTTTGCCTTGTTACTTATTTATTATCGATGTAAATTGTGCTACTCCGATGCGTTCCCTTGGTTGTGATGTACGCCTTGTACATGATATGAAAGCCTTTGCGTGACTAAGGTAGTCATTCCTAGGCTTTAGTATTGTGTATGGCGGACTGCCACGTTTAGGGTACCCCTTGGGGCGTGACAAAGGGCTCCGGTTCGTCTTCTTCCTCTTCTTCTTCTTCCCTCATCTCTTGATTTCTTTCTTCTTCATTAACTCCATCATTAAATGTGTTCCTATTGCCAACTTCTATCCTCAATTCTCTCCCAGCTTCATCCCATAATCTGTTCACTCTATCCCCAGCTTCCCTCATCATCTCCTCATCTCCATCTATTCTCTGCAAAGGTTCCTGAACTACCAGCTCGGGGGCTATGGCATCAACCTCAGGGGGACGCTCACCTACCGGGTAGATATCCTTCCAAATGTTAGGGTCGAACTGTGGTTCCATTCTTCCACTATTAGGTATATCAAGATCTTTATCAAAATCCCATACAATTTGTTCTGGTAATTGGTTGGGATGTTCTGGAGCTATGGCTGGAAGGGTAGGGGTTCTAGGTATTTCTTCTTCTTGCCAATTTGGATCCTCCTCGGGATCCTCCTCCTCCTCGGAATCATCCACATCATTATCCTCTTCCTCATTATTCCCTTCGTTCACATCTTCCCCTTCAACAGCCGAGGCATCAATCATTTGCACTCCTTCATCTCTTGCTTGTAGGGCTAAAGCTCCTCCTAAAAATGGTATAAGGTCAAGATATCTGGCTTGCCATACTATGTGATTTTTGACATCAGCAAAGTTCCACTCCCTATGGTCAAAAAGATCATCATGGGCATGCACATAAAGGGGTCCTATACCATGCCACATCCTAAAGTTTGGATGGGTGGGATTCCCTTTGTTCTTCAAGATAAAAGTGGCTTCTCTCATCGTTGGTTCATTAGCATACTCCACCATTACCCTTTTCAGGGTATAGATAGTCTCCATCATAGTCCATCTTCTCCTTCTAATTGGATCATATCTTAGTTGATCTATCACCGATGCCCATCTCGTATATCTTAAACCCTCTTTCCATAAGTTATACAATTCCTTTAAGGTTCTAGGTCGTTGCACTAATGCAAAATCTTCACACAACACCCTCAATCTCAGTCGATATTCCACCATGATTTCATTGGTGCTTTTAGTGAAATTTCTAGCCCTTTCACGAGTTTCACCCAAGGAAATCTACAACAAGAAAACTACTAATTAGCCTAGCTTTAACTCCAATTTAACCTAATTGCTTAATTCTAGGTTCAATTTTAAACTCTATTGTCATGCTTAATAACTTAGTGCTCTGATACCAACTTAAACTGTCACGCCCCATAAGATATGCTAAACGTAACAGTCCGCCACATGCCATATAAGATTCCCGAATTACCGCCTTAGTCCTTCGGGGGTCTCATATAGATGTAAGGCGTACCTTTACGATAATAGAATACAAGTCCAAATAGAGATAAAAACTTAATTTGGCATACCTTAACAGTAGGATATAACTCATGAACATAATTAAACATTACATCTACTAAGGGGCATTCCCCCGCAAAAGAATGTCCTTATACATTCATCCAAAGTCTGAAAAGTTTTCCGTGGAAATCTAAACAAAAATTCCAACTTCTAAGGGAAACTCCTAGCTCTTGTACCTGCATAGTCGGGTTACGCTACCTAAGCCATAAATTGGGTAGCTGCAAAAGAAATAAACTGGAGGGATGTAAGCTACTAGCTTAGTGAGTGAAATCTCCCACAATAACATTTATGTCACAACAATTCAAGCAAGTGATTAATCAAGCAAGTGAATGCACCAAACACATGAGAATAACATACATATGACTATCCGGAAATCATATGTGGATGGACTTGCGCCCTCCATCCCGGGTTAGCAGATTAACGAATACTGCGGTATTAACTTTATGCCGCTTATGGTTACCTGGTAACCGAATAATTATTTCGTTTCTGGATCACGATTAACCGAACAATTAATCTCGTTTATGGATTACGATTAACTGAACAATGCTAATGCTCCTTCCCATTATGATATGCACATGTCAAATTTGGCATTGGTCCGAATAGTTGATTAGGTCATTTTATTCAAGCAATCAAACAATTTCTCAAACAACCATCATAACTAAACTACATAACTAGAATTTATCACCCGGTTTTGATATTCTTATTTTGAGTTCTCACATCATCAACAACATACAATTTCCCATTATTCCCCATCATACATATTCAATTCATTTGGCCTACATTCTAGTGCACTAATTATCAATAAATGAATCGGGAAGAGAAACTCACTCAGCCATGGGTTTGCCGGTCTCTAATAGTAATAGTCCGGAGGTAAGGATTCAACCTCCTCGAGTTTGCCTAATCACAAAAGAAACACACTAATAAGTATTTTACCATCTAAGAACACCAAAAACTCTAAGATAACTTAGTGAAATCGAAATTCGCGTCATTTCCGAAGTTCCGATTTAAAATGGCCATAACTTGGTCGTTTTAACTCGGAATTTCACAAATTTTATATCGATTGCTATCTTCTTCGAAAGAGCTTTCTAATTATGAATTTTAAATGAGTTTTGAAAATATCTAAGCCTCGGAAATGAAGGATCAGATCTGTCCAGTGGTTATGTTGATTCCGGAAATGCGATTTTCATGAGTGCTCGTGAGATTCCTAAGTGAAAAATGAAACTAAATACCTGGTAATGAATTTCCCTATCAAGAATGTCATGATATGAACTCTTAGGTGCCTAAGTTCTTATAACATTTTAGATTTAAAGAATTTAAATAACCTTTATCTTAGGACACTATTTCATGCCATTATTTAACAAATAAATTTGCTACACTTGTTCACACTTATGTATTATAAGGATTTTCTTTAGGAAAACTTCACTTTCTTTAAAGAAATTTTGACCCTTATATTAGCTATATCCTAAGGCCTTTATTTCTTTGATTAAATCTTCATTTATAAACTTTTAAGTGAGTCTTATATAGGGTGGTTACAAAAATCCGAATTTAGCAAAATTTATTTTTAAGTTGATTCTTTTAAGAAAAATGCATTTTATACTTAAAACTTTAAGTAGTTATTTTACCTATACCCTAAGGACTCCATTTATTTAAGAAAATACCATTTTTGAAGTTGGAAAACTAGTGTTTTCTAACCATCTCTTCATTATTACGAATTTAGCCTACAAGACTTTCAACTCAAAACTTCTATTGGACTTCATCTCTTGTTTTAAATATTTTCTTTGGTAAAAACTCATTTAAACTCATGAGAAATATCATCAAACATTATCTATCACCTATAGGCTTCATTTTTCTTGTAAAATACATGTTTAGAAGTTGATAAAAGGGTTTTTAAACTAGGTTTTTCAAGTCATCCGAATTTACACTAGCTCATTTCTTGAAATGTTTTCCGTTTTGGTTTCATTAACTCATCTACCTATAGATATATGTACTAGCAAGGTTATTTACTCAAGACAAAAGTATTGATGACCATTAATGCACATAAACTCAGAATAAAGATGAGATCTTAAATGCCTACATGAATATGAGTGGTAATGATAGATCTACTATCTTAAGTGCTTAAATAGGTTTTGAAATCATAAAAACTACATTTTTATGAAAGATCTTTTGTTCAAAATACTTTTAGATGGATGATCATGAAGTTTATAACATGAAAGCTCCTTTAAATGCAAGATCTACTTTGTGATGGTTTGGTATTCTCGTATTGATATTTCCTTGTCCCTAGCAAGAGATCATGGGGACATTTAGTTGGAAATATCCAAGAATATCCTTGTCATTACAAGGATCTATGAGTAGAAGGAGCAAAAGTTCTTTTACTTAAAGTAAAATAGGAGACAAATGAAGAAAAAAAAAAAGAAAGTTGTGTGTGTGTGTGTAGGAGCACTAAGGCTCACGGCAATGGAGTGTGAGAGGGAGAGAATTTGAGAGCTTTTTACCTTTGGAAAGTTTGAAAAATGAGAAGAATGAAGTGAGAGAGAGAAGATGTAGTTTATATAGGAAATGAAATTAGGATAAATGGGATAAAATAAGTAAAAAAAAAAAAGAATTGCACAAAGGAGTTCATGGGGGGGTTGGGGTTTTGATTTTTATGTGACATGTTTTGATTGATTTGAGTACTAATTGTCATCAATTGAAATAATTATTTAGAGACAAAAGTCTTTGGAAAAGAAAATGTGATTGAGTGGTTGTAAGGTTGTAAGAATAGGGTGTACTTTTGAGTAGTAGGTTGTACTTGTGAATAGTAATGAATAGTAATCAAGACAACTTAATTACCGGTAGTAAGAAAATACGAATAAAAAGGCTATAGCTGTATTTTTCATAAACTAAAAAATTATGAAATTTATATTTTTGAAATCCTTATTAAATTTCAATTCAAATGAGTATTCACAAGTAAATTTTTGAAATTCAAGTTTCGAGGCACATTTTTCTGTAATGGGCCTCGGGAAAGCCCGGAATCAAAATTTTCTCAAAATCTGATCTTTTCTTGGTTTGAAATATAATCAAGAACTATGTTCAAAATTAAATTTTCTTATAAAAGTTTCTTAATTGGAAACTGAAGAAAAGCCGGATTTAGGGTTCGTAGTTCTCACTCCAATCTTAAGCTATTCGTTTAGGGTTTTTTATTTCGATTCTTGAGTTATCTTGGTTACTAGAAAAACTGGGGTTTACAGCGTGATTGTCTTCATTGATGATATTTTGGTCTATTCTAAAACACGGGAGCAACACAAAGAACATCTAAGAATGGCATTACAAACCTTAAGGGAGCATAAGTTATATGCCAAATGAAGTGTGACTTTTGGTTAGACCAAATATCTTTTCTAGGACATGTTATCTCAGGGAAAGGAATGTCAGTAGATCCTGAAAAGATTAAGGCCGTAATGGAATAGAAACAACCAAGGACGGTGACTGAGATTAGAAATTTTTTTGGATTAGCTGGCTATTACAGGAAGTTCGTGTAAGATTTCTCAAAAATAGCTAAGCCACTAACTCAGTTGACCCGGAAGAATGAAAGGTTCATTTAGAATGAGAAGAAGGAACAAAGTTTCCAAGAGTTAAAGCAACAATTGGTATCTGCTCCAATTTTAAACTTACCTAATCCGGAAAAGCCATATACCGTCTATAGTGATGCGTCAAGAAATGGCTTAGGATGCGTGCTTATGCAAGAAGGGAAGGTAATTTCTATGCTTCATGGCAGTTGAGGCCGCATGAACAAAATTACCCGACACATGATCTTGAGTTAGCCGCAGTTGTCTTCGCTCTCAAGCTTTGGAGGCACTACCTATATGGACAGAGATGCGAGATTTATACGGACCATAAGAGCCTCAAGTATTTATTTACACAAAAGGAATTGAATATGAGGCAAAGAAGATTGTTGGAGTTGATCAAAGACTATGATCTTGGAATAAATTATTGCCCTGGAAGAGTGAATGCGGTAGCAGATGCTTTGAGTCGAAAGAACCACGGAGAAGTTGCAGCCATGCTCACAACCTAAAAAGAATTTATAAAGGAATTCGAGAGACTGAGCATCGAATTTGTGGGACAAAGTGCGGAAATGGAAATTTCCCATTTGGTAATGGAGCCGACTCTGATAGAAAGAATCAAATATCTCAACGATATGATGAAGTCATACAAAAGTTGAAAAGTGAGATACAAGGAGGAAGGTACGATGATTTTGAGATAGATGAGGAGGATGTAGTAAGAATGAAAGGAAGATTATGTGTACCAAATGATGAGGAGATGAAAAAGGAAATTATGAGTGAGGCACATAACTCGGGATATACCATACACCCAGTGGTACTAAGATGTACCAAGACCTTAAAAGTCGCTTTTGGTGGAATGGTATGAAAAAGGACGTAGTTGAATTCGTAATGAAGTGTCCCGTATGTCAACAAGTAAATATTGAACACCAAAGGCCAGGAGGACTTTTGAAACCATTGACCATACCGGAATGGAAATGGGATCAAATTACAATGGACTTCGTATGTGGATTACCCCGAACATCAGCTAGATATGATGCCATATGGGTAATCGTGGATCGACTCACCAAGTCAGCACACTTCATCCCCATCAACATGACCTACTCAATGGAGAAGTTGGCCCGACTATATGTAAGGGAGATTGTGAGACTGCATGGAGTTCCAACAGGAATTGTATCGGATCGAGATCCCCAATTTGTGTCAAAATTCTGAATGAGTCTTTAGAAGTGTATGGGAACTAAGTTACATTTCAGTACAGCTTATCATCCACAAACTGATGGACAATCAGAGCGAAATATCCAGACCTTGGAAGACATGTTGAGAGCTTGTGTTATGGAATTCAAAGGAAGCTGGGAAGCACATCTACCTTTGGTAGAGTTTGCTTACAACAGCAGCTATCATTCAACAATTAAGATGCCACCTTACAAGCTTTGTATGGAAGAAGGTGTAGATCACCTCTATTCTGGGATGATGTGGAAAAGTTAACAATTGGACCAGATCTCATCCAAGACGCCTCAGATAAAGTCAGGATTATTCAGCAAAGGATGAAAGAGGCCCAAGATAGACAGAAAAGTTAGGCAGATCAAAAATGGCAAATCCTTAAGTTTGACATTGGTAATCATGTGTACCTAAAAGTGAATCCGATAAAGAGTATTCATCGTGTACGAGCTCGAGAAAAGCTAAGCCCAAGGTATATCGGACCTTTCGAAATCCTCGAATGAGTAGGAGATTTGGCTTATCGCTTGGCGTTACCACCAAGCTTGTCGGGAGTACATAATGTCTTCCATGTCTCAGTACTAAGAAAGCATATCCCCAACCCTGATCGGATTGTAGAACTTGAACCAATTAGGCTAAAAGAGAACTTGACTTATGAGAAGCACCCAGTTTAAATTCTAGATCAAAAGGTTCAAAAGCTGAGAAACAAGGAAATCTGATATGTCAAGGTGTTATGAGGAATTACTCGCAAGAAGAGGCTACTTGGGAAGCCGAGGATGAGATCCGAAAGAAATATCCAAATCTCTTTAAAGATTCAAGTACAATTTCAAGTTTTGAGGATAAAACTTTCTTTAAGGGGGGTAGGTTGTAAACCCCTAAAATTTTCGGTTAATTTTAAATTTGATCTTAGAATTAAAAGTCAACCGAAACCCTAAAGGTCAACAAAAGGCTAGTACAAACCCTAGATTCTAGATCCGACATTCCCATTTTCTTTAGCCCTAGAAAACGAAATTGGAATAATTAGCGATAATAGTTCGTAATAACTATAGGTTATATAAAAATATCAAAATTTTGAAATTCAAGTGTCCTTTGAACCCGATCGGACACAGTTCTTGAAAAACGTATCCCTAGACTCGGAATAGTAAAAATATTCCGAATATACTGTTAGACTCGTAAAAATATAAGATTTTCAAAAATATCAATTTCATAATTTTTCGGTAGCTAAAAATATCAGATATCGATTTATACGCGTATTTTCTTACTACCGGTATTTAAATTGTCATATCTACTTTACATTACACTATTTACTACTATTCTACACTATTCATCTATCTCTATTTTTTCTTACAACCTACTCTTACAACTCATACACCTATTTCTTACACATTTGCATTTCCAATACAATTTCACATCTTTCATTTCTTACTTTTAATTAACCAAAAGACAAAAAAATAATTTTTCTCTTCCCCATTTCACCAAATTTGCGCCGGCCACCCCCTTGTTCCTCCCAAATTGTTTTAATTTTCAATTACTTAATTAACAAAAATTATCTCCCACATTTTCCTATAAATACCCCCTCATACTTCCACTTCTTTCACACCACTTCTACACTAAAGTTACTATACTCAAATCTCTCTCAAAATTTCTCCAAGAAGTCTCTTACAAGAAGTTATCTTCTTCTTCTTTCTTGTAGGTAATATGCCTTCAAGATTTTCATATGTTCATCTACTTAGTATGAATTTAGTGTGTGTTTTCTAAAACCATGAAGGTTAAGAAAGCAACAATAGGTTCATACTTTGTTTTTGTTCATAATCTAAATTCATTTGTGTTGCTTTATGTTTTATAACTATCTAATATATCTATATAGCTATATATATCATTTAGAGCATATAAGCTCATTGTCTTGCAATTTATTTACTTTCCTTGCAATTTATTTACTTCCTTGCAATTTATTTAATTTCAAGTTGTTTTCAAGACTAGTCTTTCTAATCTTAGACTTGTCCTCATCAAGTCAAAACATTTTTTTTTTTTCTTTTGGGACTAGTCATTTCTTAGTCTTAGGATACCTTGATGAAGCTAAGGTCCCAATACTTGATTTATTACTTTAATTGCTTATTCTTTCAAGTTATTATGTTTCTTTACATTTCCATAATTTTATGATTCATATTTATGCATGAACGTAATGATTTTTGTCTCAACTAAAATAAAGGAGGAAGTGTTTTCTTAAACTAAAGATTCTTTTCTAAGAAATAAATGTAGAGATTAAGTTTCTTAAAATCTCATAAACATGCCTAGAAATGATTTTTCTTAAATAAACAAAAGGTTTTATAAAAACTTATTTTTCATCAAGTATTAGAAATTCTTTTAGAATAATCACAAGAAACAAAAATATTCTTTTATGAAATTGTTATTACTTTTAAAAGTTGTTGGAATCTAAGTTTAGAAAAATAAAAATCATTCTTTAGAAATTTAGAACAATTACAAGAAATTAAATTAGAAAAAGAAATACTCATTTCAAGTAACTCAAAATCTTTTCAAAGTAAAATGAATATTTCAAAAATTCTCAAGTTCAAAATCATTCAAGACTTCACTTTTTCATAAATTGAGACAACTTCATTTACTTCATACATTGTTATGAGTTAATACATATATGTTTATACCTTTCAAAAAGCTTACAAAAATATTTAGAAAATCTATCTCTTCAAGTGAGCTTTTGATAAAAGGAAGAAATCAAGTTTTTACAAATTCGTGGCAAATCTGGTCGTTGCCTTTTTGGGACCCAAATGACTTAGTTTCATGGAAATAAGTTTAGAAATGTGTAGATCTTTCCAAGTAGATAGAAAACGGTATATTATATGTGAAATTCCGAGTTAAAATGAGCAAGTTATGGCCATTTTAAGTTGGAATTTCCTTTTATACAATTTTACCGCGATTTTAAGAAAAGTTTAGAATCTTCAAGAAGAGAAACTTCATGAAATGCTCATTTTGGGTATTCTTCTTGATTAGATAATCTCGAGGAGGATTGTTCGTATCCCGAAGATTACTATAATTAGTGGAAATCTCGAACGACTCATCTATTTCAAGAAAGGTGTCATCATGGCTGAGTGAGTTTATTCCCCGTTATTTTTCATACTTATGATTGTGCTTGTAAAATTAGTTGCACTAAAATTTAGGCAAAATCAAATGGAAGTTGTATGATAACATTTTGAAAGAATATTAGGTATATCGAAACTTGATTTGTTTGTAATAAAGTTGTTTGTACCTTACTATCTTG
Source organism: Combretum micranthum (assembly GCA_024138025.1). NCBI lineage: Eukaryota > Viridiplantae > Streptophyta > Magnoliopsida > Myrtales > Combretaceae > Combretum > Combretum micranthum. The sequence goes on along the minus strand of JAMXBD010000394.1, from coordinate 352,981 downwards.
AAGTGTTTGAAATTAGTTGCTCACTTGAAAGAAGATAAATATAACTACTAGACTTTAATCAAGAAATTATGCATGCACTTCATATGTTGAGTCACATTTCATTCACTACTATACAATTAGTGGGACAAGTATATAATAGTAGTGGTAGGCAAACCGGTATGTCATGTAAGTGGCGAGTAGGAGCCAGTAAGAACTATGTAAATTGGTGGCTAGTAGGAGCCTGTAATAACTACAAGTTTTTGATGGCGTATAGGAGCCGGTAAGATCTATAAAAGTGTTTTAAAAGTTGTGGCTGTAATTGGCCTGAATACCCAACCCCGAATGAAGGGCGTAATTCATTCAACATATGAGTCTCAGAAAGTCATATGTCTTGTATGCTCACGTGGTTGTTGCATTCCATATGTTTGAATAATAAACTTGGTTGATAATTTACTTTGAGTATGAATTTTGGGATTTACTCACTAAGCCCATAAGCTTACACCTCTATAGGTATTTGTATTCTCAGGAACACCTATTTTTGTGCCCGGGGCCTCCATATATCCGTATAAGTTTTCCATTGAAGCTTTTGGAGGAAATCTACTTGAAGACTTAGATTAAAATTCCTTTGAAATCTTTAATATAGTATTTGGATGTTGTAAAGACTATCACGATCTTTGGGATTAGCAGGGGTATGCCCCTAAGAAATCATGTAATAGATCTTTGGTTATTAATGATATAATATATTTTATTTCTGAATTCTTGTATGTTCATCTTTACTTGCTTAAACTATGCTTCCCAAAAGCGTCTCCTATTACCGTGCTAGACGCCTTACATGTAATACTAAGGCTTTCGCATGACTAAGGTAGTCATTCTTAAGTCTTGATATTATATGTGGCATACTGCCACGTTTAGGGTACCTTTTGGGGCGTGATACCTTATATTTTCACGAGTCTATTAGTATTAACGGAATATTTTTGCCGTCTAGTATACAAGGGCACGGTTTTTGAAAACTGATCCCATTCATATCCAAAGGACACTAGGAATTTGCGAATCTGATTTTTTTAAGCTTTCCTATATTATTACGAACTATTATCAACAATTATTTCCTTTTCATTGTTTAGGGTTTAAGAGCAAGAGATTGCCAGATCTTAAACACTAGGGTTAGTTGTAAGCATTATCGACTTTTAGTGTTCCGGTTTGACTTCCGGCTTGTTGATTTTATTCGTATGATTATATAATGTTGGGGTTTTGTCCATTTTATTTTTAGTTTAACTTCTATTGTTTATTTCATTTTATTTGTGATTATTTAATATTTTTCAGTTCTCGGGATCATTTAACCAAGTCTAAGGTTATGAGTTAACTTAGTTTGATTTGTGGTGAAAATTGAAAATTGAAAATTTTTATTCTAAAGTTCACTGAAAGATTTATGGTCTTAGTATTTCATTGTTGAGCATTATTTGGATATATCGTCTTGATTTGTGTGTTAGGAATTGGATAGATGATTTGATTGGTATGTTGAACCAATCGATTGTTGGATTTTCCATTTTGTTTTTAGAGTTCTCTTCTTCTTAAGGTTGAGGATTTTCGTATTTGATCTTATTTAGAATTAGATTTTAACTTGGTTCGATTTTAGAGTTTCGATTTTGGTCTATCACTTCTGGGATTATTTTTTAAGAATTATGAAAATTTAAGGGTTTACAAGAATAGTAACGAATAGTGCAATGTAAAGTAAATATGACTAATAAAGTACCGGTAGTAAGAAAATACATGTATAATTGCTATATCGGATACTTTTAGTTATCAAAAAATTATAAAACTGATATTTTGAAAACCTTATATTTTTACGAGTCTATTAGTATATTCGAATTATTTTTACTATTCCGAGCACCAAAACACGTTTTTCGAAAACTGTATCCATTTAGGTTCATAACAGATTACGATTTGGCTAAATTGATATTTTTAAGCCTTCTTATATTATTACGAACTATTCTATATACTAATCTCTTACTTACTCACTTAGGGTTACGAACACGGAACTGCCAGACTTAAACTATTACGTTTAACTAGGGTTTTGTTTGACTTTAAGGTTTTCGATTGACCTTCTAATTAAGGTTTAAGCTTAACCGATCGTAAAACTTTAGAGGTTTACAATACCTTTGATAAGATTTAATGATTCTCTTCCCTATATTGGTCATTCTTAAATTCTTTTCATCTATTATTCAATAATGATTCTTCTCATTGTATTGTCTAGGGATTAATGTCCATTAAGCCACCAATCACATTTTACACTACCGTCCTATATCCAAATTCTCATGCATCTTAATTATGTCACTAAATCCTTCTATTCCACTTTAGTTATCCATCTTTTACCTCAAAACCAAATTTTCTACTCAAAATCTATACTAACTTCATTTTTTTTCATTGTCTTTGTATCATGTATGTCACACTTCTTGTAAGTCCCCAAATTTTTGGATCCAAATTAAAGACCTAAACCCTAATCGGAAGTCAACTGGATTTCCAGAGTCAACAAAACCCTAGCTTACCGTAACCGCTTAAGTTCAGCATTGCCGTTTTCTCTAGCACTAGAAAACGAAGTTGGAAAAGTTTGCCATAATGGTTCGTAATAGTTATAGGTTGCGTAAAAATATCAGATTAAAGAATTTCGAGTGTCCTTTGAACCCGATCGGACATAGTTCTTGAAAAACGTGTCCGGAAGCCCGGAGTAGGAAAATTATTCCGAATATACCGTTAGACTCGTAAAAATGTAAGATTTCCAAAAATATCAATTTCGTAATTTTTCGGCAACTAGAAATATCAGATATCGCTTTTATACGCGTATTTTCTTACTATCGGCATTAAATTGTCATGTCTACTTTTACATTACACTATTTTCTACTATTCTACACTATTCATCTATCTCTACTTTTTCTTACAACCTATTCTTACAAGCCATACACCTATTTCTTACACATTTTCATTTCCAATACAACTTCACATCTTTCATTTCTTACTTTTAATTAACAAAATAACAAAAAAATAAATTTCTCCCCTCCCAATACACTCAAATGGCGCCGGCCACACCCCCTCCATGCATCAAATTGTTTTATTTTTATTTATTCAATTAACACAAATTATCTCCCATATTTTCCTATAAATACCCCTCATACCTTCACTTCTTTCACACCACTTCTATACTAAAGTTACCTCTCAAAATCTCTCAAGAATTTCTCTCCAAGAAGTTCTCTTTAGCTCATCTCCTTTAGGTAAAAATTCTTCAAGAAGTCTTCATGTTCATCTACTTAGTATGAACTTAATGTGTGTTTTCTAAAACCATGAAGGTTAAGAAAGCAACAATAGGTTCATACTTTGTTTTTGTTCATAATCACAATTTCTTTATGTTCATTTATGTTTCTTTTATGTTCATTACTATCTCATATCTATATAGTTATACATTATTTAGAGCATATAAGCTCATAGTCTTGCAATTTATTTACCTTTCATGCAATTTATTTACTTCAATGCAATTTATTTATTTCAAGTTGTTTTTAAGACTAGTCATTCTAGTCTTAGACTTGTCCTCATCAAGTCAAAACATTTCTTTTCTTTTCGGACTAGTCTTTTCTTAGTCCCGGGGTACCTTGATGAAGCTAAGGTCCCAATACTTGATTTATTTCTTATATGTTTATTCTTTTATGTTATTATGTTCTTTTCATATTTTCATAGTTTATGATTCATATTCGTGCATGAACATAATGTTTTTGTCTCAACGAAAATTTAATAAAGAAGTGTTTTCTTAAACTAAAGGTTCATTTTAAATAAATGTAGGAAATAGATTTCTTAGAAACTCAAGAACATGCTTGGAAAGGATTTTTCTCAAATAAACAAAAGATTTCATGAAAAACTTATCTTTCATCAAGAATTAGAAATTCTTTTGAAATCATTATAAAGCAACAAAAGTATCATTTTGAAAGTTGTTTAGAAAATAAAACTACTCCTTAAAGATTTAAAGTAACTACAAGCAGATTAATATTCATCTCAAATAACTCAAGAATCCTTCCAAAAGTAAATTGAGTATTCTAATGAGAATCTCAAGTTCAAGTCTTTTAAAACCTTACTTTTTATAAGTTGAGACAACTTCATTTACTTCATACATTTGTCATGAGTCATTACATATATGTATATACCTTTCAAAAGCTTATAAAATACTTGAAATAATTATCTTTTCAAATGAGCTTTGTTTTCAATAAGGGAAGCAAGTCTTTGTAAATTCGTGGTAAATCTGGTCGCTATCTTTTCGGAACCCAAACGACCTAGTTTTATGAAAATAAGCTTAGGAATGCATAGATCTTTTCGAGTAGGTAGAAAACGGTATATTATACGTGAAATTCCGAGTTAAAATGAGCAAGTTATGGCCATTTTAAGTTGGAATTTCCCCTATACGATTTTTACCGCAATTTTAAGAAAAGATTAGAAACTTCAAGAATAGAAGTCTTATGAAAGACTCACTTTGGGTATTTCATCTTGTTTAGGTGATGAGGGACTTGAGATCATCTATTCGGAGGACTACTTTGATTAGATCCACCGATATGGAGTGAGTTAATTTTTTTCCTAAGTTCATTTCCTGGATTGTGCGTGTAATTAGTAGTACTAGAAAATTAGGAAAAGATAAATGAACAATTGTCATGAAATAATTGCTGAATGAAAGTTAAGTATATCGAAAGACGATATGTTAAATAAAGTGTGACATATGTATTGAGATGATGAAATTATGGATGATCGCCTTTAATATGAAATTCAACTTATATGGTTAAATGATTAATTGAAATTTATTCATGCATATCATATACATAAGTCGCATTTGTTCACTACTTTTCTTCGTGGGGAAACGAGGAAAGGGTAGTGGTGGCTGGTAGGAGCCGGTAAGTCTACATGGTGGCTAGTAGGAGCCGAAAGTCTACAGGGCAAGCAAGAGCCGGTAAATCTGCAGATAATGATGGTCGTATGGGCCTGTAACCTCCCAACTCTTGTCATGGAGGGCGTTAAATCCATGCTACACTTGATTTCCGGTTAATCATGTGTATCTTACTTGTTCATATGATTGGTGCATTTTCATATGCTTTGACTAAATACTTGGTTGATTTTCGGAAGTGTCTTATAGTTAGAATTATCTCACTAAGCTAGTCATGCTTATACCCTTATAGTTTTCTATTACAGTATGATTACCTATGGTTGGCCCCGAGGAGCCCCGTATGCCAGGTACGAGTGTAAGCTAATAGGAGTTTTTGGAGGAAGTTTATATATTTTTAGTTTTGAACATAGACTTCTAGGAAAAATCTCTATAGTAGACTTATGTAGTAGATATGTTTATTTTGATATTAGTATTGTTGATCAAAGACTTTAAGACGGGGGAATGCCCCTATGATGATGTACGAATTTATGATGAAATGAAGATCTTATGATTATCTACTTAAGTTCATAGTTGTTTTGCTATCTATTTAAACGTAACACCCCTATGAGTCTCCTACTATCTCGGAAGCACGCCTTGCATATGATAATCGAAGCTCCTGAATGACTATGGTTGTCATCCATTAGCTTTAGTATTGTATGCGGCGGACTGCCACGTTTAGGGTACCCTCTGGGGCGTGACAGTTTAAGTTGGTATCAGAGCGCAAGTTTTAGATATAAGATAGTAGAAATAGACCTTAAGATAGATAGTAACAAGATAGAACTCTAGCTTAAGAGATGATCCCCTTTTGTTTTCCTTGATAGCTGACTTTCCCTGAGGTTAAGGAAAAATCCCGACATTTCCTTAAGGACCATGACGAGACCTTCGTGAACTACCGCCTTAGACTAAGGGTTCTGTGTGAGGAGTTCACGTTAGTGGGAAGGCCTAGGACCGCCCGCGAAATGTTCAAGTTATGGAAGAGAGGACTGAGACATTCCCTGTGGAGGAACTTGCCCCAGGAGCTGAGGTTCGACGTTGTAAGCAATCGTAGATGGAGTGACATAGAAATTATCTATGTGGTCGAACGAATGATGGTTCTCATGTATCAGGAGACCATGCTACAGCAAATAACCTTCATTTTGAAAGTAGGAGAAGAACGACAGGAACCAGACTTCCGGACTTGGAACAAGCTAGGCCCCTTGTACATCTACGCACATGATGAGTTGGCAGATCATACGGACTAGCTGAAGGCAGATGCTGAAGATCGATTTTATTGGTATGCCGCTTACCGACGAATTGTCCCTACGCCATCGGAGTACAACACTCAGCCCAACTCCATCGGAATGCAACTAGATGTTATCCCAGATGAGGACTTCATCATGGAAGAAGCCTAAGCAAACGAAGGAAATGGAGAGACAAACAGTAGCCCTGAAGGAGATCCGAACGAAGACTCGGAGCCTGAGGAGACCCAATCTGCATCTCTCTAGGAAGACATCCCTTTGATCCCCAATCAGGCACCTCCCTGAAGGTTGAGCCAAGACGTGCCAATGGAGACCGTTGCAAGGAATAACTCCGTAATGATTTCCGATTCTGAGGAGGAGGGAAATAGGAACAATGTTTTTAATCCAAATAGGTTCCTGAGAAGCAGATCCTAGACCCCTACAATAGCAATGGCACCAGAGGAAGAAGAAGAACCGGAAGAAACGAATGGCACAACCCATGGAGAGAGGATTTCCGTGCATGATGAAGTTTGGCCGTCCCAAGCAGAGATCACCTCACGATACCGAGGAAAGTGGATGACTGTGAGTCAATACCTACGACAATTCGTCAAACGACACAAAGGATCCACTAGCAGGAGTGCAAACCCAGCACCGTCCCCGTAAGAAGATTGAAGGAATGGAGAAGGGAACATAACCCAACAAGTCCAACCTAGCTTTTTCCTAGGCTTATCTTTGTTTTAATGCATTGTGTTTTGCTTTTCTATGTTTTATTTTGAACAATTATCTTTTGATGGGAATGGTTTCCACCTTCTCAAGGTTATGTAAGAAGTATTAATTTCCTCCTTTTGAATGCAAGTATTTTATTTGATGATTCCTGGATTTGATTGCTTTAAGTATTTTCTATGCAATTTCCGATATTTCCGATCTCTTTAAAAGTCTAAAACTAGAGTAATTAACAGACGTGGTAGGAGAGGTAGAAGACGCGAACGTCGCGCCTCTAATAATATACCAACAGAACTAGAGAATCCCCCGGCAGGACAACAAGCCCCAAACCCATCGCCAAATCAACAAGGAGATGTGTGGGCCGCCATCAACTAACTAACAGGGTTGGTCAATAATTTCATGCAGCGTGCACAAAATGTACCACCGCCTGCTGCAAATGCACCAGAGGCAACCGTTGAGGCACCTGCAGCTCCAGAAGCTGAGTTTCATACCGTCCCTTTGCCAGCACCACCGCCACCTCGACCTTATAAAAGTTCCTTGCCAGACTTCATAAAAAGCAACAAATACTTCGAGGGGAATTTTGGAAAGCCAGATGAAGCCGAAGACTGGCTAGCCCAGATAGAAAGGTCGTTCGCCGCCTATGAAGTCCCCCATCATTGCGCTGGACTATGGCACGTACATGTTGCGATTCAATGCCAGAGTATGGTGGGAGTCGAAAAGCAGGGAATTGTTGCCACCCGTGACCTGGGCAGTTTTCCGTAGAGAGTTTCTGACAACTATTTCCCTGGGAGCTTAAGAGTACAGTATAGTGGAGACTTCCTCCATATATCCCAGAAGGAAGGACAATAGAGCAGTACAAGATGGAGTTTAGCCGACTACTCCAGTACGCGCCTGAGTCCTTCAAGCATAGTGAGGAGCTGAAAAGGCAAGTGTTCCTAAGTGGCTTGGATGAAGATATGAGGATGCGCCTGGAGGAGTTAGACCTGAGGACCTTCCGAGAATTGGTAGAAATGGCTCGTATTATTGAGGGAGCAAAGAAAAGGAAGAGCAAAGCCCCTGAGAAGAAGACTTTCATGTTCGGAAAGAGAGCTCAAGATAGCTACAACCTCAGCTTCCAAAGCAAAAAGTTTAAACCTTTCCACAGCTTCAGAGGAAGTGTTAATAGCAACAAGGAGACACCAGAGATCAGTGTGACATGCTGGAAATGCAAGAAGGACCACTACCCAAAGAGGTGCCCGCTGCTGCAACACAAATGCTACTTTTGTGGAGACCCCAGTCACAAGATAGGAGATTGCCCAAAGAAGGCTTCTACCGTTTGCTTCGTTTGCAAGCAAACTAGCACTTCGCCAATGAATACCCCAAAGGAAGAATGCACCAACAAGACCGTTTGGTCCTACGGGAGGAGCAGCACCAGCAAAGAATGGAAATGGAGGAAGCAACTCGAATCGAACTGGAGCAGCTGTCCACAGAATAAGGATATACAACTTGGAAGAACAGTGGGTATGCGAGGAGTCCGATGATGAAGGAGCAGGGCTAGCAGCCGTAGATGGAGATTAAGCTCAGATTTTGGATTGGTAACAGGTCAGGATCGAAACCCTTTCTTTTAAAGCAAGTTATTAAGTTTCCTACGTTCAATCCCTATGCTACAAAAGTTTTGTACCTGCGATTAGCTTAAGTATACCGGTTTCGTAATTAGTATAAAAATTCGAGTGCAGGGCACATACGCGTAGCTAGTCAACCCGCTTATGCTTTGTTCGATACGAGAGCTACCCATTCTTTTATCACCGTTAGCCTAGCCAAACAAATTGGGTTACCCATAGATACAATTGCTACCGGTTTTCGAGTTAAGACCCCCACCAGAAGCATAGTAACGACGAAAGAAATGCTTAAAAGCTGTCCAATGGAGATACAAGGGAGTCACTCCAAGTGTGACCTAATAATCTTAGAATGAGCAAATACGAGGTAATCTTGGGTATGAGTTGGTTGACATCTGTCAAAGCTTTAGTGGAATGCAAACAAAAGGAAGTGAAGTTTAAGGACCAAATGGATGTGAAGTGATATTCAGAGGAGAATCCACGGTGAAGTTAAATTCGTTCGAGTTTTGGACGACAAGGAGATCTGTCACGCCCCGTAGGGTATCCTAAACGTAACAGCCCTCCACATACTAAATAAGACTCTCGAGTTCCCTACCCGAGCCCTTCGGGAGTCTTAAGTAGATGTAAAGCGTTCCTTTACGACAATAGAATACTTCAACAAATGGAGTTAAACAGTTTAATGTGGCATTCATGAGCCATAGATAATAAATCAAAATGCATAATTATAGTTTACAAAATCTAAGGGGCATTCCCCCACAAAATAATAACAAGTCCATTACAGTCATCCAGAGTCCTTAGTTTCCAATGGAAGTCTATACAAAAAGAATGGATTAAACTTCGATGGGAAACTCCTATCTCCGGTACCTGTGCTGTGGCTTGCCTCGGCCTAAGCCATATAAACTGTGCTGCAATAGATAAAAACTATGGGGGCGTAAGCTAACTAGCTTAGTGAGTAATAACTTCCATAACACAATTAAATACAACCATTCAAGCGAGTGATTATTCAAGCAAGTGCATGCATCAAACAAATGTGATCAACAAACATATGACCAACCGGAAATCATATGTGGATGGACTTGCGCCCTCCATCCCGGGTTAGCAGATTAACGAATCCTGCGGTACGATGCCGTTTAAGCTCACAGTCAACTAACAATATTTCGTTTTATGGATCACGATTAACCAACAAATTCGTTTTATGGATCACGATTAACTAACATATTCGTTTTATGGATCACGAAAAACCAACCAATGCGAATGCTCCATCCCCATCATGATATGAATGAATTCAATTTAGAATTGAAGTCGAATATTCATTAATTCAATTCTTTTAGGTGACCAACAAGTATTCGCAGACATTCATCATAAATTACTAGCTAATCAGTCAACAGCTTAACACCCGATTTCGATATTCATTAAGTTCCATATCACATATCAGCAGTAGACAACATATATAATTCCCATATACCCCATCATGCATATACAATCTCTTTTTATCTTTGCCTACACCACTAGTGCCACTACATTACAATCACATTCATTAATTGAGAGTGGAAGTAAAACTCACTCGGCCATTGGACGCCGGTCTTTCTAATAGTAGTAGTCGGGAGGTAGGGTGTCGTCCTGCTCGGGATCACCTACCAAGCAAGAATAATCCTAATGAGATTCTCATTATGTAACTAAATCAAGCTATACATCTAAACTAGATGAATTCGGATTTCTCGCTATTTGCGGAAGTTCCGACTTAAAACGGCCATAACTTGGTCATTTTAACTCGAATTTCGCAAATTTTATATCGATCTCTATCTACTTCGAAAGATCTATCTATTTATAATATTATTTTCAAGTTTTAAAAATAGTAAGGTCACGGAACAGTGGGATCAGTTCTGTTCTGCCATTTCTCAATTCCGAAAAATTTGTTTTGCTTTTGATAAGAAATGTTCCTAGTTGATGATTCATAGATGATTGGTATGGAAATGAATTCCTAGCATGAATGCCATGTAATGAACTCAATATATGCATGGTCATGATGATTTTGTGAAAATAAATTCTTATGAACTCCTAAGTGTTGGAAAATTTCATAAAGGTTATTTCTAAGAAGCTAGTCTTCCACTTTATACTCCTTAGGGTTTCTTTGACTTTTAATCTTGTAATCCACTTGTTATCTAACTAAAAATAAGTTCTCAAAGTCTATATTAATCATGGCCTTCATTCATGCATAAAAATTCCCATTTTTCATTTGGTAAACATGTCTTTAAACAAGCTTTTTGTAAAAATCCGAATTTTTGAAATTTCATTTTCTTGCATTTTCTTATGGAAAACTTGTCTAATGAATTAAAAATTGAAGCTCCAATATAATATATTATCTAAGGACTTCATTTATCTTATAAAACATCCAATTTAGACTTAGATACTAAGTGTTCTTGTAGGCATGAACATAAGTTATGAATTTAACTATTGATCCACTGATGCGGATCTGGATATGCTCTGATGCACAAACTCGATAAAGATGTAAACTTTCTTTTTAGGGTTTTTCTTTCCAATAATATGAAACTAGCAAAAACAAGATGGATATGAATAAGTATATTGTTCGATAGATGCCACGAACAATAAAACCTAAACTAGTTTGTGTTTGGATTCGAGATTGATAGATGCCACAACCTAGAAAACTAACACGGAGTCAATGAAACAATATGTTCAATGACAATATTCGCCACAACACGATATAACTCACGAATTGATAAGAATATGTATGATCCAAAGAGAAAAACAATCTCAATAAAATCAATTCAACCTTAAATAGGTTTCCACACTCAAAGTGTTCTAATAAAAATACTCCAAAATCTTATTTCTATATCTCTTACTAGCCTTAATATATAGGCTATTACATGGCAGTTACGTAACTGAAAAATCATAATTGTGGCAGTTACGTAACTGATAACGTAACTGAAGAAAAAACATAATTACGGCAGTTACGTAACCGATAACGTAACTGAAAAACATAATTGTAATTAATCCCTATATCAATTAAAAATAAAGAAATTCAAAAAGACACAAAAACTAAAAAAAAAAATCGAAACCCTAATAAAAATAAATAAAATATCTGGGCCAGCCATGTGAGCCGGCGGCTCACCCATCTGCGCCGGCGGCGCAAGCCCTTAGGCCGGCGGCTTAGTAGCCGGCCTACTTTTTCTGGACACCCCAATTCACCCCGTTTCGTGCCTTGAACTTGCACCGTGTTGCTCGGACCTTTGGTACTCCTTTTCCATGACTTCGGATGCCCGGATTCCTATCATTCCCTCCAAGTTGAAGAAGATTCGACCTCGAATCTTGATCCTTTGGCTTGTTAGACCACATGAACAAGCTCCTTTTCCCCTTTGTCTTCTTGATATGCATCAATTTGACTTGTTGTAATTCTCCTGGACTCATGGGAAGAAGTCTATAAACCTTGTCCCGCTGTTGGATGGTGTATTCATTGGTGTATCCATCATACTTGGCCCTCAAGTCATATTGCCAAGGCCGTCCAAGGATCACATGTGTAGCTTCCATAGGAACTACATCACATACCACACTGTCAGTATAATCACCAAGGGATAATGGAACACGAACCTGTTTATGCACATGTACAGCCCCCTGTGGACTCAACCAATGTAGAGCATAAGGCCTGGGATGCTGCTCCACCTGTAGACCCATCTTAGCTACCCATCCCGCTGAAGCAATATTGGTGCAGCTACCCGAATCAACCACAATCAAGCATGTCTTGTCTTTTACCATGCCCTGAATATGAAACAAATTTGATCTTTGATCAGGAACAGCAGCTTCTTCCTTCTTAGCCATCAATAATTCACCCTGTACTGGATGCTCCACAAATGTTTTAAGCACCTGCTCTTCTGTAGACTTAGATGACTCATCCTCAGTCTTTGCTTCTTCCTCACTCTCGAGCTTTCCCCCTTCACTACCATGACTCGCCTATTAGGACATTGGGAAGCTATATGTCCATGCCCCAAGCACTTGAAGCATTTGATATCCCGGCTTCTCTTCTGTTCTGGAGCCCTCTCTTCCACTTCCTTTCCCTTCTCCTTCTCCTTCTTCTTCTCTCTTCTTCTCTTTCTCACCCTCATCAGATCTGTAGTGATAATGTGATTTCTGAGACCGTCTGCTGGTGCCTCTCAACTCTACTAGCCAACTTGATCACATCCTCTAGAGTCCTATATTGCTGGAGCTCAACCACACTGGCAATATCCATCTTCAGCCCATTAATGAAACGAGCTATGGATTCATCAGATGATTCCTTGATGTCGCATCGTGTCATCAACGTTTCAAACTCCTTCACATACTCCTCAATGCTCCTCTGACCCTGTCTCAAGGACTGCAAATCCATCAGTATCTCCTGTTTATAGTAATCAGGCACAAACGACTCCTCATCAATCTCTTCATTAGAGCCCATGAACGCACCTTCTCTTCATCAGCCCTACGCCTCTCAGACTGCAACTTATCCCACCATAAACTGGCATAATCAGAAAATGCTAGAGACGCCATCTTCACCTTCATGCGCTCGTCCCACTCATAACAATCAAATACTTTCTCAACACGAGGTATCCAATCCAAAAACTCCTCAGGTTTATTGCTTCCAGTGAAAGTAGGAATTTTCAATTTGATATTTTCAATCCCTTTTCTCCTCTCATCTCTATCACCTCGCCTCCTACTCCTTACACTATTCACCTCAGATTCATCTCCAGAACGTCTCCTATGACTAGCACCACTGTGACTCCTCCTGTCCCTCACCTCCAGTCTCTCCATAATCACCCTAATATTCTCCTGGAGTTGATTAAACTCAGCCCTAGTCACAACATCTCCTCCATCAGTATTGTTTCTCCTAGCCCTGTGATTGTTGCTATTCACACTACTTTCAGACGACATCTCTTCAATAATCAATACAAAAATCACAGCAGCAGATTTCACACTTCTCAAACCCCACAACAACAACCAATCACCACTCCAATAAACACCAAACCCTAACCCTAACAGCAGCAACAACAGAATTCCCAAGCCAGTGAAAATTAGAAAGGAAGATTCAAACCAACCTGTAATGCGATCCGCACGAACAATCTGCAAACCACAGCTCTGATACCAAATGATGCGGATCTGGATATGCTCTGATGCACAAACTCGATAAAGATGTAAACTTTCTTTTTAGGGTTTTTCTTTCCAATAATATGAAACTAGCAAAAACAAGATGGATATGAATAAGTATATTGTTCGATAGATGCCACAATAAAACCTAAACTAGTTTGTGTTTGGATTCGAGATTGATAGATGCCACAACCTAGAAAACTAACACGGAGTCAATGAAACAATATGTTCAATGACAATATTCGCCACAACACGATATAACTCACGAATTGATAAGAATATGTATGATCCAAAGAGAAAAACAATCTCAATAAAATCAATTCAACCTTAAATAGGTTTCCACACTCAAAGTGTTCTAATAAAAATACTCCAAAATCTTATTTCTATATCTCTTACTAGCCTTAATATATAGGCTATTAAGGCAGTTACGTAACTGAAAAATCATAATTGTGGCAGTTACGTAACTGATAACGTAACTGAAGAAAAAACATAATTACGGCAGTTACGTAACCGATAACGTAACTGAAAAACATAATTGTAATTAATCCCTATATCATTAAAAATAAAGAAATTCAAAAAGACACAAAAACTAAAAAAAAATCGAAACCCTAATAAAAATAAATAAAATATATGGGCCAGTCATGTGAGCCGGCGGCTCACCCATCTGCCCCGGCAGCGCAAGCCCTTAGGCCGGCGGCTTAGTAGCCGACCTACTTTTTCTGGACACCCCAATTCACCCCGTTTCGTGCCTTGAACTTGCACCGTGTTGCTCGGACCTTTGGTACTCCTTTTCCATGACTTCGGATGCCCGGATTCCTATCATCCACACATCAATATTTTTCATTCTAACTCCACCACTTGTTTTACATTCCTATCATGCCTAAACCCATCTAAGCTTATGAAAATCATTCCTTCAATATTCCCATTACACATACCCTTCATTTTTCTTATGAAACATGAGTTTAAAAATGATTTTGGGGGTTTTCAAAGTAGGGTTTCCATTTCATCCGAATTTCCAACATTCCATTTTTGACAAAACTTTTCCTTTTTCAATGTTCTTGCCTTCTATATATGAATATCTACTATCTAACATCTCTATACATATACAAGACCACATTTTTATGATCATCAATGCATGGAAATAAAAATAACTCTATGATCATACATGTACATGAAGATGTGGAGGTCTAAACTTTAGATCTACTATATATAATGCATGAATCATGGATCTCATGGCATGAACAACAATATATATGCAAGATCTCTACTTTACATGCATGAACAAGTTGATATTTCAAACAAAACTCATTCAAAGACTAGATCCACTTCTTGTGATGGCTTGAGATTCTTGTAGTAGTGTTTTCATGTCCCTTGCTCATACTCATTGGGATTTAAATGAGAAAAAACACAGGAATGGTCTTGCCATTACAAGATTAGGAAGGATCAAAGCTTAAACATACATACCAAAGGAGTCTTGAAGGAGGAAAAGAGAAGAAACAAGTTGGAAATGTGAGAGGAAGGGGGAGAGGGGGGGTTCACGGCACAAAGAAAAAAAAAAGAGAGAGTTTTACTCCTTTGAAAAATTGAAACAAGAAGAAATGAAGAGAGAGAGAGAGAGAGAAAAATATGTATATATGAGGTGAATTAGGGTTTAGTTAAATAAATGAAGTAAAATAATTTAATTGAGAGGAAACAAAGGGGGGGGGGGGGGGGGGGGGGGGGGGGGGAAGGGGGTTTGCGCCGGCCACTTCAAGAGTGTGTGGTGTGTGTTTGAAATTTTGATATTTGTAATTTAGTTTATTAAAATGTAATAAATGTGATAATAATTTAAGAGACAAAATTTCTTGGAAAAGAAAATTGAAATGAGTAGTTGTAAGGATGTAAAAATAGGGTATGGGTAGTGTGCAGTGTAGGTTGTACTTGTGAATAGTAGACAAGACATTTACTTTATTGGTTGTTCCGAAAACATGGGAAAAGCTATAACTGTAATTTTTATAGCTCGGAAAATTATGAAATTGATATTTTTGGAATCCTTATAAAATTACGATTCTAATGAATATTCCGAAATATTTTTCCGAATCCGTGGTCCGGGGCACGCTTTTCCGTAATTGAGCTCAGGAAGGCTCGGAATTGAAAAACTCCCTAATTTAAAACTCTCAAAGGTTTAAAATGTACTTTAAAACAATATTCAACTTCATTTACTTTATAAAATTTCTTTTATTATGAAACCGAAGGAAAGCCAGATTTAGGGTTCCTAGGCTTCTCTCATTGGACTCAACCTGGACCGGATTAGGGTTTCGCTTCCAACTCCCGGGGTTTCCTAGCTACTGAGAATACCGGGGTTTACAAGATCAACCTCAGTAACCTGGATGAAGAAGAAGAAGAAAAGCCTGAGCTTGGATCCATACCCATGGTCAATGAGTTCCCACATGTATTTCTGGACGAATTGCCTGGATTGCCACCAAAGAGAGAGATCGATTTCGAAATCGACCTATTAGTCAATACAGAACCAATCTCAAAGGCACCTTATCGGATGGCACCAGTGGAGCTTAAGGAGTTAAAAATCCAATTGCAAGACTTGTTGGATCAAGGCTTTATCCGACCAAGTGTATCACCTTGGGGAGCACTAGTGTTATTCGTAAAGAAGAAGGATGGTTCCATGCGCTTGTGCATCGGCTACCGAGAGCTAAACAAAGTCACCATCAAAAATAAGTATCCACTCCCAAGGAGCAAGTGTCTTTTCAAGGAACGATCTACGATCAGGATACCACCAGTTGAGGATTAAACCTGAGGATGTACCAAAGACAGCTTTCAGAACTCGCTATGGACATTACGAGTTTCTGGTGATGCCTTTTGGATTAACCAACGCCCCAGCAGCTTTCATGGATCTCATGAATCGAGTATATAAGCCCCTATTGGACAAATGTGTAATAGTCTTCATCGATGATATCTTGATCTACTCAAAGACGCGAGAGCAACATGAGGAACACTTAAGAATGGCATTACAGACCTTGCATGAGCATAAGTTGTACGCCAAGCTATCTAAGTATGACTTTTGGTTGGATCGTATATCTTTCCTAGGACATGTGATATCTGGAGAAGGAATATCGGTAGAGCCTGAGTAGATCAAGGCAGTGATGGATTGGAAACAACCTAAAACTGTGATTGAGGTGAGAAGTTTTCTTGGTTTGGCTGGATATTATAGGAAGTTTGTGAAGAACTTTTCAACCATCGCCAAGCCCCTCACTCAGTTAACCCAAAAGGAGGAGAAGTTCATTTGGACAGATAATAGAGAGCAAAGTTTCCAGGAGCTAAAGAAAAGACTTGTCTCTGCCCCAATTCTAATTTACCGGATCCCGAGAAGTCCTATACAGTGCACAGCGATGCCTCTAGGAATGGCCTCGGTTGCATGCTGATGTAGGATGGAAAAGTGATTGCTTATGCATCTCGACAACTCAGACCCCATGAGCAAAATTATCCTACCCACGATTTGGAGTTGGCCGCCATTGTTTTCGCACTCAAGTTATGGAGACATTACCTATATGGACAAAGGTGTGAAATCTGCACAGACCATAAGAGCCTCAAGTACCTATTCACACAAAAGGAGTTGAATATGCGGCAACGGAGATGGTTGGAGCTCATCAAGGATTATGACCTTGTAATCAATTATTGTCCAGGGAGAGTGAACGCAGTTGCAGATGCCCTAAGTAGGAAAAATTATGGAGAAGTTGCTTCTTTGCTCACGGATAAGAGAGAGTTGATAAAGGAGTTTGAAAGAATGAGCATTGAATTCATTGGGCAAAGTGTGGAAATAGAGATTGCCAACCTTATCTTGGAACCCACCTTGGTGGAAAGAATCAAGGGGGCCCAGCGATATGACGAGGCGATTCTGAAGATTAAGAAAGAGGTGCAGGAAGGAAGGTACACCGATTTTGTCGTAGATGAGGACGAAGTAGTGAGAATGAAAGGAAGATTATGTGTTCCGGATGATGAGGACATAAGAAAAGAAATCATGGATGAAGCACATCACTCTGGATACACCATGCATCCAGGGGGAACCAAGATGTACCAGGATCTAAAAAGCCACTATTGGTGGAACGGCATGAAAAGAGACGTAGCGGACTTTGTGTTGAAATGTCCTACGTGCCAACAAGTAAAAGTGGAGCACCAAAGGCCTGGTGGACTTCTGAAACCCTTGCCAATACCTGAGTGGAAATGGGACCAAATCACAATGGACTTTGTGTGTGGATTGCCAAAAACGTCGGCTGGATATGACGCGATTTGGGTCATAGTGGATCGATTAACGAAGACGGCACATTTCCTTCCAATGAACATGACGTACTCTATGGATAAGTTGGCAAGAATATACATAAGAGAAATAGTACAATTACATGGAATACCCGCTGGAATAGTCTCCGACCGAGACCCAAGGTTTGTATCCAAATTTTGGACAAGTTTGCAGAAATGTATGGGAACTAAGCTACATTTCAGTACGGCTTATCACCCTCAAACGGATGGTCAATCGGAGAGGACAATACAAACATTAGAGGATATGCTGCGAGCCTATGTGATAGAGTTCAAAGGTAGCTGGGACGCACACCTACCTTTGGTAGAGTTTGCCAACAATCACAGCTACTATTCCACGATCCATATGCCACCCTTTGAAGCTTTGTACGGGAGAAGATGTCGGTCACCTTTGTTTTGGATGATGTAGAAAAATTAGGTATCGGACCTGATTTGGTACAAGATTCGGTCGACAAGGTGCAGATCATCCGACAAAAGGTGAAGGAGGCACAAGATAGACAAAAGAGTTGGGCGGATATGAAAAGACGTACACTTGAGTTTGAAGTTGGAGACCACGCGTACTTGAAGGTAAACCCCATCAAAAGTATTCGCCGAGTTCGAGCACAAGGGAAGTTGAGCCCACGTTATGTTGGACCTTTTGAAGTGCTGGAAAGAGTAGAAGATCTTGCTTACCATCTGGCACTACCTCCTAGCCTATCTGGAATTCACAATGTATTCCACGTGTCCGTTCTACAGAAACATGTGTCAGACCCTACCAGGATTGCAGAATTAGAACCTGTTCAGCTGAAAGAAAATCTCACATACGAGGAACACCCGGTTCAGATCCTAGATCACAAAATACAAAGCTTCGGAACAAAGAAATCAAGTATGTGAAGGTTCTATGGAGAAACCATTCACATGAAGAAGCAACTTAGGAGGTAGAAAGCGATATACGCTAGAAATACCCAAGTCTATTCAAGGAATTAAGTATGAATTTCAAGTTTTGAGGACAAAACTTTCTTTAAGGGGGGTAGGTTGTAAGTCCCCGAATTTTTGGATCCAAATTAAAGACCTGAACCCTAATCGGAAGTCAACTGGATTTCCAGAGTCAACAAAACCCTAGCTTGCCGTAACCGCTTAAGTCCGGCATTGCCGTTTTCTCTAGCCCTAGAAAACGAAGTTGGAAAAGTTTGCCATAATGGTTCGTAATAGTTATAGGTTGCGTAAAAATATCAGATTAAAGAATTTCGAGTGTCCTTTGAACCCGATCGGACATAGTTCTTGAAAAACGTGTCCGGAAGCCCGGAGTAGGAAAATTATTCCGAATATACCGTTAGACTCGTAAAAATGTAAGATTTCCAAAAATATCAATTTCATAATTTTTCGGCAACTAGAAATATCAGATATCGCTTTTATACGCGTATTTTCTTACTATCGGCATTAAATTGTCATGTCTACTTTTACATTACACTATTTTCTACTATTCTACACTATTCATCTATCTCTACTTTTTCTTACAACCTATTCTTACAAGCCATACACCTATTTCTTACACATTTTCATTTCCAATACAACTTCACATCTTTCATTTCTTACTTTTAATTAATAAAATAACAAAAAATAAATTTCTCCCCTCCCAATACACTCAAATGGCACCGGCCACACCCCCTCCATGCATCAAATTGTTTTATTTTTATTTATTTAATTAACATAAATTATGTAAACCCCGGGAATTTTTCACATTAGTACTCGACTTTATAATAGATTGTATAAACTAGATAATAGATTTAGATTCTGACTGAAGTTAATAATAGATTAATATTTAGATTTTGAATAAATGAAAGAATTAGGAATCGAATAAAGAGATTCTTTAACCCTAGTTAATACCAAAAACGAAATCTTGTATCTTGAATAACTAATTCAAGATATGATCTAAAATCTAGACCCGAAACCTAATATACTAATAGATTTAAATAGAAAATGTGAATATAAAGATTAAATGATTGTTTTGATCTCGATAATGATTCAAGACTAGAATAACGAGTAGTAATGAGTTTATATTTAGACTTAAACCCTAATTTTGAGATCCCTAGTTAAATTTAAAAGCTACTAATAAGAATCTATGTTCAGTATCAAAACTAGAGATATAAATATAATTTAATTTCTGTATGAAGCCCAATACTGCATAAATGATTATATACGCTTATAACTAGAAAACGATGATCCGAAAATGAACCGTTAAGATTTTAAATACACAACGAAAATATAAACTGACAAATAACTCAAAATCTAATCTTCAAATAAATAATCAGATCACGCTTTTGTTCTAAACTGAGTTTTCTTAAGCTATAGGAGCCTGAAACAAAAATTGACCCAATGAGCTTAAGAAATCCAAATCGCAGAGATAAAATTACACCAATAATTAACTATGTATATATATACCCTAAATTTGCATTATTGGAAAAACTAAGTGTTTTGTATAACCTTATACTCATATTTTTGTACGAAAACTTCCAAATATTAGCTAATCTATACCCGTACAACTCGTATAATTAACTCAAAAATTTAATTAGAATATTAAACTAATATATATATACATTTGGGCTGCTGTTTTTCGGTGAGAATTGCGGCTGAGTTCGGTGCAAGTTGAAGGAGAAGAAAAGAGCCGATTTGATTCAAATAATGCACCAAATTTTCCACAAAAATCAACCACACAACCAATCACAAGTTGCCAAATCATTCAAGCATTAATTGGCTTGAAAACAACAGCCAAATGAAGAGAAATTCGAAGGAAAACAAAGGAGA
Organism: Combretum micranthum; assembly: GCA_024138025.1. Taxonomy (NCBI): domain Eukaryota; kingdom Viridiplantae; phylum Streptophyta; class Magnoliopsida; order Myrtales; family Combretaceae; genus Combretum; species Combretum micranthum. Next base: position 332,300 of record JAMXBD010000394.1, on the reverse strand, counting down.
ACAGCCGTAGTTTCATTTCTCTTTCTCTTCTATATATATATGCATTTAAGGCCATTAATGAAGAACAAACAAATGCCATAAATCCTCAGCATCTTCCATTCCGAAAATACTCCCAAATAACAATCAAAACCAACCAAAAACAGAAAACAAATCGAACAAAACAATCGGATACGGATCAAAAGAAAAACAGAGCCAAAAACCCTCAAAAACGAGCTCAAAGGTAAGTTGACATGATTCAAAAGGTTTTCGTTCAAATATAAGAGTTGTATCTGACTTAAAATCATCTTAGGAACATATTAAACACAAACACAAGCTTCGGATTGCACTCAAAGAGCTCCAACGAGGTAAAACTTCAAAACCCTAGTTTTACTTTCACAAAATCGAATCTATATATTTATGTTTTTAAACGTGTTAAAATTTGTTAGATATCCTTATATATGATGTATAAACTCTTAGAAGTAGTTTAAGTAAGTTTCTAACGTGTAAAAATCAAAGAAAAAGAATCAAACCGAGGAGGAAGATGATGAACAGTGCAACGCTGCCTCAAGGCCGGCAGTGTAAACGATGTACGCCGGTGGCTTACATGGATAGGCCGGCGGCCTACAGGCGGCTTACACTCAAACAGAGACTACGTAAAATAATTTTCACGTAAAAATTCAACGTAAGCCAGCTACCTAGAGATCTACGCAGGCGAGCGTAGGGCCGGTGTACGTTGAAAGCTGGCGGCCTTCAACACCGGTGCTTTCCATATGAAATGTTTCTCTTCAAAATGATTTACACCGGCATCTGGAGATTTAGGCCTGGCGGCCTTGAACCGGCTTACAGTTAAAATTTTCCAACGAAAGCTTTTCTGACCTAAACCGAATTTAATATATATATATATATATTATATCTTCCAAGTATGTATATGTTATATAAATATGTATTAGATAGTAACTATAATACTAGTATTTAAGTTCGTTAGAATTAATATCTATTAACTTTTGAAACCCTAGAACTAAGAAAATATTTAGAGTAATATTAGTTTAATATTTGTTTTAGCAAGATAAAATATATAAGAATGGAAATTAAAATAAGTTAATTTCCTGAGTAATATGACTTCTAAAAATAACCAAACAATTATGTGAGATTAAATAGGAAAAACAAGACAATACTAAGTATTAATACCGAGTCTAGGACACAAAGCACATGTAGGAATTTAGCTAGGTTGTATTAATGAATATTTTGTTTTAAATAGGTGAATTTGACTCATTAGAAGATCTACCAGTGGACTACTACGACTAAGTCGGTATGAGCAGGTGAGTAATTCAGTCATATTGTACTGGTTGTGGTTGTAAATAGTCGAATATGTAATGCAAGATAAACAAGTGAGTGTTTGTTGAAAGTATGATATGATCTGATTGTATGATTGCTAAAATATCTTTATACAAGCGATAACGCAATGGTTGGTGTTATGCAGTAATATATTGATGATTGTGTGTAATGTATAGTCACCCCGAATTTGATTAAGAATTATGGACTTAACCAAATAATGTGAACATGCATTTCACGAATTGCATTATTGCATATATGGTTGTGACAGCCTGCTACGTATTAATATTTCGGATCTCTGTTTTTGCTTGGTTGATCCAATGTGTGAGTCTTCCAAGGTTCTCTTTGGTCTGGCGGTCCTATGAGGAACTAAAAGGCACCGAAGAACGTCGCCGTAGAATCGCTTTGAAATGATTAATACTTAGGGAGTTTCTAAGGGGATTGCAGGAGATGGTTTGTGGAAGCCACTATATTCAAAGTGATAACATTAAAACGAGAAATCGTTGATTCTCCTGTGTACTTAGTCTCTCCTGGGCAGGTGAGTCATTGAGTTTTTGTTCTTCAACCCATTAAAAAGAGGGCGTAAATCTTTTTCCTGTTTGGATTCTAGATCATCCAAACTTGTATCTGTGCATATGGTTGGGTGATTGCATTGCATATGATTTGTTAATGACTTGTGTGGTGTATGGTATGTCTGATTATTCACTGAGCTGTGGTTTCGCTCATACTTCTACAGTCTTTTCAGGTTCACTTTACGTCCCTGGTTAGTTACATCCAGGAATATGGCTCCGGTAAGGGCTTTGAAGCTAGAAGTCTACAGATCTATTTTAGTTTGATGGTTATGTACTATTAGAGTAGATTATTTAGTTGTATATTTCCAAGGAGATCTATGGTTTGTAATAAATTGTAATGGGTATTCACTAAATCATTTCTCTCATGTATTTGTTATTTCTTATCAAGCAACTTAAAAGATCCTGTTGTTTTGAAAACCTGTCATTCTTTGAAGGTAATCTAGTGATAATATTCAAGTGTAACTTGTTTATTACTACTAGGATACCCTCGGGGCGTGACAAATTATCTCCCACATTTTCCTATAAATACCCCCTCATACCTTCACTTCTTTCACACCACTTCTATACTAAAGTTACTCTCTCAAAATCTCTCAAGAATTTCTCTCCAAGAAGTTCTCTTTAGCTCATCTCCTTTAGGTAAAAATTCTTCAAGAAGTCTTCATGTTTATCTACTTAGTATGAACTTAATGTGTGTTTTCTAAAACCATGAAGGTTAAGAAAGCAACAATAGGTTCATACTTTGTTTTTGTTCATAATCACAATTTCTTTATGTTCATTTATGTTTCTTTTATGTTCATTACTATATAATATATCTATATAGTTATATACATTATTTAGAGCATATAAGCTCATAGTCTTGCAATTTATTTACCTTTCATGCAATTTATTTACTTCAATGCAATTTATTTATTTCAAGTTGTTTTTAAGACTAGTCATTCTAGTCTTAGACTTGTCCTCATCAAGTCAAAATATCTTCTTTTCTTTTCGGGACTAGTCTTTTCTTAGTCCCGGGATACCTTGATGAAGCTAAGGTCCCAATACTTGATTTATTTCTTTATATGCTTATTCTTTTAAGTTATTATGTTCTTTTCATATTTTCATAGTTTATGATTCATATTCGTGCATGAACATAATGTTTTTGTCTCAACGAAAATTTAATAAAGAAGTGTTTTCTTAAACTAAAGGTTCATTTTAAATAAATGTAAGAAATAGATTTCTTAGAAAATTAAGAACACGCTTGGAAAGGATTTTTCTCAAATAAACAAAAGATTTCATGAAAAACTTATCTTTCATCAAGAATTAGAAATTCTTTTGAAATCATTATAAAGCAACAAAAGTATCATTTTGAAAGTTGTTTAGAAAATAAAACTACTCCTTAAAGATTTAAAGTAACTACAAGCAGATTAATATTCATCTCAAATAACTCAAGAATCCTTCCAAAAGTAAAATGAGTATTCTAATGAGAATCTCAAGTTCAAGTCTTTTAAAACCTTACTTTTTATAAGTTGAGACAACTTCATTTACTTCATACATTTGTCATGAGTCATTACATATATGTATATACCTTTCAAAAGCTTATAAAATACTTGAAATAATTATCTTTTCAAATAAGCTTTGTTTTCAATAAGGGAAGCAAGTCTTTGTAAATTCGTGGTAAATCTGGTCGCTATCTTTTCGGAACCCAAACGACCTAGTTTTATGAAAATAAGCTTAGGAATGCATAGATCTTTTCGAGTAGGTAGAAAACGGTATATTATACTCGAAATTCCGAGTTAAAATGGGCAAGTTATGGCCATTTTAAGTTGGAATTTCCCCCTATACGATTTTTACCGCAATTTTAAGAAAAGATTAGAAACTTCAAGAATAGAAGTCTTATGAAAGACTCACTTTGGGTATTTCATCTTGTTTAGGTGATGAGGGACCCGAGATCATCTATCCGGAGGACTACTTTGATTAGATCCACCGATATGGAGTGAGTTAATTCTTTTCCTAAGTTCATTTCCTAGATTGTGCGTGTAATTAGTAGCACTAGAAAATTAGGAAAAGATAAATGAACAATTGTCATGAAATAATTGTTGAATGAAAGTTAAGTATATCGAAAGACGATATATTAAATAAAGTGTGACTTATGTATTGAGATGATGAAATTATGGATGATCGCCTTTAATATGAAATTCAACTTATACGGTTAAATGTTTAATTGAAATTTATTCATGCATATCATATACATAAGTCGCATTTGTTCACTACTTTTCTTCGTGTGGGGAAACGAGGAAAGGGTAGTGGTGGCTGGTAAGAGCCGGTAAGTCTACATGGTGGCTAGTAGGAGCCGGAAAGTCTACAGGGCAAGCAGGAGCTGGTAAATCTACAGGTAATGATGGTCGTATGGGCCTGTAACCTCCCAACCCTTGTATGGAGGGCGTTAAATCCATGCTACACTTGATTTCCGGTTAATCATGCGTATCTTACTTGTTCATATGATTGGTGCATTTTCATATGCTTTGACTAAATACTTGGTTGATTTTCGGAAGTGTCTTATAGTTAGAATTGTAAGCCTCGGAAAATTTCAGTAAATAATTCCAAGATGAACTTCGAAAATAAACCCTAAAAATCATTCTAAATTATAACCGAATTTCAATTAGTCCCAAAAACACGAGCGAATCCAGAAATTTCTTAATCATGAGAAAATGGAAATCCTTAAAAATAAAATAAGAACTCAGTGGTCTTCAAATTCAAAACCACGACGTACAAAAATTTCCATATTTAACTCCGACTTATAAAATTGAGTAATAGAGATTCCAAAAACCAATTACTAAAAAGTGAATAACGATTAACTTTCGGAAATGAAACATAATTCAAAAATTCTAGAAACGTTAAAAGATATTAAATACTTATGAAAATAAAATTTAAGATAAATTTCTCAAATCAAATATGTTGTATAAACATAAAATACCATTTCCAAATTGGCAAGGATCTAACCCGGAAAATCACCTGGAAACCCTAACTGGAATACAATAGTTTAAGTCCGGCAATCTAGTGCCCCTAACCCTAGAGGCCGAGATGTAGTTTAAATATGTAGAATAATTCATCGTAATATGAGTTTGTTTAAAAATATCAGATTGGTAAATTTTTTGCCTATTTTGAACCCGTTCGGATACAAACTTCGAAAAGCGTGTCCCGAGGCTTGAGATATAAAAAATATACCAATAGTACCATTAGACTCGTAATTTCATAAGATTTCTAAATATATCAGTTATATAATTTTTTGGGTTATAAAAGTTACAGTTATAACCTTTTTATCGTATTTCCATTATTACCGGCAATTAGGGGGTCTTTCAGTACGATCTACCACTATTCATTTCATAATTTTATTTTTATTTTTGTTCTTGTAATATATACCCTAGCTTCGTAGTAATCGAATAAACTTCGAAAACCGGAGAACGAAACCCTATGTCAGTCTAGTTCAAGCTTAGTGAGAGGAGCTTAGGAACCCTAGATCCGGCTTTCTTTCGATTTCATAATAAAAGAAGTTTTATAAAATGAATGAATATGAATTATCATTCTAAAGTATATTTTAGACCTTTGAAAGTTTTAAATTCGGAAATTTTTCAATTCCGGGCCTTCCCGAGCCCAATTACGGAAAAGCATGCCCAGGGACCACGAACTCAGAAAAATGTTCCGGAATATTCATTGGAACCGTAATTTTATAAGGATTCCAAAAATATCAATTTTATAATTTTCGGGGCTATAAAAATTACAGTTTATAGCATTTTCCGTCCCGTGTTTCGCTACAACCGGTAAAGTAGATGTCTTGTCTACTATTTACAAGTACAACCTACACTACACACTACCCATAACCTATTCTTACATCTTTACAACTACTCATTTCAATTTTTTTCCCAAGATTTTTGTCTCTTAAATAATTATCACATTTATTACATTTTAATTACTTAAACTACAAAATATCAAAATTCAAAACACACACACACACACAATGCTAAGGCCGTGCCCCCCTTCCCCTTTCCCTATCTTTTTTGTTTTGTTTTTGATATTTTTATTCAATTATAAACCCTAATCTATTCATATATAAACATATTTTTCTCTCTCTCTCTTCATTTTCACTTGTTCAATTTTCTTTCAAAGAGAAAAACTCTCTCTTTCTTTCCCATTGATGCCGTGAGCCCCTCCCCACTCACACTCACTCACATAAGTTCAAATCCTCTTCTTTTCTACTCCAAAACTCCATTAGTATGTTGATTTTAGGCTTTGTTCTTCCTAGATCTTGTAGTGGCAAAGCTAATTCTTGTGTGTTTTCACCTTTAAAACACATGAACAAGGATATCAAGCCATCACAAGACATGGATCTAATGTTTACATGAGTTTTTGTTAAGATATTATCTTGTTCATGCAAGTAAAGTAGAGATCTTGCATATATATTGATGTTCATGCCATGAGATTAATGATTCATGCAACATATCTAGTAGATCTAATGTTTAGACACCCACATCTCCATCTACACGTATGTTCATATAGTTATTTTGATTTTCATGCATTGATGATCCTAAAAATGTAGTCTTGTTTGTGTAAAGATATGTTAGATAGTAGATCTTCATATATAGAAGGCAAGAACATTGAAAAAGAAAAGGTTTTGTCAAATATGAATTGTTGGAAATTCGGATGAAATTAGAACCCTACTTTAAAAACTACCAAAACCATTTTGAAACTCATATTTCACATAAAAATGAAGGATGGAATGTGCAATAGGTATCTTGAAGAAATGATTTTCATAAGTTTAGATGAGTTTAGGCATGAGGAAAATGTGAAACAAGTAGTGGAGTTAGAATGAAAAATATTGAGACGGTGATTAGAAGTAAAATTCGTAATTTAGGATGGTGCCTATATGAACACTTAGTATCTAAGCTTAGATGGCATGATTTATGAGCTAAATGAAGTCTTTGGATAATAGATATATTGGAGCCTCAATTTTTGATGCATTAAACAAGTTTTCTCACAAGGAAAATGCAAGAAAACGAAAATTTCAAAATTCGGATTTTTATAAGTAGCTTATTTAAAAACATGTTTGTTCAATGAAAAATGTGGATTTTTATGCATAAATGAAGGTCATGACTAATATGGATGTTGGGAACTCATTTTTAATTAGGTGATAAGTAAATTCTAAGGATAAAATCATAAAAACAATAGGGGATGTAAGGTTGGTAATAATAACTTTTTTTTTAAGAGGCCATTAAGGAATTTCTTGATAACTAGGAATCCATAAGAGTCCATCATCAAAGATCATCAAAACCATGCATATATGGAGTTCGTTACATGATATTCATGTTAGGAATTCATTCATATACCATTTATACATGAATCATCAACTAGGAACATTTCTCATCAAAAGCAAAACAAATTTTCGAATTGGAGGATTTACGGAACAGATCTGATCCTACTGTTCCGTGACCTTAATGTCTTCAAAACTTGAAAATAATACTAGAAATAGATAGATCTTTTGAAGTAGATAGAAATCGATAAATAATTTGCGAGATTCCGAGTTAAAATGACCAAATTATGGCCGTTTTAAGTTGGAATTTCCGTTTAGGACGCGAATTACGAATTTGATAATTCGTATGAAGTCATTGGATTAGTTTGAGTTGAAATACTTATTAGAGTATTTCTTCCTTTTTAGGTGATCCCGAATTCGACGATTCCCTACCACTGGGTTATTATTACTAGAAGACCAGTGATCCAATGGCCAAGTGAGTTTTCTCCTTATTTTGTTACCTTGTTGTGCTTGTAGTTAATTGCATTAGAATTATAGGAACAAGATAAAAATCAATATGAATGGGGATGGGATATATGTTGAGACTGTGATGAATGTATGCCAAAGAATACTGACGCATATTGAAACCACGATTTGATTGGATAACCGCACCATTCATATTATTTTTATTATGTGTATGATATTGGCTGGTCATTCTAAAGAATGTATAAATATTTTGACCTAAGCAAAAAAAGTAAATTGATCATGCATCGCATCGGACATATTGCATTTGGTAGCGTGCTACTCCTACACTGGTCGATCGATATGGTCCGTAGATGATTCGTTTGGATAACGAACCCGATGCCAGAGCTCATTCAGGGGTACTAAGGAGCATGTGGATGCATTCTTGGATGAGCCTAGCCGAGTCGAGTAAGAGCCGAGGGCTTGGGGACTAGATGCGGTCGTGTAGACTCAATACCATTCATAACCCAAGATACGGAGGGCGTAAATCCGTTCTGTGTGTGGGTTCCGGATACCCATGCATAATTACTTGCTCACGTGTTTGTTCATGCATAGCATATGAATTATTATAACTTGTTTGTTATGGTACGGAATTAAGGGAATTCTCACTAAGCTAGTGTCGCTTATACCCCTATAGTTGTTTAAATGAACAGGTTATCTCAAGAATGCAAAGTGAGGACTGAATTGATTGGAGCCGGGAATGACTCCGGGATTTTGGAAAAGAATGCGAATGTTGAAGTTATCAGCTAGTTCACGATTTGTCTTGTAATAGTTTATGTAGGGAAGTCTGTGGATGAATGTAATCGAAGTTGAATGATTGTATTTTGAAGTATAGTGATTTGTATCTGAAGTATAGTAAATTGTATTTCCTTTACATTGTTACTCAATTGTATCAACATAAAATGTATCATTCCGATGTGTCTCCTTTGTGTGTTAGACGCCTTGTACATAGTATGGAAGCCTTCGCATGACTGATGTGGTCATTCTTAGGCTTTAATATTATGTACGGCGGACTGCCATGTTTAGGTTACCCTTCGGGGCGTGACAAGAATTATCTCACTAAGCTAGTCATGCTTATACCCTTATAGTTTTCTATTACAGTATGATTACCTATGGTTGGCCCCGAGGAGCCCCGTATGCCAGGTACGAGTGTAAGCTACTAGGAGTTTTTAGAGGAAGTTTATGTATTTTTAGTTTTGAACATAGACTTCTAGGAAAAATCTCTATAGTAGACTTATGTAGTAGATATGTTTATTTTGATATTAGTATTGTTGATCAAAGACTTTAAGACTGGGGAATGCCCCTATGATGATGTACGAATTCATGATGAAATGAAGATCTTATGATTATCTACTTAAGTTCATACTTGTTTGCTATCTATTTAAACGTAACACCCCTATGAGTCTCCTACTATCTTGGAAGCACGCCTTGCATATGATAATCGAAGCTCCTGAATGACTATGGTTGTCATCCATTAGCTTTAATATTATATGCGGCGGACTGCTACGTTTAGGGTACCCTCTGGGGCGTGACACTTCTTACCATATTTGAAAATTAAATTTCTAAAATTCCAATTCCACCATTCCCATGTTCATGTGTATTTGTTTGTGATATGGTGTACTGGCCGTTTTCGCTAATTCCTTTATTTTTCAGGTACAGGTGAAGATGAGATAGTTTATGACTTATCTAGATATGACATATATATTGATCATGGAAATGGCGATAGTGCACTCGACTTTCGTGTTGAGGATTAGTACATTTTGGATTCTGGAAATAGGAGAGAAGATCTAAAGATTATATGAAGTTTAATTTGAGACTGTTATTAGTTTAGCAGAAGATTTTATATGTTTTATGAATTGAACATTTATTTATGGGATTATCCTTTATGTTATAAGTTTGGATTATGTTGGCTATATTTTATGCCAACAAGGTTATTTTGATGTTTAGCTACCCTTTATATTTGAGCATTGGAGATATAAGTTCTTGAATTATTTGTTGATTAGTGTTTCATAGCCTTAGCATGTCCAGCTATGTTAAATACACATGATTTTCAGGGTTTATGTTTGAATGTTTCTTATTTGGACAATTATCTTTTGTTGGGAATTGTAAGCCCTGGAAAATTTCAGTAAATAATTCTGAAGATGAACTTTGAAAATAAAACCCTAAAAATCACTCCGAATTAAAACCGAACTTCGATAAGTCCCAAATCCCGAACGAATCCAGAAATTTCTGAATCTTGAGAAAAATAAGAGTCCTCAGAAATAAAATAGTAACTCAATATACTTCCAATCTAAAATCTCTACGTACGACAAATTTTATATTTAACTCCAACTTATAAATTCGGGTAAAATAGAGCCCTAAAACAAATTATTAAGAAGTAAATAGTGACTAACCCTCGGGAATAGAACTCAATCCAAAGAATTCCGAGAACATTGTGAGGTATTAAATACTTATGGAAATCGACCTTAAAATAAATCTCACCAATCAGATGTGTCATATAAGCATAAAATATCAGTTTCCAAATTAGCAAAGCTGTAAACCGGAAAGTCAATCGGGGAACCTAAGTCCCGAAACCCCCAAGAGACTCCGTAGCCTAGATCCGGCAATCCCGTATTCCTAAACCAAGGAGTCGGAATAAGAGGAAAAGGTGTAATTGGTTCGTATTAAGTCTAGGATGATCTAAAGGATGAGATTAACGAATTTTCGATCTATTCCAATCCGGTCAGGCATCGACTTCGAAAAGCGCACCCTGAGATTCAAAATATTAAAAATATATTATTAATGCTGTTAGACTCATATTTTTATAGGGATCTTTAAAATATTAGTTTTATAAATTTTCAATAGCTAGAATTACCTGATTTTGCAAATTTATTTGTATTTCAGTATTACCGGTAATTAGTGAGTCTTTCAGTACGATTTACTATTATTCATTACACAATTTTTATTTTTGTTCTTATAATGTATACCCTAGTTTTCCTAGTAATTAAATAAACTTTGGAAACCGGAGAACGAAACCCTATATCGGTCTAGTTCAAGCTTAGTAAGAGGAGCTTAGAAACCCTAGACCCGGCTTTCCTTCGGTTTCATAACAAAAGAAGTTTTATAAACTAAATGAATATGAATTATGGTTTTAGAGTATATTTTAAACCTTAGAAAGTTTTAAATTCGGGGAATTTTCTATTCCGGGCCTTCCTGAGCCCAATTACGGAAAAAGCGTGCCCCGGGACCAGAAACTCAAAAAAATATTTCGGAATATTCATTAGAACCGAAATTTTATAAGGATTTCAAAAATATAAATTTTATAATTTTTGGGCTATAAAAATTACAGTTATAGCATTTTTCCGTATTTTCTTTACAACCGATAAAGTAGATGTCTTGTCTACTATTCACAAGTACAACCTACACTACACACTACTCATACCCTATTCTTACATCCTTACAACTACTAATTACAATTTTCTTTTCTAAGAAATTTTGTTTCCTAATTAATTATTACATTTATTAAATTTTATTACGTAAATTACAAATTTTATCAAAAATTCAAATCCCTCCCTCCCTCACACACTCATGGCCGGCGCACCCCCTCCCCATTTTCCTCTATTTTGTTTTATTTTTACTTCTTTTATTCACTTAAAACCCCAACTATTCAATATATAAGCTTATTTTCACTCTCTCTCCTCATTTTCACTCTTTCAAATTTTTGCAAAGGTTGAAAACCCTCTCTTCCTCCTCCTAATGTTGCCGTGACACACACACACCCACACACACCTTCACAAGTTCATTTCATCTTCTTTTCTACTCCAAATCTCCATATATGTGGTGATTTTAAGCTTTGTTATTACTAAATCTTGTAATGGCAAGACCATTCTTGAGTGTTTTCCACTTTAAATCCCAATGAGCTTATGCTAGGGACAAGAAAATACTAATACAAGAATATCAAGCCATCACAAGAAGTAGATCTTGTGTTTAAAAGAGTTTTTATGGGAATATCATCTTGTTCATGCATGTAAAGTAGAGATCTTGCAAAGAAAGTTATGTTCATGCCATGAAACTCATGAGTCATGCACTATATGTGGTAGATCTAGTGTTTAGATACTCATATTTTTATTTACATTTATGTTCATGTGGATATCTTGAGCTTTCATGCATTAATGATCATAAAAGCTTAGCCTTGCATGTATATAGATGTGTTAGATGATAGATCTTCATGTATAGAAGACAAAGAACTCAAAAAGAAGGATTTTTGCTAGAAATGTCTTATGGAAAATCGGATGATTTTTGAAATCCATTTTAAAAACCACTAAAACCACTTTGAAACTCATGTTTTACAAAAAAAAATGGAGGGTATATGTAATAGGTATCTTTAAGGAATGATTTTTACAAGTTTGAATGAGTTTAGGCATGAGTAATATGTAAAACAAGTAGTGGGGTTAGAATGGAAAATCTTGAGATAGTGATTAAATTGTTAAATTCGTATTTTAGAGTAATGCCTACATAAACACCTAGTATTCAAGCTTAAATTGCATGTTTTATGTAAAGACCCGACATGCTCAATTCTCAAATTAAGCACACCAATTCCCCAACCACATATAACTCTTACGAATTATACATAAGGTTGTCTTAAAAGAAGGTGTTTATGTTGAACATTGCTATTCGTTTTTAGATTATGAAATCATTTAGTTAGATTCTAGCAACAACTGGATTTAGCAGCGGAAAAATAAACTTTAATAAAAACGTTTCTACATAAAAGTATTTCAAACTTCCACTATTAAAAGTGGAAAAACTTTCACTTTGATAAATATTTATAAAAGCTTATTTACAAAAACATGGGCACTAACAAGCCCTTAAATGAAAATACAAGTTTATAATTAAATCCAGTCCTCTTACAAAACAAAACAAAAGAAGAAACAAAATACAAGAAATATCTCGATCCTATCACACCTCACTTATTCTCCCATATCTTCATAATCGCCCAAAACCCGGGACAAACATCATCACATCAATCATCATCACCATCTCCATCCTCATCAACAACAATAAGAAGAACAACAACATCAACAACCTCTACACCATCATCAACTTCATCAATATCGTCTTTATCAACAACAAAACCTGTAAAAAGAATAACAACAACAAGAATGAGCCGAAGCCCAGTACACAGCAACACAATCACACACGGAGTGACACACGAGCTTAACTAAATGCAAATGCGATAATCACAAGTTATTATCTTTCTTTAAAGTAAACAAATCAACACGGGAGTATTCAAACTTCGGGCATCAAGGATATTTGGGGGTCCTGAGTAACGATCACGACGCTCAGGGGGTTGATATAAGTAGCTCGGATACTTATACCGTTCTAGATAATTTTACAGAGAACACCTAAATCTACCATGCCCAATCTAAGCAGGGTGCTGCTCCCCGAACCGGATACCAATTCCACCCCAGGCTCACCCAATCTGTAAGGGGGCACCCCTAGGCACTCATGCCACCTTGGGCAGGGATTGGATTTAACGGCGTAAAACACAAATCAACACTCACAATTAAGTTTTTTCTTAATATATATAGTTTTCATAAATGCATATCCTAACATAGAGACAAGCTAGTTACTGCGTACCTTGAATATGGAATCCAAACATAGCCTCAGAAGGAAATTTCAGAAGATAATCCAGAAGATAAATCAGATATCCACTTCTGTTATGGAAAGAGTTCGTATAAGAAACTAAACTAAACTAATCATCCACTTCATCAAATTCATACAAGAACTTATATCAATTATTCACTAATCTCTAACTCATTTTATTAAATCCTATTTGATCAGACACTAATGTGGAACCCCACTATGGCTGCGATGAATCGCCTCGCCAAAGTATGGACGGTTCTCCTTTGTCTGTCAAAGTATTTCTTTTCACTTTGATTATGGTTTCTTATCCACAAAGCATCAACAAAACATTTATATTCAAAAACATATAAATCCAAAACAATTAAACATTCAAAACAACATATTCTCATGTTATTCAAAGATCACCCTAACACATTCATTTAATCCAACTATTTGTTACTAACCCATTTTAGCTTAACCTTAGTCAAATTGATTAGAATTAGTCATTTAAGTCATTTACCAAGTCAAATGGATTAACCTTAGCCATTTAATTCAAAAGCCAAGCCAAGTGGATTAAGCTTAAGAAATCTAGTTCATTTTAGTTTAATTGAGTTCATTAAGTCAAACTCATTAGAATTAATCATTTAATCTAATTACTAAGCCAAAGTAATTAAACTAACTCAAGCTAATTTATTTTAACTCAATTATTCATTAAATCTATAAATCTATCTAAGTCATGTTTAATTATATCACTAAATCATCATTACACATCAAATATTACTTATCTATCTCATTTTATGTCAAAAAGATCCATTTGTTCAAGTAAATACACATAAAACAATCTATAACAAGTTTTTAGCTTAGCTTGAAAAATGTGTCAGTTGGAAAGAATTAAAATTTAAGCACTGATAAGTTTCGAATTTGCAAAAACTCAAAACATGAAAGTTGTAGATCTCTTTCTTATCTTTCCAACCAACTTGAATCACCTCAATTGGAGATTGGATGAAAAAATTATGGCTAAAATACGAAAGACTGCGAAACTGGGAAAAGTTGCAAAACGAACGCCGGCTTTCAACACCGGCGGCGTAAATTAAAAATTTGCCAGCGTTAAGAGTCGAGCGATCTGGTCATCGTTGGACTCTTCAACACCGCCAAATTTTGCACGTACGTCGGCAGCGTAGAATTCAACACCGGCAGCATTGAATGCCGGCGTACATGCATTACGCTGCTGTCAAATTTTCCCCTGTTTTCATTTTGAGAAAAACATTTGTTCAAATTGTTTCAAACTCCTCCAAATTCATTTCAAGCTTCTTAAAACTTGTTATTTGATCTTACTACAATCTAATAAACACAAACTCCCACTTCAATCCATCAAACATCACTATAATCATCATAAACAACTTCAAACCCCAATTTCACTATTTATCTTCTCCTCAATAAACCAACTCCATCAACCATAAACTTTACAAATACAAACTTAAACAAACTTCTCAACTCATATACATCATCTATACAACATTTAAATTCGAAATTATAAATAAGACAATAAATAGTAAACTATACTTAGCTTTTAGAAAAGAACACAAGTTGAAACTTCATCCTCTAGCTCGATTTCCTCCATCTAGTTCATCTCCTAGTCTTGATTCATCCTCTAGTTGGCTTTGATCTTGAGATTTGTTGAAGAATTTGAAGAAAAGAAAGAAAAATGAAGAAGAAAGGAAGAAAGAAAGAGAACCATCGGTTGGGAAAGGAAAATAAAGGAAAGAAAAGTGAAAGGAAGAGAGAGAGAGCAGGAGATGAAAAGGAAAAAGAAAAGATAAGATTTAAATAAAATTTGATATTTTTCGAATAAGGTATAAGTTTAAAACTATCAGATCAAATATCTATAGTTTCAAGAGTATTTAAAATTTTGTTTCTGAACTGATATGTTAGAAATTAAGAACTTACAATAAGAACTTAATTTGAGAATTTATTTTAGATAAAAGATATTTAATTTGAGTTCGGGTTTAAGAACTGATATTTTTATTCAAGCAAATGAATTGCAATTTTACTGAGATTTAGGAATTAGTGTTTAGGCTAAGAATCAATGATTTAGGAATTCTGTAAACACTTTGATGACATGTTTAGGGAATTTGAAACTCAAATAAATTATATCAACTTGTCTAATTAAATCCGATAATTCATTTTAGTCATTTAATCTATCTAAACTCAATTTCTTATCTTGGTGAAGATTTGGGATATTTCATTTTATGAGTTAAATGAAGTCCTTAGACAATAGATATGATAAAGCTTCAAATTTTGATGCATTGAACAAGTTTTCTCATAAGGAATGTGCAAGAAATGAAATTTTCCAAAATTCGGATTTTTGTGAAAATCTTGTTTAAAAACATATTTGCAAAAGGAAAAATGTGAAATTCTATGAAGAAATGAAGGTCTTAGATAGTATAGATGTTAAGGACTCATTTTTATTTAGATAACAAGTAAATTTTAAGAATAAAAAGTCCTAAAACACTAGAAGATGTAAAATTGGAAAAATGGATTTTTAAGAAATGGCTATTATAGAGTCTTATAATAATTAGGAGTTCTTAAATATTCATTATCAAAAATCATCAAGATCATGTATGTATTGAGCTCATTACATGTCATTCATATTAAGAATTTATTCATATTTCATCTGTACATGATCATCAACTAGATATATTTTTACTAAATGCAAAACAAATTTTTCGGAAACGGAATGGAGCAGCACCGACAAAGAATGGAAATGGAGGGAGCAACTCAAGTCGATCTGGAGCAGCTGTCCACGGAATGAGAATATACAACCTGGAAGGACAGTGGGTATGCAAGGAGTCTGATGATGAAGGAGCGGAGCTAGCAACTGTAGATGGAGATTATGGCTCAGATTTTGGATTGGTAACAGGTCAGGATCGAAACCCTTTTCTTTAATGAAAGTTATTAAATTTCCTACGTTCAATTCCTATGATACAAGTATAAAGTTTTATACCCGCAATTAGGTTAAGTATACCAATCTCGTAATTAGCATAAAAATTCGAGTGCAGGACATACTCGTAGCTAGTAAACCCGCTTATGCTTTGTTTGATACGGGAGCTACCCATTCTTTTATCACCGTTAGCCTGGCTAAGCACATTAGGTTACCCGTAGATACTATCGCTACCGGTTTTTGAGTTAAGACCCCCACTAGAAGCATAGTAACGACAAAGGAAATGCTTAAAGGCTATCCAATGGAGATACAAGGAAGTCACTCTAAGTGTGACCTAATAATCTTGGAGATGAGCAAATACGAAGTAATCTTGGGTATGAGTTGGTTGACATCTGTCAAAGCTTTAGTGGATTATAAACAAAAGGAAGTGAAGTTTAAGGACCAAAGTGGATGTGAAGTAGTGTTCAGAGGTGAATCCACGGTGAAGTTAAACTCGTTCGAGTTAATGGACGATGTTGAGATCAACCTAAGTAATCTGGATGAAGAAGAAGAAGAAAAGCCTGAGCTTGGATCCATACCCGTAGTCAAGGAGTTTCCGGATGTGTTTCCAGACAGACTACTTGGATAGCCACCAAAGAGAGAGATCAATTTCGAAATCGACTTATTGGTAAACACGGAGCCAATATCAAAGGCACCTTACCGGATGGCACCCGTGGAGCTTAAGGAGTTAAAGATTCAGTTTCAAGACTTGTTAGATCAAGGTTTTATCCGACCAAGTGTATCACCTTGGGGAGTACCAGTATTATTCGTAAAGAAGAAGGATGGTTCCATGCGTTTATGCATCGACTATCGAGAGCTCAACAAAGTCACCATCAAGAACAAGTATCCATTCCCAAGGATAGATGACCTTTTTTATCAGCTTCAAGGAGCTAGCGTCTTCTCAAGGATTGATCTGCATTCAGGATACCACCAATTGAGGATTAAACCTGAGGATGTACCAAAGAAGCTTTCAGAACTCGCTATGGACATTACGAGTTTCTAGTAATGCCTTTTGGATTAACCAACGCACCAACAGCTTTCATGGATCTCATGAATCGAGTATATAAACCCCTGTTGGATAAGTGCGTGATAGTCTTCATCGACGATATTCTGATCTACTCAAAGACGCGAGAGCAACATGAGGAACACTTAAGAATGGCATTACAGACCTTGCGTGAGCATAAGTTGTACGCCAAGCTATCTAAGCGTGACTTTTGGTTGGGTCAGATAGCTTTCCTAGGACATGTGATATCTAGAGAAGGAATATCGGTGGACCCTGAGAAGATCAAGGCAATGATGGATTGGAAGCAACCTAAAAATGTGACTGAGGTAAGAAGTTTCTCGGTTTGGCTGGATATTATAGGAAGTTTGTGAAGAATTTTTCAACCATCGCCAAACCCCTCACGCAGTTAACCCAAAAGGAAGAAAAGTTTATCTGGACAGACAAGAGAGAACAAAGTTTCCAGGAGCTAAAGAAAAGACTTGTCTCTGCCCCGATTCTAATTCTACCAGACCCCGAGAAGTCCTATACAGTGCATAGCGATGCGTCAAGGAATGGTCTTAGATGTGTGTTGATGCAAGACGGAAAAGTAATCGCTTATGCATCCCAACAACTCCGACCTCATGAGCAAAACTATCCTACTCATGATCTGGAGTTAGCCGCTGTTATGTTCGCACTTAAGTTGTGGAGGCATTACTTGTATCGACAAAGGTGCGAGATTTACACCGACCATAAGAGCCTCAAGTATCTATTTACACAAAAGGAACTAAATATGCGGCAACGGAGATGGTTGGAGCTCATCAAAGATTACGACCTTGGAATCAACTACTGTCCAGGGAGAGTAAACGCAGTTGCAGATGCCCTAAGCAGGAAGAATTATGGGGAAATAGCCTCTTTGCTCACTGACAAGAAAGACTTGATAAAGGAATTTGAAAGAATGAGCATTGAGTTCATAGGGCAAAGTGCGGAAGCGGAAATTGCTAGCCTAGTCTTGGAACCTACCTTAGTAGAAAGAATTAAGGAGGCCCAACGATATGACGAGGCAATTCTAAAGATTAAGAAAGAGGTGCAGGAAGGAAGGTACATCGATTTCACCGTAGATGAGGATGAAGTGGCAAGAATGAAAGGCAGATTATGTGTTCCGGATGATGAGGACAGAAAAAAGGAAATCATGGAAGAGGCACATCACTCCGGATACACCATGCATCAAGGAGGAACAAAGATGTACCAAGACCTGAAGAGCCACTATTGGTGGAACGGCATGAAGAGAGACATAGCAGATTTTGTGTTGAAATATCCCATATGCCAACAAGTAAAGGTAGAGCACCAAAGGCCTGGTGGACTTTTAAAATCCCTGCCAATACCTGAGTGGAAATGGGATCAAGTCATAATGGATTTTGTGTGTGGATTACCAAGGACGTCGGCTGGATATGATGCAATTTGGGTCATAGTAGATCGATTGACAAAGACGACACATTTCCTTCCAATGAACATGACGTACTCTATGGACAAGTTAGCAAGAATGTACATAAGAGAAATAGTACGCTTGCATGGAGTACCCGCTGGAATAGTCTCCAACCGAGACCCAAGGTTCGTATCCAAATTTTGGGCAAGCTTGCAAAAATGTATGGGAACTAAGCTGCACTTCAGTACTGCTTACCACCCTCAAATAGACGTTCAATCAGAGAGGACAATACAAACTTTGGAGGATATGTTACGAGCTTGTGTGATAGAGTTTAAAGGTAGTTGGGATGCACACCTACCTTTGGTAGAGTTTGCCTACAACAACAGCTACCATTCTACGATTCAGATGCCACCTTATGAAGCGTTGTATGGAAGGCGATGCCGATCACCTTTGTTTTGGGACGATGTAGAAAAGTTGAGCATCGGACCTGACTTGGTATAAGATGTGGCCGACAAGATACGGATCATCCGACAAAAGATGAAGGAAGCACAAGATAGGCAAAAGAGTTGGGCGGATATGAAGAGACGTACACTTGAGTTTGAAGTTGGAGACCATGTATACTTGAAGGTAAACCCCATCAAGAGTATTCGCCGAGTTCGAGCACAAGGAAAGTTAAGCCCATGATATGTTAGACCTTTTGAAGTGCTTGAAAGAGTAAGAGATCTTGCTTACCGTCTGGCACTCCCTCCTAGCTTATTTGGAATTCACAATGTATTCCATGTGTCAGTTCTACGGAAACATGTGTCAGACCCCATAAGAATTGCAGAGTTGGACCTAGTTCGGTTGAAAGAAAATCTCACATACGAGGAGCACCCGGTTCAAATCCTAGATCACAAGGTGCAAAAGCTTCAGAACAAGGAAATCAAGTATGTGAAGGCTCTATGGAGAAACCACTCACACAAGGAAGCAACCTGGGAGGCAGAAAGCGACATATGCCAGAAATATCCGAGTTTGTTTAAAGAATCAGGTATGAATTTCAAGTTTTGAGAAAAAAACTTTCTTTAAGGGAGGTAGGTTGTAAATCCCCGAAATTTTTGGAATCGAATTATAGTTTAAACCCTAATTGGAAGTCAACCGGATTTCCAAGTCAACAAAACCCTAGTTTACCGTAACCGCTTAAGTCCGGCATTACCGTTTTCCCTAGCCCTAGAAAACGAAGTTTGAGTAATTAGTTATAATAGTTCGTAATAGCCATAGGTTATATAAAAATATCAGTTTTGCAAAATTCTAATGTCCTTTGAACCCGATTGGACACAGTTCTCGAAAAACATGTCCCAGAGCCCGGAATAGGAAAAATATTTCGAATACACCGTTAGACTTGTAAAAATATAAAATTTCCAAAAATATCAATTTCGTAATTTTTCAGTAGTTAAAAATATCAGATATCGCATTTATACGCGTATTTTCTTACTACCGGCATTTAATTATTATGTCTACTTTTACATACACTATTTTCCACTATTCCACACTATTCATCTATCTCTACTTTTTCTTACAACCCATACACCTATTTCTTACACATTTTTATTTCCAATACAATTTCACATCTTTCATTTCTTACTTTTAATTAACAAAATAACAAAAAAATAAATAAATTTTCCTCTCTCTCCCCCCTCAAATTTGTGCTGGCTACCCCCATTGATGCCTCAATTTGTTTTATTCTTCACTTATTTAATTAACACAAATTATCTCCCACATTTTCTTATAAATACCCCTTCATACCTTCACTTCTTTCACACTACTTCTTTACTAAAGTTACTCTCTCAAAATTTCTTAAGAATTCTCTCCAAGAAGTTCTTACAAGAAAGCTCTCTCTAGTTTCTTCTTTTAGGTAAACTTTCTTCAAGAAATTCCTATGTTCATCTCCTTAGTATGAACTTAGTATGTGTTTTCTAAAACCATGAAGGTTAAGAAAGCAACAATAGGTTCATACTTTGTTTTTGTTCATAATATCAATTCCTTTATGTTTCTTTATATTCCTTTATGTTCATAACTATCTAAATATCTATATAGCTATATACATAATATTTAGAGCATATAAGCTCATTGTCTTACAATTTATTTACTTCATTGCAATTTATTTAATTTCAAGTTGTTCTTAAGACTAGTCTTTCTAGTCTTAGACTTGTCCTCATCAAGTCAAAACGTTTTCTTTCCTTTTCGGGACTAGTCTTTTCTTAGTCGCGGAGTACCTTGATGAAGCTAAGGTCCTAATACTTGATTTATTTCGTTATTTGCTTATTCTTTTAAGTTATTATGTTCCTTTATATTCCATAATTTTATGATTCATATTCATGCATGAACATAATGTTTTTGTCCAACAAAATAAACGAGGAAGTGTTTTCTTAAATTAAAGATTTTTTCTAAAGAAATAGATGTAGAAAATAGATTTCTTAAAAAGTCATGAACATACTTAGAAACGATTTTTCTTAAATAAACCAAAGGTTTTATACAAACTTATTTTTCATCAAGTATTAGAAATTCTTTTGGAATCATTACAAGAAACAAGAACATCCTTTTTATGAAATTGTTATTACTTTTAAAAGTTGTTGGAATCTAAATATAGAAAATAAAAACCACTCCTTAAGAATTTAAAGTGATTACAAGAGATTAAATTTAGAAAAAGGAATATTCATCTCAAATAACTCAAGACCTTTTCAAAAGTAAAATGAATATTCCAACAAAATCTCAAAGTTCAAAAATCTTTTAAAACTTTACTTTTCATAAGTTGAGACAACTTCATTTACTTCATCCATTTGTTATGAGTCAATACATATATGTATATATCTTCCAAAAAGTTTATAAAAATACTTAGAACATTCATGTCTTCAATTGAGTTTTATTTAAAAAGAAGAACTCAAGTTTTTGCAAATTCGTGGAGAATCTGGTCGCTGCTTTTTCGGAACCCAAACGACTTAGTTTTATGAAAATAAGCTTAGAAATGCGTAGATCTTTTCGAGTAGATAGAAAACGATATATTATACGCGAAATTCTGAGTTAAAATGAGCAAGTTATGGTCATTTTAAGTTGGAATTTCCTCTTATACGATTTTACCGCGATTTTAAGAAAAGTTTAGAATCTTCAAGAATAGAAGTTTTATGAAAGACTCATTTTGGGTATTTCATCTTGTTTAGGTGACGAGGGACCCGAGATCATCTATCCGAAGGACTATTTCGATTAGATCTATCGTTATGGAGTGAGTTATTCCTTTTGTTAAGTTTATTTCCTTGTTTTGTGCTTGTAATTAGTAGCACTAGCAATTAAGGAAAAGATAAAATGGATAATTATTGTGTGACTTGGTATTATGAATGATTGAATACAAGTTAAGAATATCGGAAGTTGGTTTGATAAATAAATTGTGATTCTTGTTTTGATATGATGAAAATTGTGTAGATCGCCTTTAACTTGAACTAAACATCTATGGTTAAATTTTATATTGAAATCAATTCATGCATATCATTCACATGAGTCATATTTGTTTCACTACTGTTCTTCATGTGGGGAAACGAGGAAATGGTAGTGGTGGCTGGTAGGAGCCGGAAAGTCTACATGGTGGCTAGTAGGAGCCGGAAAGTCTACAGGGCAAGCAGGAGCCGGTAAATCTACGGATAATGATGGTCATATGGGCCTGTAACCTCCCAACCCTTGTCATGGAGGGCGTTAAATCCATGCTACACTTGATTTCCGGTTAATCATGTGTATCTTGCTTGTTCATATGATTTGTGCATTTTCATATGTTTTGATTTAAAATACTTGTATGAATTATGGAAATGTCTTATAGATGGAATTATCTCACTAAGCTAGATTTGCTTATACCCTTATAGTTTTCTATTACGGTATGATTATCTATGGTTGGCCCTAAGAAGCCCCGTATGCCATGTACGAGTGTAAGCTACTAGGAGTTTTTGGAAGAAGTTTATGTATTTTTAGTTTTGAACATAAACTTCTAGAAAAATCTCTATAGTAGGCTTATGTGGTAGTTATGATTATTTTGTTATTAGTGTAGTTGAACAAAGACTTTAAGGCGGGGAAATGCCCCTAAGATGATGTACAAATTTATTATTAAATGAAGATCTTATGTTTATCTATTTAAGTTTATGTTTGCTTTTGCTATCTATTTAAACGTAATACCCCTATGAGTCTCCTACTGTCTTGGAAGCACGCCTTGCATATGATATTGAAGCTCCTGCATGACTAAGGTTGTCAATCATTAGCTTTAATATTATATGCGGTGGACTGCCATGTTTAGGATACCCTCTGGGGCGTGATAGATCCAGACAGTATCACATACACATATTATTATTAGATCTACGTTAGAAAATGACATAGGATTAATAAAATAGGATCTTTTTGATTACGTGATAAAAAATGATGAAAGTAAATAAAATTACAATACCATAAATAAAACTTACTGTCTGAATAACAACTATTACAACCATGAAACATATCTAAGTTCTCAGATAATAAAATTGTTGTTCTAACATCAATTAACACATATGAGTAGTAAAACTATTCTCTCTGTTTCCAAGACTCTTCCAGCTTTAGAAACATACAGGATCTAGACTCCTAATGGCAACCGGCCAAGGTTTTAGCGTCATTTTGTAAGAACTGTAGGAGTGTGAGCATAATCCACAAGCTCAATGGATAACCAGAGCTTATCACACAACAAGCAAGTTATTATCAAATATATGTAATGCAATATTCAAGCACATGAATAATTACAAGCTTGGACAATCCGGAATCCAAACAAGATGGAGATTTACGCCCTCTCGTCGGGGTTGAAGGAAAACCGATCTATGAATCACCTACCCAAGAGAAACTAAGTACATAAGGAAGCCACAATTCTCTCAATAATTATTTATGTATGTACTGTTATTTAAAGTACTCATTTCTTGTTTTAAGCCTTAGAAACTCCACTAAGTGTTAGACACTTCATAGCGATACCATGGGCGGCGTCCTTCATTACTAGTTAGTTCCCATGGAACCGACAGAATAAAGGTAATCTTGAGTAAAACTAATAGCCTCTTGCCTAGAAAAACCAAGCATTACCAGAGAACCAAAATTCTAATACGTAGTAGGCTATCATATAATTATAATGCAGTATATGCATTTATGAAATGCATATCTATTTTATTTGTAATGCCAATATTTATTAGTCAAGTTAAAGGTGCTCAGACTTCACACAAACAATCAACATGCCATGCACTTAGCAAATTCACAAGAATTCCATTATCACTTTTATTCAGTATTGTTTAGCAATCAAGTAATTCTAGATAGTAGGCAATACCCATAACCCATATACACACGAGTTCATTATTATTACTCTTGTATTATAGTGCAACTAAATTACAACCACAAACAATGTAATAAGTCTAAGTTACTCACCTGCTCATATTGATCAATCGTAGTAATTAACCGAAAAATCCTCGACAGTATCAAAATTACCTATTGAGATGAAAATATTCATCAATAATACTTATAAATAGAATATTAAATTTCTATGAGTGTCTAAGTGTCATTTGACGGTATTTGATATAATTTCTACTGCTTATATTGATTTCTTAAGGTATTGATTCTTATAAAAAAGGATATTTACCATTTAGTTTCATCAAATTTCTTTTGATTTAAATATTATTCATTCTATATCTAAGATAAGCTTAATTAAATTTTTCTGTTAGTTTTCTATTCAAGTCCTACATTGTTTAATGTCCTTTTTTAATAGTAGTCTCTTATTTAGTTTACTTGGCCCGTCAACCTTATCTGCTCTCTTTAGTTAGAATTTGTATTATTTTAGAGGATCTCATTTCATCATCTAAATCTTTATTCATTTCCTTAGCTTATTCATAACTTATGAAATTATTAACACGTGTAACTTCTATAAATTGTTCATATTATTTTTCTTGTAATTTAGAATTCCTAAGCATGCTTTTAAAGCTTGTTTTATCAAGTTTTATGTTCATATAAGGTCCTAAGAGTATTATACATGAATTTAAACTAGTTTAGATAACATTTGAGCATGGTTTTAGCTCATTCCTTCCTAGATTCGAATTTACTATTCTTAAGCTTATAACATTTCTAAGTTGATGTTCTTCTTAGCCATCAACATTTAAGCATTTCTAATACAACAAAAATTCATCTACTTGAATTCATCAATGAAATAATCATTTCTCGCAATCACATAACATTTCTCCAATGTTACACATTTCAACCTAATGTCTACACATAAATGTAACAAGCATGTGTTGATAGTTTAGGAGTTACCTTGGCTTGAAATGGAAAAGGATTCCCAACTCCCCTCATTAGCAAGAATCAAACCTATATTAAAGGTTAGATGATAAGTTTTAAATATATTAGAAGTTAACTAATTCTAACAAAAACTTCCTACCTTATTGAGCTTAGATTCCAACTTGGATTTATGGCAACCAAGGGCTATTTAACTTGGTTTTTGATGTTTTTTGAAAGAGGGAATGGATGTTTTTGGATGTGTTTGATACTTCGATAGGATATAGGAAGTAAAACAAGGGTTATATTTTGTTTTAGAGCTCCTTAAAGGTTATCTAAGTGAAGAAAATGGTGAATGAAAGTGGCTGTTCGTATCTCCTTTTGTAGCTATATTTTCAGCTTGTTTTTGTGGGAGTTATGAGCTAATTTTGTGGCTAACTTAAGGTTATATATATGTACTAAGGTTAAGCTAAAGTTAGGAGGCTAAGGATGGTGTTTTGGGCTTGGGAAAATCACAAATTACAGCTGCGAAATTCAGATATGAATGTGACTTTTTTTATGATGAATTTTATCTTTGTTTCGATAGATTTGTGGCTGATTTTTAGGGGGCAATAATTGTATTTTTTTGCTAGTTAATTAATGTCATTTATATGTGTAAATTTGGGGTTGAACTTGCTTAAAAATTGGATAAAAAATCAGTTGAAATTTGTGCTAAAACAGAGGTGTAAAAATTCTTATATATGTTGTAACTTTTTTAGACTTTTTGGACTGATTTCTTGGTCTAGTTGTTAACTAATTTTTGGTACTTGAAGTGTTCATTTAGAGGCCTCTTATTGGTGCTCATTTAGTAAAAAAAAAAAAAAAAAAACAACTCAAGCAAATAACTATGATTTTTGTCAAAACAAAGCTGGATTTAGTGTGTGTTGCGGTTGTTCCACGATAGAATGTTGGCCATTTTTGCATCCATTTGCAGTTGAAACACAAGTTGGATTGAACTGAAATTCTTTGTATTAAATGTTGATCACATGTGGAGTGTTTTGATTGAGTTAAATGTCATTTTCAAGTTGAATTTGGGAGCTCAAATTAGGTGCCGATGTTGGACGTGAATGCTGCAGTTTTTGTTTGAATTTCCTCTTGCTGTAGCTACACTTCTCGGTGGATATCAAGGCTAATTTGGAGTTGGTTTGTTACTTGTTTGAGCTTGATTTCTTTTGCATCTAAGGTTGATTATATGTGGAGTGTTTTGATTGGATTGTATGTCATTTTCATGTTAAATTTGTGTGTTGAAATTGGAGCAAATTTGCTGGACATAACTCCCCTATAGCAACGAGAATTCCATTGCAGCGTGATGCAATTCTGCATCGTTTTTCAATTTTTTTATTTGTTTATTATTTGATTAATAGTTAACTAGAAATGTTCTAACAATTGTTAATTTATAAACGTATGTTTATAACCGTTACGTAAAAATTTTATAAAATTATCTAAGTTACTACCAAAAAATCTAGATTATTTATATATTCAAATTTTTAGTTTAAAGTTTACCCGATTAATTATTTTTAGTATTTTAACTTACGCGATTAAATTTTTCAAATCCTATAATCAAATTAAGAACTAAGTCTTAATGAATTCAGAATTCCTTAATAAGTATAAAGTGGGTTTTGAAATTTTTATTTGAGATTTAGATTTGTAATTATTGATCGGTATTAATATCTATTATATATTTATAATCCTATTAATTCATCTTTGGATTATTGTTTCGTACTAATAAGTTCTGTTAATAGACTATATCTTATTGGTTTTGAAATTTAGAGCTACTTCTAATTATATCTTGAATTATCAGTTCAATATATGAAATCTCGTTTTTTGTATCTATTAGGTCAAGGAAATTTTTTATTCGGGTTTTTCAAACTAGGAATGAGTTTATTACAACTCATAGATCTATTATAGGATATTTATCGGTTCTAAGTTCACTATCTAATTCATATTTTCTATTTTATTACCGTATACTAATGTGAAAAATCTCGGGGTTTACAATAACTAGCTTTATGCCCATGCATATGGAGCAAGCATGATAAATGGGTCATGCCATGCCGTCTGCGTGCCAAATTTTGCGTGCTTTGCATGCTACGTGCTTTTACATGCTTGGCCCACTCGTGCTCGCTTGCCTTACTTCGCGTGCTTTTTTTGTTTGGCATGCCATGCTGTGCGACCCATTGATTCCCGTGCCTCTGTGTGCCGATTGCGTGCATTCAATCGGGTCCAATTTCACACGATTTTTCGATTTTTTACTATTTTCAACTCGCAGTTTTTTTATGGTTTTCGGAATTTCAATTAAACTAATTATTCAAATTAGTTACAAGTAAATTATTGATTATAACATTTAACATAAATAAAATTTAGAAAATTACTAAAGTAATATTTTTAATAGTATTAATGATATGATTACATTATTATTTACATTAATAGTAAAAAGAAGTAATTAATTTAACTTTTAAAAAATGGTGCAAATGTGATGATTGGCCACCTTGTTATCCGCCTTGATCATTAGCATCACTCGGGGGCTAATAGTGATATGATGATCGTGGCCCTTATGGGGGGTGGTGGTGGAGGATGCACCTCTCGATAACTTGCTCTTGTTAGGGTTATGACCCTTATCCGCCTTGAAATTAATATATTAATAGTAATACAACCGAAATTATTTTAAAAAGATAAAATATACTAAATATATTATATTTTTTAAGAACAAAAATATATTTAATTAAAATAATAAAAATAATTTATTTAAATATAAATTTAAAATAAATCATTATTTTTATATCAATATATTAAAAAGGCGTATAAATTAATTACTATTACAATATTATTTGATAATTTCGTTTTCTTTTATTTCCTAAAAAACATTGAAGTTAATATTTAATAGTAATATAATTAAAAGCATTTTAAACAAATAAAATACTAAATATATATTATATTTTTTTGAGAAGACAAATATATTTAATTAAAATAATAAAAATAATTTATTTAAATATAATTTAAAGTAAATTAAAAAAATAAATCAACTATTTTTATATTATTATTTTTAAAAAGGCATATAAATCAATTACTATTACAATATTATTTTGTAATTTCATTTTCTTTTATTTCCTAAACAAGTAAACAATATTGAAGTTAATATCTTAATAGTAATATAATTGAAATCAATTTAAAAAATAAAATATACTAAATATATTATATTTTTAAGAAGACAAATATATTTAATTAAAATAATAAAAATAATTTATTTGAATATAATTTAAAATAAATTAAAAAAATAAATCAACTATTTTTATATTATTATTTTTAAAAAGACATACAAGTCAATTACTATTACAATATTATTTTGTAATTTCATTTTCTTTTATTTCCTAAACAAGTAAACAATATTGAAGTTAATATGTTAATAGTAATACAATTAAAATCACTTTAAACAAATAAAATTTACTAAATATATTATATTTTTTAAGAAGATAAATACATTTTATTAAAATAATAAAAATAATTAATTTAAATACAATTTAAAGTAAATTATAAAAAGTAAATCACTATTTTTATATTACTATTTAAAAAAAAATCCACATGCTGGTTCACTTATTTTGCGTGTCGCATACCGATCCATGCATGCTTGTACTTTTGTCTTTATCCTTTGTGTACTGTATGTACTATTCTAGACTCATAACCCAGATGCCAACCCACGCATGCTGCGACCTATTTACTATGCCTAATATAAAGACCATGGGAAGAAATAGGCGAAAGAAGAGAGCGGACGATGGATTGTCCAGCTAATCATTAGACTATTAAAAACATACGTGTTGAAATCACGACTAAAAATGAAACCAACTTGTTTGATAACTAGGCACCGGGTCTTATAAAAGGAACCATAGGACTTTCTGAGAGGATAATAGACTTTCATTTTTAGTTTTTCCGGCCAGAAGATAATACGCCTTCAACATCATCAAACCCTAAACCAAAAAGAACATCCTCAAAACCTCATCAACGATCATTATCCTCTGTATGCGAGTATTACAATAGAAAATCTCCAAGAATCAAAGTTATGAAGCTCTTTCAATGCCTTTACGATCGTAATACTAGAATCTTGATTAAATGGGGCAATCACTGATTCATTCAGAATACGGCTCAAACGACCTTAATCGACAGGCTTCTCAAGAGGCCGAAAAAACTCATATTTTCAATGTAATTTTCTCATCCTTCCTCTGCAACTCGCCAAAACATGCCAAAGACTAGGCAGGTTAAGTCATTTTGGTTACTTTTATAGTTAAAACCTGAAATATGTCTGCTATCTTAGACTGAATCCTTCCCAGAATCCATGGACAAATCTCCATTAGAATTATCTCCCGCATCAAAAAATGGAGAACTTTGCTGATGAATCTTCTCCGGAGTGTCGCTGCGAGTCCTCCGAGTGCGAACATTAACCCCAACTGGGAAGGGCACCTGGAAATATAACTCTATCAATGTTTGCGTTTTCATACTGTGCTCATTCTCTTGTAGTCATCGGTCATCAAGTCATCATAAATGCCAAACTACCGTTGATGAATAATGAAGATGCCTGGATGCACGGAGATTTTTCCTACTGAAAACTGTCTTTGAGGAAATGGAAATATGAATATTGCCGCAACAACTAGAAGCACATAAGCTCTTGTTTTATACCTGGTCACCAGCACGGGGGCCTTCAGTATTGAAAAGAATTGGCCGGCATCTCTTGTCCTCATTCATCAAGCTTGAATTTTGAAAATGGGCGATGAGAGCAGCTTTGCCTTGTATCCTAGCATATGCAAGAGATGCTACTTTCTCACTATTAAACTTTTCCCATTTTTGCCCATTGAAAGCCTGTCACAATTTGGCTATGTAAGACTATTCTGACAAACTGGCCAAAAAAAAAAAATTATGTTTTCTCGAGCTTATTGAAGAGACACCTTATAGAATGGAATAATTTCACTTGCATCGACCATATTGATGAACGCATACCCAACGTTGCATTTATTCTGCAAGCAGGAGAAAATGAAAACAAAATATTGAAAATATTAAAAGCTAAAACCCCACGTCCCATTGATGATGACTGATGAAATTCACTAAGATGAAACCTGCCTTGAAGTCAATTGGTAAATAGATAAAATCATAAATTCCTCGATGCTGGTCATCAATTGCAGCCAAAGCATCTTGGAAGTATACCTGCCATAACAAACTCAGAAACATAAAATTCATTGGGCACCTAGAAGAAAATAGGGTTACATGCATATTAAAAAATGTTCAATGAAATGCAGATCCCCTGCATAACAACTCATGAATGAAGGCATTATTGTCAGGTAGAATACCATTCAACATGGTCCCACACCCCACACCCCCCCCCCCCCCCCAACCCAACCCAACCCAACCGAAAGAACAAGAAAAAAATGAAGAAGTTAACTCAATACTTGTTAGGAATATTTTTTATCATGAGGGTTGTCCGCTTGTCTTCACCTCGGATTATACTCTCAAGGTTGAGTTCATACTGTTTTCTATTGTCTGTTGAATTCCAAGCACCTTCAGTTCTACAAGTTCGATTAGGAAGATCAAAGGAGTTTAATACTGGCACAATCTGGCCTCTTGCAGGAAACATCACACAATTTTGATTGGGGAATTGGAGTCCAACTAATTTTGGTGACATTGTCAGCTCCATACAATTTTGAGTAACATGAGGTACAGGATTATGAGGTAAAAGATCCGTTGAATGAAGTGGTTTCCTTGGAAGGGTCATAATGCCCAAAGGACCTGGATGAAAACCAGAAGCAGCTGGCAAGGAACCAACATTGTGATAAGCTCTTGGCATGGTATTGTTCAGCAAATGAGAAGGTGGCATAGGTCGCATTCTCGCCCTTGGAGAAGTATATGGAGTTCCATTAACTGTAGGTGGCGAAGTTGGCCATATGATTTCCGGATGTTGAGTGTGATAGGTGTTCTCCCATATACAATGATTTGCAGGGATAGGATTTCTTCCACTGCCAGCAGATGCAGAAACTGAAAGACAAATATGATTAAATACCAGTATATACTTCTCCTTTCTTCTTCTTCTTCTTATTCTTTTATTTATTTATTTATTTTTTTGGAGGGAAAAAAAAGGCAGAAAATGGAGTAGTAATCAATATCAAAAAATTAAATTATCAATCATACATTGACTGCAGATGCAATTCCAAGATGGATAGGCTTACATGTTAAACCTGAAAGTAACTAACTTAGCAGAGACTTAATCTAGAACGGAAAAAAGGCAAAAAGAATTTTCTAGCTCGTCTTCTTGTTAAGTAATAAAAATAACAATCTGCAGTATACCTACGCATTTAATATTTTAAATCAAATGGATTTAATGCTAGCCTTAATATGATATTTCACCTTTATTTAATTAAGTTGTCCACTCAGTGGTGTTAGTTAAAAGTCTCGATCTATAAGTGAGGGAAATATAAAATATATATATAATAATCCAGATCATATTTGTAAGTTTTAACTTTTAGATTATATGCTATGGAACAAACCTCAGCACTTCATGAATAGAAGTGGACTAATTTCAATGCAAAACCGACAAAATTAAACCTTTTCAGACTAGACAATTTTCTACCTCCCTTTAGTCCAATCAACTAGCAGTTATCTAGGACAAAATCAGTCTATATTCAATTCATTACCCAAAGAAATAAAATAAAATGAAATTTCATCCAATTAAAGGAGTTTTACAAATCAGGCCCAGAAACTTATCTATGTATGACTGGGTAATTCACATGTGTGTGTCCTGATGACATTCAATTCAATTATATGAAATCTTCATTTAACACTGAAATAGAAAGCACTCACTGCAATTACAAAAATTAGAAGGAGCTGGTGCACTTACCACCTCGCCTGAGTTTCAGTGAGGTTCCATTTCTGCCAACCCTGGACAACCTTCTGCTAATTATTTCCGCAGGTTCTTTATTTATACTTATACCTCCATCACTAATAGAATTACAACTGATACCAGAAGCCAGACCACCTCGGTAATCTGGAAGTGAACGGGGGTGAAAACTTGGTGATAAGTCAAATTTTAAGTGACTTAAAGATGGACCAAAAACAGCACGGCAAGATGGTATGTCAATTGATTCTCCTTGTAACAGTGAAGAAAAACTGTTGGGGACACTGGATGAGACGCCTTGGTTTTGTGGAGGCCTCATCACTTCGGACTGTATTACAGATTGTTTACCAAAAGAAGCTCCATTGAACAAGTTAATAGACACTGGATCCAATGGAACAGATCCTGTAAAGTTCAACCATGCTTTTTCAGCATATATATTTTCATTGGACAAGTTTCTGCATTAAATAACACATAAGAAAGACTGTACCATGAGATCTAGAGTGTCGATAGATGGTTGGGATATTTCCTTGCAGAGGGGGCTTTCTTCCTCCTTGCACCATCCTGCAGTGAGAATCAAAGTGGAGAAAAATCATCAAGGAATCCAAATGAACCACTAAATCAGACTCTCTCCAGAAAGCATTCCAAATTTTGCATCACAAACGAAGCAACAAATCAAACTTCATTTTAGCTGTTTCTTAAATATTGAAGCATGCAGTAATTAAGAAGAGCTGCCTACAATATCTTTCAAAATCACCTCACTACCCAACTAGAGCAGTCTATTCACCTTTTGCCAATATTTCTGTGCATATATTTTCTGAAGCTCATTGTTATTTAAAACTTCTCATTAGTAATAACTTTTGGTAGTCAATATATTTTTTTTTTAAATATCTTTGACACAACAATAATCTTTTAGCTATTACCAATATTTTTTCTTTTAATTGTGTTAAAAGAGAAAAAAAAAAAAAAAAGATGTATAATTTATGGAAAGGTACTTCTTTTTTTCTATTTTATTTTAAATTATTTTCAAGGTTGTAGCATTTATTTGATGCAAAGGACACAACTCTTGGTACATAACAATGCATTCTCATAATTTGAAGAATTGTTACTTTTTTGAAATAGCACATAATTTTATATAAATGTAGAAAAACCATCGACAGTCATACTTGTGGTGCTCAAGTTGGCATTAGCAATGTCCATTGGTCATTTGTATATTATCAATTTATATCTTTTCATTACCATAATTTGCTGTCAATAGCATTTTTTTATCTTAATTATATGCACTAGCGACGTCTTACACAAAGGGATTTCTTGTCGAGTTGTTGTTACCTTTGCATAACACAAGATGACATCACTCTTGATATGTAGTTACATTTATATTAAAGCATTATAACTTAATAAAAGTTGAAGGAAAAAAAAAAAGAAAATCAATAATTATATAAACTACAATACGTCATATATATTTACACATTTGAATAATAATAATAATCGTATCATATTTAAATTAATTTATAAATATTATATATTTATTCTAATGGTGGATTAATTAAATCTATCAAATAAAAATCGCATGTACCAAGGGGCTATAACTAGCTAGATATAATATTATTAGATCAAAGATGTAAATTGAACAAAGGAAGTGCATTTTTTTCTTTTTTATTTTACCTATTCATGCCTCCAATGTAGCAGGGCTCAACTTTGATTTGCTTCCCGGCTATATCAGTCCCATCCAAGACATGAAGAGCTTCCTTTGCAGCTCTTATATCATAAAAGTCGACTATCTTTTGTTGAGTTCCATGGTGAGAATTACGTATCTGCGATCAATTGGGAGGTATAAAAAAAAAATGTTATTACTTATTTCTAGTTAGACAAGATATTTCACCTCTTTGATACTCCCACATGCACCAAAAATATGATGAAGTTCTTCATTTGAAACAGAAGAATCAAGATTTGAGACCAAAAGAATGCCTTGGTTGATACCCTCTTCCAACCTGATGTCCTGATTGAAAAAAATGAAAAAATAAAAAATGAAGATGAAGAAGTTAAACTACTCATGATAATCTATTCCAAAGATAAAATTAAATCAATCCACAGAAGAGAGTTGAGAAGAAGCAAAACTTTTAATGTAAATAAGTCATTGGGAATTGGCACATGGCGGACCTCTGGAAGTAAGTAGTGTACATCAAGCTCCCAGCCCCTTGGTGGTCTGTGCTGAAGTGATTTCAATGCGTTCTGGGCTGCTCTGATATCATAGTAGGAGACAATGACAGAACCATAGTTCTTGTGTGAAGTGTAGAGAGTGCAGATGTCTCCATATACCTACCCCACCAAAATGAAACTGATCAATATTATCCTTAGAAATAAAATGGAGTATCAAAGAGAAATAGAGAGGGGTACTGAGGTATAACCTGGAAAAGAGCTTGCAGTCCAGAATATTCAATTTTGCCAGTCAAATTTTTGACAAATAGGGTTCTTGAAGGATGTTCACCCCGAGGATGTCCACAAGATATTGACTTGTTACTTGCTGGATTTATAATCGATGAATCCCCATCTTCTAAATCCATACCCCCTACATTAGAGAAAAAGTCCAGTTCTTCAATATCGTAACTAGAAGTCTGCACAGCAAAGTCAAGCCCATCAGCTACACCAGAAAGCAAGTCATCATCATCAGGAAGGAGATCCCTAAGGGCTTCATCTTCAATTTCTTGAGATGCAAACAGTTGCCCTTCTGCAGTGTGGGATGTACTTGTATCAAAGGAATGCCCATGTACTTCAGTTTCTGATGCCAGTCTCACTGCATGATAGTAGTAGGTAATCCATATTAAGCGAAAATAAGTAATGAATACACACTTCAGTTCAGGAATTATGAATTGAAACCATACTAGAATTCTACAATGTAAAACATGATCTGATGCAAATGAAGTAGGGCAAGCCAAGTGAATTGCTACAGGGCATTGGGCTGTAGACTGTTGCTAAGCATGACTCGTGAAAGCTATAGAGAAACTAGATGGAAGAGAGATGAAAATGTCTTACATTTCTTGCTGAAGAGCTCGGATAATGAACTTGAGAAAAGACTATTTTCATATTGACTGTCCATATTCTTGCTATCCCTCTCTGCAAAATTCAATGTCTTTATTTTCAGAGAGGATCCTTATATCAAACGACTAATTTACTGCAGTATCCATTGCAGCAGCCTGCTTGTCTGACCTAAAATTTATCTGATCATGAATCATGAAAGGATCAGGATAGTCCAGGACCTCTGTTTTCACAGTCTCTGCTGGTTTAAACTTCTGCTAACCACAGTTCCTGACATTGGAAGATCTAACCTTATGAACAAAATAGAAACATCTGACCCTACTGAAGTTGTAAATAGAAAATTATTATTTGCAAGCTTTAAAGTTTTTATGGTTATAAAACTAGGATTCTTGGCAGGAAACACAGGCCTCTTTCCAAAGAGAGGAAGGGTTAAATTTTTCCCAAGGAAGCAAAAAAACATACAAGGAGAGAAGATGACGAGACCTCGATAAGGATAAATGAAAGTCTCAGGTAAAGAATCGCTCAAGGGCTCCAATCTGGAAATTTATTGGTTGAACATTTATAATTCCATGTATTTGATGTTTTAGTTTCAGCATACACATTGTAAGATCGTGTTCAAGTAGTAGTTTATTGCTGCATAAATCATGTTACTTTACAAACAATAAATCTAGAAGGCACAATTTCCTTTACATTGGCACACCATCACAATGATTGCATGTTTCTTTAAAATAATGTTGCAACTATTTTATAATCTTTATATATTTCAAAATGGATGTCTCATTTTGAATAGGAAGAGAGGATCTATAACTTGAGAATTGAAAATTATCCCATTTGTTTTGAGTTGGTGGGGGGTGGGGGTTGGTGGTTGCAGGGGGTGTTGTAAAAGAGATAAAATCATTAGAAAATAACAGTACAAGAAGTGGCACCATGTTGTGCAAATACATTATAGCATGCCCCCACATAAAAGTAAAATTTGCATATTATTAACACCAGTTTAGCTGTCTGTTTTACACACTTATGGTGACAGGAAAGCTGTATTTGCACTGTTTATGAAGTTGCTCAATAAAGGTTAGGAAGAATTATAACAAATATATTCTCTTAGATAGAATATATCAGTATCAGTACTAACAGGGATATTACTTGGCAAGCAAAAGAATGTTGAATTTACATGAAAACCAGAAATCAGTTACTTATTTGGCTCTAATGTTTCATATGATGAGTTTGAATGGCAATCACAAGGATAAGCCATTTCGTACAGATGGAGATAGGTCCAATCTAGTTATGGTTGTATCCCTCCACTGACAAGAAAAGCTTCCTAATATATATGTTGACATAACTACATCGTTTACCATCTTTCATCATATTGAAAGTTCTTAAAATCTAGGAGCTCAGTGGGATCAAACACTTAAGACCCAGAAACCGTAATCCTGATCAGGCTCTTCGAAAGTGTTGTCTTCTTTCAAAGCAACCCATATTGATATAAATGCTTGAACCTCAAGATAGCACTAATGGTCCTAGAATTTAAGTAAAAAAAGCCCAAGTAACTACCATACTTGGATGCAGACCCCGGCTTGGCCAAAATTGTCAGTCTGCAAGTGTTAAAAAAAAAATCGCTTCAACAGAGAAAACATGAAAGGACGATAGGCTTAAGTTCATTTTCAGAGAAAACATGACGAAACCTACCAGTTACAGTCGAAGGAGCTATAATAAAAGTGCAACTCCACCTCAATTTCCTTGTATCCAACGATTATTACTACCAAAATTCATCCACCAAAATCGGCAAAAGTAATTTACAGCATGAATGGATACTATCGATCTAGAAAAGTCCATGAAGCCACCATGACCTAATAACAGACAGATTTCAATGCATCTTCTAGCAAAAGGTACTAACTCTGATCACGTAAAACAGAAAAGCTCCAGCAGTTCGCCTACTGCATTAACGAAACAATCATTTTCTAACTAGCTACAGACATCAACTCTAACGAATTCAGACACGCACCAACAAGATCAAAACAGTGCAAACAGAATGCTAATGCATAACAAATTATCAATATTTCAAGTCACAGATACGTGGGAATAAGCTCTTACGCTTCATCATACTCACTTTTAATCTGAATTCTCGAGCTTTATACACAGTTTTGTGTAGCTGTGAGTTTATGAGATATTGCGAACCGTAGGCATTTCGGATCAGTATGAAGTGAGTGATTTCGAGCGAAGCGAATTTAAACATAAAATTTTAGAGAGAGAGAAAGAATGGAATGAATTGCGGGAAAAGGCAAGCAAGAAAGTGGAAGCAAGAGACGATGATTAAGGAAGTATCTTTGCCGTGCAAGATCATTTAAAAGCTTGAACAAGCTAACCTTTGATTCTCTCTCTTTCTCTCTCTCTTTCCTTGATCACAAGTAAACTTCCATTTTGTGTTTCCTTCATCAACATTTTTATACATACACTCACTCACCGACACACGCACACACACTCTTTCTCTCTCTTGCTCTTCTTCACTGGAAGTGATGATTGTAATCTATGGAGTTTCCGGCGGGATTCCTAAGAGAGAGGTAGAGAGAAAGAGAGAAGGGAGAGAAGGTGTTAGCTTGGTGTTAAGTTTGGTTAATTTTCCCTTTGTTCGAATTGATTGAATAATTAGAGAATGGAAAGAAGAAATAGTTTTTAGATGGTGGCATTGAAAAACACATGACTGTGGCTCCTTAACCGTTTAACGCCGTTAAAAAAGACGTTATGGTTGGCAGCCAGACTTACTATTTCATCCAATATATTACGGACGACAAAATGCGCTTCATCTTACATGGTATCTTATTTTGCACGT
Organism: Combretum micranthum; assembly: GCA_024138025.1. NCBI lineage: Eukaryota > Viridiplantae > Streptophyta > Magnoliopsida > Myrtales > Combretaceae > Combretum > Combretum micranthum. Next base: position 294,600 of record JAMXBD010000394.1, on the reverse strand, counting down.
AACATCTAATGGAAGAGATCTAGATAAACATACTATTTAAGGATGCAAAAATTTGATTCAATTGTCATCTCATCCCTCCATTTTTAATTTAAAAAAAAAAAAACTATTTTCAGATTGATAAAACTACCCAAATTAAGAAAACATGAGTCTGTAATAGGTTTTTTTTTTTTTAATTAAAATTCAAAATGTCTCTACTTTTATATAGAAGAAAGTTTGCTTAAATTTTAATCAGTGAGAAGTGAATTTTTTTTTTAGATATAATTTATTACGACTTTTGAAATACGTAAAATAAAACCTAAATTGCTCCATAGGAAAAATGATATTTATACCAGTAAATTATAATGATGTTAAGACGTAATATCATAATAAGTATAAAATAAATATATATATCTATCATGTATTTAATTATATTGGTAATAGTATATTTGTAACATTCATTGCATTTGAATTTGGTATAGATAGCTAACTTATCACTGACAGATTAAAAAAAAAAAAAAACAAGACTGTGTTGCACTCGTAAACCCAGCCAAAGAATTATATTGCCAGACAATAAAGGCCAGGCCATTACAACTAAAAGACAAATAGTCCAATTCCAATTTACAATTCCAGCCCACAATTAGGGGTGTGTAAAAAAATCGAATGTTTAGGATAACCGAACCGAAACCGAAAACCAATCCAAAAAAACGGTTAACCGGTCCATCGGTTTCGGTTTAGGATTAGCATTTTTAATTTTTTCGGTTTTCGGTTTCGGTTTCGATTTTTAGATTCTAGAAACCGATGGATTCGGTTAACCGATCCATAATTATAAATATATATAATTTATAATATACCCATATGATTATTTTTTTAGTATTATCAATATGAATTATATTAAAATGAATGATTCATATAAGAAAAAACAAATGCATATATGTTTGAAAATTGGAATGATGGTGTTTGATTGAGATTTTGTGTTTAGCTCAATTAATCAAGGTTGATAAGAACGTATGAGTAAAAAGCTATTATGATGATTATATTGATGGAAACTATATATATTAACAACTATTTTACATGTCTTATATTCTTAATTTATAGTTTTTAATATAATTATACAAAAAAATACTCTAATTTTTTACGGACATATTGAAAAATATAATTAACTATAAAATTTGTGTAACCATTATGCTAAACGGTTAAAAACCGAAAACCGAAAAAATTAACCGAAAGAAACGGTTAACCGTTAAGGCGATTAACCGTTCATAATGGATCGGTTTAGGATCAGGATATTGAAAATCCGATTATTACGGTTAGGATAAAAAAATAGGGTCACAGACCGGTTAACCGAACCGTGAACACCCCTACCCACAATAATGGACACAATACAAAACAACCTAACATTAGATTCTTTCAAAGAACTTCGTACGATAGAATATGTACATACTGTATCTTTTTCTTTCTTCCTCCTCTCTTTATGACAAGTAAAGTTAGGGTTTCCATTAGCTAACCTTCAGTATGTTGCAAACGAACAAGTAACGTACGACAGAAAACAGTTTTGCTTGATCTTCATTTTTGGAACTACTTTATGATATGATTTTCTTGTATTGTCTGCTTACTCTTACTAATGGAAGTTTGATGACTAATATGCAAGGAAAATGTTTGAAAGAAGATGAAAGAAGTTGGAAAGAGATTGTAAAGTACAAATAAATAATTCATAATGAATGATAGAATTGTAATATAGTGATATATAAAAAGGTATTATTATTCTTGAACAAATGAATTTGGTCGTGAGGAAGTAATGGGCGAATGATTGGATGAATTTGACTTAGGGCAGCATTTAAGCTGCCAGCTTTAAATCCTAAGCCGCTAGCCTAAATATAATGAATGACGGCATAAGCTTTGGCGTTGAAGTTTTGAAATTTTGCAAGGGAAATTGAACTTGCGCTGGCAAGATGGCCGACGGTGTATCAGGGAAGGCCGTTGAGGTATCATGTAGGTCGTCGGCGTACTGGTCGGCCTATAATAGCTTTTTTCCTAAGCTAGGGTTGTGTTTTTCCAAAGCCAACCGCCTCTATAAATAGATCTTAGACCCCACGAATTTGTCACAATTCTTCATCAAGCAAAGTCAAGGTACGTGTAAGCCCTAGTTTTCCTTATATTCAAGCTTGGCTTCGAAAGCCGAATCGGAAACCGAAACCCTAAACCGAAATAGCTAAGGTTAGCAAGAAACCTAGAAACCCTAAATCCGGCTCCATCGAGAATAAAACCATAAATATTTTGAGAGCAAGTTAATATAAATTATAGTTCTAAAAAATATATCGAAACATAAAAATATCAGTTTACGGGAAATTATCTGTTTCGAACCCAATTGGGATCTGTTCTGGAAAACCGACCCCCGAGAGTTGAAATTAGAAAATATTCCGGAATACTCATTAAGATCGGAATTCAATAAGGAATTCAAAAATATATTTATTATAATTTTTCGGTTTATAAAAATTATAATTATAGCCTTTATATCGTATTTTCTTTACTAACCGGTAACTTAATTATCTAATCTACTATTTATTACTATTCACAAGTACAAGCCATACTATAAGCCCCGGAAAATTTTAGTAAATAATTCCAAGATGAACTTCGAAAATAAACCATAAAAGTCACTCCAAATTAAAACCGAATTTCGACAAGTCCTAAATCACGAACGAATCCAGGAATTTTTAATCTTGAGAAAATGGAAATCCCTAAAAATAAAATAAGAACTCAACAGTCTTCAAATTCAAAACCACGACGTACGAAAAATTCTATATTTAACTCCGACTTATAAAATCGGGTAATATAAAGCCCAAAAAAAATTATTAAAAAGTAAATAATTATTAACCTTCGGAAATAAAACTCAATTCAAGAATTCCGAAAACGTTAAAATATATTAAATACTTACAAAAATAAAATTTAAGATAAATTTCTCAAATCAAATATGTTGTATAAATATAAAATATCAGTTTCCAAATTAATAAAGATCTAAACCGGAAAATCACCCGAAACCCTAAGTGGAATACAATAGTTTAAGCCCGGCAATCTAGAGCCCATAACCCTAGAGGCCGAGATGTAGTTTAAGTATGTAGAATAGCTTGTAGTAATATAAGTTTGCTTAAAAAGATTAGATTGATAAATTTTTGACCTATTTCGAACCCGTTCGAATACAGACTTCGAAAAACATGTCCCGGGCTCGAGATATCAAAAACATACCAATAGTACCGTTAGACTCGTAATTTCATAAGATTTCCAAATATATCAGTTATATAATTTTTCGGGTTATAAAAGTTATAGTTATAACCTTTTTATTCGTATTTCATTACTATCGGTAATTAATTAGTTTTTACACTATTCACTTTTATTTCATTACACAATTTTATTATTCTTATAAAGCCTTATATTTTTAGATAAATATTTTATATATTATAGAAAATTTTGTTTTTCTAAAATTTAGTTCATTTCAGGTCTTTACGGGATCAGATTCTATTTAAGATCCGATAATAAAAATAAAATAAATTAATTTAATAATTGAAAAATATTTTAAAAATATTTTTATTTTCATAAAATAATTTTTTAGAATTTTTTGGGTTATAAAAATATCATTTATAGCCCATATTCGCGTATTTTGATCATACCGGTAACATATTTGTTAAAATACTAAAATAATTCAAATAATTATCTAATATTAATCATGAAAAATCTGCTACAAATATTTGAAATAAATTTTCTAATTTTATTTTATTTTATTAAGAAAGTACTTTTACAACCCATACTTTAAGTACACCTTACACATATCACTTTCTTTTCACTTCAATCTTTCTACACATTATCCCACACTTCATGGCAGATTTTTTCCCTTCTTTATGGCTGCCATTGTCCTTTAGTTACTCCATTTGACTAAATTAATTATATTCTACTCCTTCTTAAAAAAGCCATATTACACATTTATTACACAATTCAAATTTAAGTCAAATTTCAACAAAATTCCTCTCTCTCCCTCCCACATAATTCACTTGTAGCATGGCTCTTCTTTGGCTGCCTTGTTTTATTTTTTTTCTTCTTTCATTCATTAATACACTCATTTTCTCTCTCCCTTTCATTTACTCATTCATTCCTTTTTCATTATTTAGCTTTTTTTCTCTCTTTTTGCTCTCTTTCTTTCTTCTTTTTGTTCTTGTTTCTTCAATGAACAAGCTGTCCCCATTTCTTCCATGAGCCTCCATGCATATTTCTTGAAGATTTTTAAGAAAATCTTCTTCTCAAAGCTTCCATAGGTGGTATAGGTAAAGTGCAATGAAGGTTTCATGCATCAAATCACCTTCCATAAGCTTAAAAGCTTAGGATGATGATGCCAAAAATGAAACACTCCTCTTCTCCACTATTATTATCTTGTATCATAATTATTTTCTTGTTTAAAGTTGATATATTTTGTAGATCTAACTTTTTGTAGCTTTGATTTTTGTTTATGCCATAGATCTTGCTATATGAGTTATTATTTTTGTTCTTTCTTATGATTTATGCATAGATCCATCATCCATGTCTATCTTAGTGATTCATGCATTTAAAACTAGTTTAGAGGACTAGATCTAGTGTTTTGAGTTCACAAAATGCATTATACTTTGTTTTATGTTCATGAACAACTTGTAATAGCAATATGATAGTAGGAAAATTGTAGAAAACTCAAGATCTATTTTATTTTCAACAAAAGTCATTTTTGAAAATTCGGATGAAAATGGAACTATATTTGGAAAAGTTGTTTTTCAACTTGAAAATGTGTATTTTTCATTTAAAATGAAGGGCATAGGGTATAGATAACATAAATGAGTGATTTTGATGAGTAAAGTTTAGATTTATGAGTTTAAAGTTTATTATCATGGGTTTCATTTAGATGTATGTTCATATTATGTGTAGATCTTAGATTTGAACTTAGACAAAAATTGTGAAATTTGTATTTTGGTAAAACCCCTATTTGAAAACCACCTTCCAAGTGTCAAAATGTAATTTTTACTTAAGAAAATAAAGGCTTAATGTATATTATCAAGACTTCTTTTTACTAGAATCAAAGGTGATTTTCAAAAGTTATTCTCAAAATAAAAAATCTTATTTTCGGATTTTAGCCAAGGCATATTTTAAAAACATGTTTTCCAACTCAAAAATGAAGTTTTTATTTAAGAAATGAAAGGCTCTTAGGATAGGATATATAAGGAATGAATTTTCATAAGCTTAGATAGATTTTATCAAAAGATATATCCAAGAATAAATTTTGTAAATTCGGACCCCAACCAAGACCAATTTTGAAAACCTATTTTTCAACTTCAAAACAAGACTTTTAGTAAAGAAATGGAAGCCTTAAGGGATAGGTTTGATTAGGAAATGGTTTTTGAAAAACTAAATGAGTTTTACAAAGAAAATGAGCTCAAATGAATTTCTCAAAATTGGGATTTGAAAATAGCCACAATTCAAACACTTATTTCTAAATGCCAAAATGATAATTTTGATAGGAAAATGGAAGTCTTAGGGTATATATATAATAAAGACCAAGTTATGATAAGGATAAAACAAGTTTATCAAAATATAATCTTAGAATAACAAATGGTTTCCAAAAATAGGTTAAACAATGTTTTCATTCTTTAAAATTTTGTAAAATTCATACTTAAGCAAACCACCTATTTAAACACCTATTTTCTAACCCCAAAATGAAGGTTTTTGTTGAAATAATGAAGGTGATGGTTATATCGGTCATCAAGGTTGAATTTTGCTAAAAACAAATATAATTTTACAAGAAGAAAAACTACTTTTCTTAAGTCTAGTAAAATTTAAATTTTTGCACAGTAAAGATTTTCAAAAAGAATTATTGGTATTATATGTATACGTATAGGTAGATCCTCTCATAACCATCATGACAATAGCTTGTAGGAAATACATATATGTATGATGCATTGTAGAAATAAAGTATGAAAATTGAGTTTATCCAAAACTTGTAAATTCGAATGATTTCAAAGCCATGCCTTAAAAACTCATTTATCAACTCCAAAACTTGTGTTTTATATGAAAAATGAGGAGTTTAGGTCATAGGTATCATCAAGTGATGATTTTGATAAATTAAGATGGGATTTGCTAAGAAAAATATATGGAACAAGGAGTGGAAATGTAGTAGGAAAAATTTGAGTTGTAGTCAACTTAAGAAATTCGTAATTTTGGAGTGAGGTCATGAAAACACATACTTTCCAAACTCAAAATGAAAGTTTTATTAAAGAAATGAAGTCCTTAGTAGTAAGGCATGATTGAGCCTTAATTTTCTAAGTATCAAATGACTTTTACTTAAAGGAATCCCAAAAACAAGTTTTGCAAAATTCGGATTTTGGGATGAGCCAATTTTAAAAACATGTTTACAAAGTGTAAAATAGAAATTTTTATGTAGAAATGAAGGACTTAATCAATAGATATAATGAAGATTCAATTCTAGCTTAGATAACTAGAAATTCTTAAGAATTAATCCCAAAACACAAGTGAATTATCAAAGTTAGGAAACTAGTATTCTTAAAAGTAGTTATCCTTGAAGTCTTGCAAAATAAAGAGTTATAAAATTTCCTTTTAGCAAAAATCATCAAGATCATGGATACATTAATCTCATCTCATGTCATTCATGCTAGGAAATCATTCATATTGCTATGGCTAATTTATATAGTAGGAACATTACAAACATTTGCAAAACTATTCTTTGGAATTGAAATTTGCAACTGCCTTAATATGATCCGGCCTTTTCAAAGCTTCAAAGTTTTCAAAACTTAAATATAATATTATAAATAGATAGATCTTTCGAAGTAGATAAAAATCGATATATAATTTGCGAGATTCCGAGTTAAAATGACCAAGTTACGGCTGTTTTAAGTTGAAATTCCCGCTTAGGACGAAAATTACGAATTTCATAGTTCGTATAAAATCGTTTGGAATAGTTGAGTTGAAATACTTATTAGAGTATTTCTTCCTTTTAGGTGATCCCGAAATCGACGATTCCCTACCACCTGACTACTTGTACTAAGAGACCGGTGATCCAATGGCCATATGAGTATTACTTTCGATTTCATTTATTGTATGTGATTGTAATAATAGTTGCACTAGATATTTGGTAAAGATAAAATGGATATGCATGATGGGGACGAATGGGGACTATGTATGCTTGTTGTTGATATGAGAAATGGAATGTAAGAATATCGAAGCCGAGTGATTAACTATTGCTTGTATAGATGAATTAGAATTGATTGTCTGCGATTATTGATTGATCACTTAAAAGAATTGGTATAATTGATTATTCGGAATTGAAGATGAAATTGAACTCATTCATATCACGATGGAGATGGAGCATTAGCATTTTTTTTTATTGTTGTACCTTAAACGATTCTTGTTAGTTTATCGTTGTACTTTAAACGATTCTTGTCAGTTATTATTGTACGTAAAACGATTTTAGTTCAGTTGACCGTAAGCTTAAACGTCGTTGTACACATGTTCGTTAATCTGCTAACCCGGGATGGAGGGTGCAAGTCCTCCACATATGATTTCGACAGGTCATATGTTTGTTGAATTCACGTGTTTGATGCATATCACTTGTCTGACTAATCATTGATTGTTTTTGTGTTATAAATGTAATCTGGAAGTTTTCACTCACTAAGCTAGTGTAGCTTATACCCAATAGATGTTTGATTTAAACAGGTTATCTTAAGAGTGCTAAGTGGGACATGATGGTTGGAGCTGAGAATGACTTCAGGATTCGGCAAGGAAAAGAATGTTTGCAGTTATTAGCTAGGTTCTATGATTTTCCTTGTCTAGTATATGTAGAGAATTCTTGGATGAATGTAATGGAAGATAATATGATTTGTATTTGAAGAATAGTAAATTGTGTTTCCTTACATTGTTAGTCAAGTGTACGATATAAATGTATCTCTTCGATGAGTCTCCTCCATGTGTTAGACACCTTGTCATAGTATGGAAGCCTCTTCGCGGTGACTGAGGTGGTCATTCTAGGCTTTATATTGTGTACGGCAGACTGCCACGTTTAGGATACCCTTCGGGGCATGACACATACCCTACTCACACTCACAAACTATACCCTTACTCTTACATCCTTATAATCAAACCTTACATTATTACATCACATTCCTTACATTTACTTTTCCAATACATTTTATTACACAAATTTAATTTGAAAAAATTGCAAAACTCTCATTTTCTCTTCCCTTCCCTCTATGGTCGGCGCATACCCCCCCTCCATTCCCTCTCAATTTGTGTAATTTTTATTCTGTTATTTAATCATACAAACCCTAATTCAATTTCCCATATATATATATTCTTTTATGCCTTCCTTCTCTTTCTTCATTTTCACTTTTACAAAATTTTACAAACTCTTCTTTTCTTTCCCTTGTTGCGTGACCTTCCCCATACACCCACTCACCACATTTTTTTCTTCAACTTTATGCTTACAAGCTTAAATAGGTATAGATCTAAACTATACTACCACAAAGATATGTAATGGCTACATCATTCATGTGTAGATTTATGAAAATCCTTATGAGCTTCATGCTAGGGACATGAGCCACTAGAACATGAAGATCAAGCCATCACAAGTTGTGGATCTTGTGATTAAAGCTTGTGTTTTCCTCATAATCATAATATATGTTCATATAGTGAAAAGTTCATGTAGGAATCTTGCTACTACATCATTGTCATAAGTAGTATATTTCATTTCATGCATTTAACAGGACCATTACACTTAGATCTAGTTTTTAAATATTTATTCTCTTGCATGATATTATAGATGTCATGTATTTATTATACTTAAGATGAGTGAATGGTCATAAATATCCTGTCTTATGTAAATGAATGTTTTATTACTTCTAAAATTAGGATATTTATGAAGATGAGCCAAAAATCTCAAGAACAAATTTGGTTTTATAAAAACAAACTTTTGTAAATTTGGATGGAAAATGAGTTGCATTTTGAAAACATTATTTTTCAACTCCAAAACATGATTTTTATATGAAAAATGAAGAGCTTATGGAATAGGGAACTGTAGACACCTCATTTTGGTAATTTAATTTTGTCAATTTGTTAATAATTAAATATTAATATTAGTGCAAATATGACTAAATTGAAGGAATTTTTTTTTTCATTTGTGAGTATTATTATTAGAAATAAAAATTAGGAAAAATAAATCAAATTAAAGGAAATAAATAAAATGGATGTAATATACATGTATATAATATAGTTTTATAATTTGAAAAATTTTTACTGTTTATCTTCTTCTTCATTGAGCAGCCCAACTGGCCCACTTTAAGCCCGTTTTCGGCCCACTTCTCGATATTTTTTCTATGAACCAAAGGCAGATTTGGAAACTAGTGTCACGCCCCGAAAGGTACCCTAAACGTGGCAGTCCGCCGTACACAATATTAAAGCCTAAGAATGACCACCTCAATCATGCGAAGGCTTCTATCTATGTACAAGGCGTCTAACACATAGAGGAGACACATTGGAATGATACATTTCATGTTGATATAACATGAGTAACAATGTAAAGGAAATTCAATTCACTATTCTTCAAAATACAACTCATTAAACTTCAATTATAAATCATCAAAAGATTCTATTACATAGAACTATTACAAGGCAAATAATAAAACCTAGCTAATAACTTCAAACATTCTTATGTCTTGCCGGAATCCTGAAGTCATTCTCGATTTCAACCATTCAGTCCCCACTTAGCATTCTTGAGATATCTGTTCATTTAAACAACTATTGGGGTATAAGCTACACTAACTTAGTGAGTGAAAACTTCAAGGATTACATTTATATACACGTCATACAATCAAGTGATTAGTCAGACAAGTGATCTGCATCATACTCGTGAATTCAACAAACATATGACTGACGGAAATCTATGTGGATGGACTTACACCTCCATCCGGGTTAGTAGATTAACGAATCTGCGGTACGACAAGACGTTTCAGGCTTACGGACAACTATAAACTATAAAATCGTTTAAGGTACAACGATAAACCAACAAATGCTAATGCTCCACCCCATCGTATATGAATGAGTTCAATTTCATCTCAATTCCGAATAATCTATTATACCAATTCTTTTAAGTGATCAGTCAATAATCGCAGACAATCAATTCTAATTCATCTATACAAGCAATAGTTAATCACTCGGCTTCGATATTCTTACATTCCATTTCTCATATCAATAACAAGCATACATAGTTCTCATTCATCCCCATCATGCACATCCATTTTATCTTTACCAAATATCTAGTGCAACTATTATTACAATCACATACAATAAATGAAATCGGAAATAATACTCACTCAGCCATTGGATCACCGGTCTTCTAGTACAAGTAACCCAGTGGTAAGGAGTCGTCGATATCGGGGTCACTATAAAGGAAGAATAATAAGTATTTCATCACTTAACTAATCCAAACTATCTTATACAAACTATCAAATTCGTAATTTGTCCTAAGCAGGAATTCAACTTAAAACGGTCATAACTTGGTCATTTTAACTCGGAATTTCGCAAATTATATATCAATTTTATCTACTTCGAAAGATCTATTATTCTAATATTATTTTCAAGTTTTGAAAACTTTGAAGCTTCGAAAGTTGGATCAGATTAGGGCAGCAACAATTTCAATTTCCGAAAAATAGTTTTGTAAATGTTTGAAATGTTCCTACTGTATAACTTAACTATACATGCAATATGAGTGATTTCCTAACATGAATAACATGAGATGAGCCTATTGCATGCATGATCTTGATGATTTTGCTAAAAGGAAATTTTATAATTTTTATTTTGCAAGACCATAATGACAACTTACTTGTGAAAAATTTAGTTTTCTAACTTTTATCATTTCCATTTGTTTTGGATTTGTTACCTAAGAAAATATAATTATTTTTGTCAAAATTGAGTCTTCATTATATGTACTACTTATGACCTTCATTTTTCATAAAAATTTCCATTTTATACTTGGTAAACATGTTTCAAGTGGGGTTGATTCCAAAATCCGAATTTGGTAAAAATGGTTTTGAGTGATTCCTTTAAGTATAAATCATTTGATATTTAGAAAATTAGTCTCAATCATAGATAACACTAAGGACTTCATTCTTACACAAATATTTGCATTTACACTTTGCAAATATGTTTCCAATATGTTTTACTCAATCGAAAATTAGAAAATCCACTTTTGAATGATTTCTTTGGGAAAAACTTGTTTAATGCATTAAAATTTGAAGTTTTACTATATCTATTGTCTAAGGACATTTAATACATAAAACTTGCAATTTGAGCTCAAATTACTAAGTGATTACTTATGCATCATCTCAAATTACGAATTTGACAATTGATCACTAACTCAAAATTTTCATTTTAATTCCATTACTTGTTTTAACATTACTCATGCTCATTTTAACTTGTAGAAATCATTGCTTAATGATATCTATTACCTATATACTTCATTTTTCACATAAAACATGAGTTTTGGAGTTGATACATGGGTTCTAAAAATTGGTCTTGGTTGGGATCCGAATTTACAAAATTCATTTTTGGTTATATCTTTTGATAAAATATATCTAGGCTCATAAAATCCATTTCTTACATATCCTATCCTAAGAGCCTTTCATTTCTTAAATAAAAACTTCATTTTTGAGATGGTAAACATGTTTTTAAAATAGGCCTTGGCCAAAATCCCGAAAACGACATTTTTACTTTTGAAAATCACATTAGATTCTTGTAAAAAGAAGTCTTGATGATATGCATATATTAAGCCATCATTTTCTTAAGAAAAAATTACATTTTGATACTTGGAAAGTGGTTTTTAAATGGGGGTCTTGCCAAAATACGAATTTCACAATTTTGTTTGAGCTTATAACTAAGATATATACTTAATATGAACATAGACATAAAACAAGGGCATGGTAATAAGCTATAAGCATCATGGATCTAAACTTTACTTATCAAAATCTCTCATTTATGGTATCTATATCCTAAGCCCTTCATTTTAAATGAAAAATACACATTTTGAAGTTGAAAAACCACTTTTCTAAATATGGTTCCATTTTCATCCGAATTTTCAAAAGTTGTTTTTGTTGAAAATAAAATAGATTTTGAGTTTCCTACAATTTTCCCACCATCATCATGCTATAGCAAGTTGTTCATGAACATAAACAAAGATCTAATGCATTTATGAACTCAAAACACTAGATCTTGTCTTCTAAACTAGTTTTAAATGCATGAATCACTAAGATAGACATGTGGATGATAGATCTATGCATAAATCATAAGAAATAACAAAGATAGCAACTTAAATAACAAGATCCATGGCATAAACGAAAAAAGCTACAAAAATTTAGATCTACAAAATATATCAACTTTAAACAAGAAAATAATTGAAATACAAGATAATAAAAGTAGAGAAAAGGAGTGTTTCATTATTGGCATCATCATCCTAAGCTTTTAAGCTTATGGAAGGTCATTTGATGCATGAAACCTTCATTACACTTTACCTATATCACCTATGGAGCTTTGGGAAGAAGATTTGCTTAGAAATCTTTAAGAATATGTGTGAAATCAGAAGAAGGGGACAGCTTGTTTTTCATGGAGGAACAAGAGGAAATGAAGAAGAAAGAGAGGAAAAATGAGAGAGAAAAGTTAAAGAATGAAAGAGGGAAAGTGAGTAAATGAAGGAGTGAGAGAAAATGAGTGTTTTAATTGTAAGAAAAGAAGAAAAAAAATAAAACAAGGCAGCCAAAAAAACCCCATGCTGCATGTGAATTGTATAGAGGGAGAGAGAGAGTTTTGTTGAAATATGACTCAAATTTGAATTGTATAATTAATGTGTAATGTAACTTTTTGAAGAAGGATTGAAATATAATTAATTTTAGTCAAAATAGGAGTAAATTAAAGGACAATGGCAGCCATGAATGAGTCAAAAATCCCATGAATTGTGGGATAATGTGTAAAATATGAAGTGAAAAGGAAGTGATATGTGTAAGGTGTACTTGAAGGTATGGGTTGTAAAAGTACTTTTATTAATAAAATAAATTAAAATAAAATAAAATTAGAAAATTTATTCCAAATATTTGTAGCAGATTTTCATAATTAAATTTAAATAATTATTTGAATTATTTTAGTAATTTAACAAATATGTTACCGGTATGATCAAAATACGCGAATATGGGCTATAAATGATATTTTTATAACCCGAAAAATTCTAAAAAATTATTTTATGAAAATAAAAATATTTTTAAAATATTTTTAAACTATTAAATTAATTTATTTTTTTTAGAATCGGGTCTTAAACAGAATCTGATCCCGTAAAGACCCGAAACGAACTAAATTTTAGAAAAACAAAATTTTCTATGACATATAAAATATTTATCTAAAAATATAAGACTTTATAAGAATAATAAAATTTTGTAATGAAATAATAATGAATAGTGCAAAAGACTAATCAATTACCGGTAATAATGGAAATACGATAAAAAGGTTATAACTGTAACTTTTATAACCTGAAAAATTTCATATTTGATATATTTGAAAATCTTATGAAATTACGAGTCTAACAGTACTATTGGTATATTTTTGATATCTCGAACCCCGGGACACGCTTTTCGAAGTTTGTATCCGAACGGGTTCGAAATAGGTCAAAATTTACTAATATGATATTTCTAAGCAAACTTATATTACTATGAGCTATTCTATATATTTAAACTACATCTCGGCCTCTAGGGTTAGGGGCGCTAGATTGCCAGACTTACACTATTGTATTCCGGTTGGGGTTTCCGGGTGATTTTCCGGTTTAGATCTTTGCCCATTTGGAAACTAATATTTATGTTTATACAACATATTTAATTTGAGAAATTTATTTTAAATTTTATTTTTGTAAGTATTTAATATCTCTTAATGTTTTCGGAATTCTTAAATTGAGTTATATTTTCGAAAGTTAATCATTATTTTTTTTTAATAATTTGTTTTTGGGCTTTATATTACCCGTTTTTATAAGTCGGAGTTTAAATATGGAATTTTTTCGTACTTAGTGGTTTTGAATTTGAAGACTGTTGATTTCTTATTTTGTTTTTAGGGATTTTCATTTTCTCAAGATTAAGAAGTTTCCGAATTCATTCGTGATTTAGGACTAGTTGAGATTCAGTTTTAATTTGGAGTGATTTTTAGGGTTTGTTTTCGAAGTTCATCTTGAAATTATTTATTGAAATTTTCTAGGGCTTACAACTAGGCATTGAATAGTTTGTTTTGGTATAAAATCACATGTTTTCATCAATAATTACTCTTTTAAATCCGGACTTCAAAATTTGGGAAAAACTCGTTTTTGATACTTTCCTAAAAAATTTAAAAACATGCGAAAGTTGTTTTTTAGGCAATTTAATGATTTGGAATATTACAATATGGGAGGTATACGTCATTTTTTGCATTTAATTGGAAAGTTGCATTGGTTTTGACTTAGATTATTCAAATTTTGCACAAAACGTGTTTTACAAGCCTTAGGTTCGAGATTGATTGATTAGGAAGGTTTTGCTCGAATTAAAGCTTATAAATACCCTCCTCATTTTCTATTTTTGTAAGGAGGAAGGTCTGATTTCTCAAAACTCTATCCAATTTAATTTTAATTCGGATTTTCATTCTTAAGTTGTTCTTGATTTAGGGTTCTCAATTCTAATAATCAAATTTCTTGTCTTGGAGGGAAAATTAGAACAATTAATTTACATTAATTTGTTCGGAATCATGAAGACTTCAAAAGCCCTCAATCAATTATTGTCATGCCCTGAATGATACCCTAAACGTGGCAGTCCGCCACATATAATATCAAGACTTAAGAATGACTACCTTAGTCATGCGAAAGCCTTAGTATTACATGTAAGGCGTCTAGCACGGTAATAGGAGATGCTTTTGGGAAGCATATTTTAAGCAAGTAAAGATTAATATACAAGAATCCAGAAATAAAATATATTATATTATTAATAACCAAAAGTCCATTACATGATTTCTTAGGAGCATACCCCTGCTAATCCCAAAGATTGTGATAGTCTTTACAACATCCAAATACTGTATTAAAGATTTCAAAGGAATTCTAATATAAGTCTTCAAGTAGATTTCCTCCAAAAGCTTTAATGGAAAACTTACACGGATATGGGGAGGCCCCGGGCACAAAAATAGGTGTTCCTGAGAATACAAATACCTATAGGGGTGTAAGCTTATGGGCTTAGTGAGTAAATCCCAAAATTCATACTCAAGGTAAATTATCAACCAAGTTTATTATTCAAACATATGGAATGCAACAACCACATGAGCATACAAGACATATGACTTTCCAGGAATCATATGTTGAATGAATTATGCCCTTCATTCGGGGTTGGGTATTCAGGCCAATTACAACCACAAATTTTAAAACACTTTTATAGATCTTACCGGCTCCTATACGCCATCAAAAACTTGTAGTTATTACAGTCTCCTACTAGCCACCAATTTACGTAGTTCTTACCGGCTCCTACTCGCCATATACATGATATACCGGTTATGTCTACCACCACTATTATACACTTGTCCCACCAATTGTATAGTAGTGAATGAGATGTGACTCAACATATGAAGTGCATGCATAATTTCTTAATTAAAGTGTAGTAGTTATGTTACCTTCTTTCAAGTGAGCAACCAATTTCAAACACTTCAAGATAGTAATGTACAAACAACTTTATTACAAAGAAATCAAGTTTCGATATACTTAATATTCTTTCAACATGTTATCATACAACTTCCATTTGATTTTTGCCTAAATTCTAGTGCAAATAATTTTACAAGCACAATCATAAGTATGAAAAATAACGGGGAATAAACTCACTCAGCCATGATGACACCTTTCTTGAAATAGATGAGTCGTTCGGAATTTCCACTAATCGTAGTAATCTTTGAGAAACGAACAATCCTCCTTGAGATTATATAATAAAAAAGAATACCCAAAATGATTATTTCATGAAGTTTCTCTTCTTGAAGATTCTAAACTGTCTAAAAATCGCGGTTTAAAATCGTATAAGAGGAAATTCCAACTTAGAATGGCCATAACTTGCTCATTTTAATCGGAATTTCGCAAATAATATATCGTTTTCTACCTACTCGAAAAGATCTACCCATTTCTAAACTTATTTTCAACAAAATAAGTCATTTGGGTTCCGAAAAAGCAGCGACCAGATTCATTACGAATTTGTAAAAACTTGTTTTCCTTCTTTTATCAAAAGCTCACTTGATGAGGTAGACAATATAATAACTTGTAAAACTTTTGGAAAGTATACTCATATATATTTATTGACTCATGACAAATGTATGAAGTGAATGAAGTTGTCTCAATTGAAAAAGTAAAGTTTTGAAAGATTTGAATTAGAATTCTTGAAGTGTCCATTTTACTTTGAAAAGATTTTGAGTTATTTGAAATGAGTATTTCTTTCTCTAAATTTAATTGCTTGTAATTGCTTTAAAAATTATTTTAAGTTGTTTATGATGAGTATCTCTTTTCTTTTCCTAAATCTTATTTTCATAATCTTCTTAATTTCTTAAAGAATGATTTTTATTTCTTAAACTTAGCTTCCAACACTTTTTGAAAGTATTTGACACTTCCATATTTAGAAAAATGACTTCTTGATTTCTGGAGATCATATTAATGAAAAGGAATTTCTATTATATGAAGAGAAGATGAAGTTGTTAAAAAAATCCTTGTTTTCTTAAAAATCCTTTTTATGTATGTTTATAAGAATCTACTAGGAACTCCTCTAAGTTTCTTAGAAAAATGGCTTCTTAGTTCTTAGAAAAACATTAACTACTTGTTTTTGTTTCTAGAAAAGAATCTTTATTTTTTAAGAAAATATTTCTTCATTTGTTTTGTTGATACAAAACCATTATGTTCATGCATGAATATGAGTCATAAGTTATGAAAATATAAAGGAACATAATACTTGAAAGAATAAGCTATTAAGAAAATAAATTAAGTATTGGAACCTTAGCTTGCTCAAGGTATCCCGGGACTAAGAAATGACTAGTCCCAAAAGAAAAAGAAAATATTTTGACTTGATGAGGACAAGTCTAAGACTAGAAAGACTAGTCTTAAAAACAACTTGAAATTAAATAAATAGCAAGAAAGTAAGTAAATTGCATGAAAGGTAAATAAATTGCAAGACAATGAGCTTATATGCTCTAAATATTATATATATCTATATAGATATATTAGATAGTTGTGAACATAAAAGAACATAAAGGGGTTGAGATTATGAACAAAAACAAAGTATGAACCTATTGTTGCTTTCTTAACTTTCATGGTTTTAGAAAACACACACTAAGTTCATACTAAGTAGATGAACATAGGAATTTCTTGAAGAAAGTTTACCTAAAAGAGATGAACTAAAGAGAGCTTCTTGGAATTGAATTCTTGAGAGATTTTGAGAGAGCAACTTTAGAAATGAAGAAGTGTGAAAAAAGTGAAGGTATGAGAGGGGATTTATAGGAAAATGTGGGAGATAATTTGTGTTAATTGAATAAATAAAAAGAAAACAATATAGATAGAAAGAGGGAAGGCCGGCGCAAATTATGCATGGGAGAGAGGGAAAAATTTATTTTTTTGTTATTTTGTTAATTAAAAGTAAGAAATGAAAGATGTGAAATTGTATTTGTAAATCCTGGTTTTTCTAGTAACCAAGATAACTCGAGAACAGGAAACGAAAACCCTAAACCGGAATAGCTTGAGACTGGAGTGAGAACTAGGAACCCTAAATCCGGCTTTTCCTTGGTTTACAATTAAGAAACTTTTATAAGAAAATTTAATCTTGAATATAGTTCTTGAATATATTTTAAACTAAGAAAAAAGATCAGATTTTAAGAAAATTTCAATTCCGAGCTTTCCCGAGACTCATTACAGAAAAGCGTGCCTCGGAACTTGAATTTCAAAAATTTACTTGTGAATACTCATTTGAATCGAAATTAAATAAGGATTTCAAAAATATGAATTTCATAATTTTTCGGTTTATGAAAAATACAGTTATAGCCTTTTTATTCGTATTTTCTTACTACCGGTAATTAAGTTGTCTTGATTACTATTCATTACTATTCACAAGTACAACCTACTACTACTCACAAATACACCCTACTCTTACATCCTTACAACCACTCAATTGCATTTTCTTTTCCAAGACTTATTTGTCTCCAAATAATTATTACAAATTATGACATTTAATGTACAAATCTATCAAAACAAATCAAACAAAAATCAAATATCCCCTACCCACCCCCCAACCCACCCCCCCTCCCCTCAAAAGCATGCCGGCGTGATCCTTCCCTATGAGCTCCATTGTGAAATTTTCTTTAATTTATTTTATCTCATTTAACCTAATTTCACTTTATATATAAACCACATTTTCTCTCTCTCTTCATCTTCTCATTTTCAAATTTTCCAAAAGGTGAAAGCTCTCTTTTCTCTCTCTCCACTCCTCCTTGCCGTGAGCATTCATGCTGCACACACACACACACACACACACACACACAACTTTTTTTTTCTTTCCATTTGTCTCCTATTTTCACTTTAAGTAAAAGAACTTTACTTCCCTACCTTTAGATCCTTGTAATGGCAAGGATATTCTTGGATATTTCCATTCAAAGGTCCCCATGAGCTCTTGTTAGGGACAAGGAAATATCAATACAAGAATACCAAACCATCACAAAGTAGATCTTGCATTTAAACAAGCTTTCATGTTGTAAGCTTCATGATCATCCGTCTAAAAGTGGTTTTGAACAAAAGATCTTGCATAAAAATTTAGTTTTTATGTTTTCAAAACCTATTTAAGCATTTAAGATAGTAGATCTATCATTTTACCATTCATATTCATGTAGGCATTTAAGATCTCATCTATATTTTGAGTATTTGTGCATTAATGGTCATTAAGACTTTTGTCATGAGTAAATAATCGTGCTGGCATATAGATCTATAGGTAGATGAGTCCATGAAACCAAAAAGGAGAACTCTTTTTAAGAAATGAACTAAGGAAAATTCGGATGACATGAAAAACCTAGTTTAAAAACCCTTTTATCAACTTCAAAACATGTGTTTTACAAGGAAAATGAAGCCTATGGGTGATAGTTGATGTTTGATGATATTTTTCATGAGTTTAAATGAGTTTTTGCCAAAGAAAATATTTAAAACAAAAGATGAAGTCTAATAGAAGTTTTGAGTTGAAAGTCTTGTAAGCAAAATTCGTAATAATGAATAGATGGTTAGAAAACACTAGTTTTCCAACCTTAAAAATGGTATTTTCTTTAATAAATGGAGTCCTTAGGGTATAGGTAAAATAAATACCTAAAGTTCTAAGTATAAAATGCATTTTTTTTTTCTTAAGAGAATCAACTTAAAAAAAAAAATTTTGCTAAATTCGGATTTTTGGATCCACCCTACTATAAGACTCACTTATAAGCTTATAAATGAAGATTTAAATAGAGAAATAAAGGCCTCAGTGTAGACACCCAATTTTTGCCCAATTAAAAAATAGGCTTAAGTTTACAATAAATTAGTGTCATGTTGAGTTCATCAAAAATATAATAATAAAAAA
Organism: Combretum micranthum; assembly: GCA_024138025.1. Taxonomy (NCBI): domain Eukaryota; kingdom Viridiplantae; phylum Streptophyta; class Magnoliopsida; order Myrtales; family Combretaceae; genus Combretum; species Combretum micranthum. Next base: position 274,948 of record JAMXBD010000394.1, on the reverse strand, counting down.
ATAATAATAATAAATAGTATAATAAAAAAGAGAGAATATAGAAAATAGAAAAAATAAAAAATAGAGGAATAAAATAAATATAATAATTAAATGAATAATAGTAATGTAAATAAAATATATGTAGGAAAAAATTAAAATAAATAATTATTTGAGCTCAATATAACATATATTTTATTAGCCTTAAGTACTAGTGGTTTAGCTATATGACCAAGGCACAGGCCAACGGCCTAACGGTTCAAACCATGGACACAGGAGCAAGGGGACCCGAGTTCGAGCCTAGCCCAAGGCAGATTTTGCTTTCTTTTTTGTTCATTTTTTTTCCCAAAAGATACATCGGTTCATCCTCTTTGAGACACCATTTGATCAATGAATCTTTGTGTTTTTTCGAAATTAACTGTACGGACACAAACTAGGCATGGGATACATCACATCTGTACATAATTCATGTATTTTTTCATTCCAAAAGGCATCTTAATTAAGGTATGAAAATTGGGAAAAAATTCGAATGAACATGTTTCTTCAAATTCAAAATTTGCCCAATCGTGTCCTTTGATCAAATTAAACACGCTTAATCGAAGAGTCATGATGTATAAACACATGTTTCGTGATCAATTTGAACCAACAATCAAGAATCGAGTCCCAATTTTGAATCGTTCTTATTTGAAAAAACACAAACGATTCGTGATTCAAAAATTGAACCATCATAAAGCTTCAAAACGACAAATTGATTCGAACTCTATAAATAGGATCACCACACAAGCCAAACGCACAATTCAATTTCAGGAAATACACATTAGCAGATTGAGATCTGAAAATAGGAGCGAAAGTGTTCGAATTGCAAAAAATTGCAAATTCGAAGTGATTGAGAGGATTTCGATCCAATTAAAGAGTGTTAGGATCATTAAGGAAGTGTTTTTGATTGATTATAGTGTTTAGAATTGCTCGAATTTGCAATTTGGAGTTTTGAAAATTTTTGGGAATTTTTTTTACTTTGCGCTGCCGTCAGGTCATCACCAAACCACCACTTCCACGAGATCCGCCGCTGCGGGATAGGTCGGGCCGATAAGGTTTCAGAGGCCAAGCAACGCCACAGCCGCCGGAATCCGCCGCGAAAGAACACGCCGTCGTCTTTTTCACCAGACTGGAGAGATTCGAACCGACTTCCGACCAGACTCCAACCCGGATCCAGTCCGCCCCATAGATCTGATGGTCCGCGTTCGATCTTCAGATCTAACGGCTGTGATCAAATCTCAAGATCAACGTCCCATATTTAGTCAATCTGATCGGACATTCCTGATTCAATCAACGCGATCAACGATCCAGATTTCATCCGAGTTAATCCAACGGTCCAAGTTAGTCCGTAATTTATTTATTTTATAAATATTGTTTTTTAATTACAAAAATTATAAAAAAATTATTAAAAAATTCAGAAAAATCCCAAAAAATCCAGAAAATTTTCTAAAAATAAAAAAAATATTTTATTTATTTTTTTAGCAAATTTGATTTTTTTTTGAATTTTTCTTGAAAAATATGTTAATATATATATGCATGTTTTGATATTTTTGAATTTTTTTTATATGTATGAATGTGTTAATATATATATAGGTGTGTTTAGATATAAAAAATATGTTAATATGTATATGTGTGTCTTGATATCTATTGAATAATTTTCATGAATAGGTTAATATCTGTATGCTTGTTTTGATAAAAAAAAAATATATTTTTTCAAAATTAATAAAAAGACTTAGAAAAATCCTATTTTTATAAAATAATAAAAGCGATTAGATCTTAGGAATCAGAATTAAAGGTTTTTTTTTTTAGATAAATTCAAAATTTATAAAAACTTAAAGTGGAAAAAGTTCTTAAAAATCAAAATTAATCAACAAATTTAAAGTTCTTTATACTAAGAGAACTACGTTTTGTCTAATCTCGATTAACGAGTACGTAGGTACCTTCGGGGCGACATTAAAAAATATAAAATTATTTATTTATTTATTTTTTGTTTATTATGTAGTTAATTAGATATTATAAGTTTAAATACTATTAGTTTATTATTTAAGTTTTTTTTAAGAAAAAATTTTGGAAAATGATTAAATACGTTTTATTATTTCTTATTAATTAATTTTTCTTTATAAATATTCAACTTTTGTGGTCATTTGTGAATGTAATTGTAAGTTTTTTTTAATATATAATTTTTTAATTTTTTTTCTTTTCTTTGTAAATATTATAATTTTTCTAAGAATTAAAAATTAGAAAAAAAATTATTAAAAATGATTTCTGATTTATAAATATTGTTATTATTTTTTGTACATATTTTTTTTTTTGCAAGTTTTTTAGAAAAGGATAAATTCTAAATTTTAAACTTAAAGTGGTAACCGCTTAGGTTTTAATAGGTTAGCCCCCAGACTCAGATATCTAGTATTTTTTTAAAAGTTTGGTTTTAAAATCAAATTTTCCGTAGACTAGTAGCTAAGTTAGGATTAACCGACCCATTAATCCTAACTTTTCATTTTTTTTCCGATTTTTATCGGTTGGCGACTCCAAAATATTTTCAAAATCAATTTCTTTTAATCCCTAGTCGAGGATTCATGTTAAATGGGTTAGGGTTTAATGTGAATCGGGTTAAAAGAAATAAACCGGATGGTTTTCAAAATTTAGGCTCGACAGCTTGGCGACTCCACTGGGGATTCGTTTATTATTATTTTTTTAAAAAAAAAGAGGGCTAGCTACTTAAGTTTAAAATTTAAAATTTATCCTTTATTTTTGTATATTGTGTAATTATCTGTTGGTATGTGTTCTTGTATATATGTTTGTAACTTAGATTTTAAATTAGTTCATTTCATTCGCATATGCATTTGCATTCATGCACACAATGTGTGCTAGATATGGTCGAACCCAGGCCGTCTTAAGAGCCTAAGCGAGGAGTTTGAAGTAAGGTCCGGGGGCTGTGGTTTCCACCCTCTAGATCAAGAAAAGACTCCCACTCCGGTTTAGCCTTATGATTTGCTAGACCGGGGAACCTATAGAACCTTACCCAAGTCATGCATTCGTGGGATTTGACCAAATTTTTTTCAAAAAATGGAGTTGTAAATTTAAAAAAAAAAAAGAAAAAATTTAAATTTAGGATTTGTCTCCTAATAGGGTCTTTATAAATCCTCAGGAAATGATTTCCTCAAGTTCGGACAGTAGCAATAGCCTATGGGCTCGTCTCATCAAGGAACCCCGAGTAGAGACTTTCAAGGATCCAATGCTGTTACTAGACCGATGGTTGGTCAGCTTTGACCCCACTCAACAATCATTCATTAAGGATAGGTTGGGCCCGATCCTCAATTTACCTAAGATCCAAGTTCCATTTACCATGTTTCGAGCCCTTGTTTATCTCTGGGAACCCAATGAGGTGGCATTCCGTCTAGGTCAACATGTGCTAAGTCCTACCATTGAGGAATATACTAGGTTGCTTCAAGCCCCACCCACTTCCGATGGGATTTATGTACCAAGCCTTACTCATAGTCCGATCCGCATCATTTCAGAATTTTTGGGGACTAAAAAGAGAAGCAGTAATTGAAGCCATGAAGGGTTGCAATGAATTCTCCATCCGATTAACTACCTTGATGGATTGGTTTGGAAACCTTGATAATTACATAAGCAACTGGAATTCCTTTACGGTATTAGTTGTGACCTGGAGTGAAAACAGAGTTAATGCTTTCATAGTGGCTGCTTTTGCTACCATACTCTTTCCACATGGGAACCTATTCATTCACTTCCGAGTCATCGAGCTTGTAGCACAATATTTAACTGGCAAGTCATATGTTCCCGCCCTTCTAGCAGAACAAATTAGAAGTTTGAATCACATCAAGTCTAAGGGCAGGGGCAGTTTCAAGGCAAGCATGCATCTGTTGATGGTTTAGTTTGTTAGTCACACCAAATACTACGGAAAAGACCTAGCTAATGGGTCCCTTATCCACCCAAGTTATGATCTCATCCAGTCTTTTGCTGAACCGGTCCATATGGAAGACAATGAGCCTTTCTGGTCTATACTTGCAATATTTGAAGACATGGGACCTGAAGACTTTATGTGGCAAGCCCGTTGGTTTAAATGTCTGTTGCTATCTTAGGTTGCAAGAAGTACCTAACTGTGCCTCTGATTGGAATCACTGGTTGTACGGGCTATTACCCCTCAAGTGTTATCAGGCAATATGGCATGTTGCAAGACATTACTGTCAAGCCCGAGTTGGGACAAGTTATTCTCGACTATATAGATCCAACCCTGCCCAGATAGCAAAGCAGTCCAAGGTAAACCAAATAAAAGCCATCTGGGATGATAGGGAAATCAAGCCAGTTTTCGAAGTCGAGCTAGAAAATAAAGTGACTCGAGATTATAGAGCAACCAGGTGGTACATAGCCAGTCAAATGAAGAAGAATAAAGATATCCAGTATGAAGCTCCTGATATACTAGAACCAGCACCACCTGAACCTGACCCTGAAATAATTGCTTACATGGAAATGGTTTCAGCTCGGCTTGAAGTCTGTCATCGGGATTACCTGGAAAGAGATCGAGAGATGATTGACCGCTTGGAAAAAGCTCACAACAGGATTGCACTGTTAGAGGATGAATTGAAGAAAGCTCGAAAAAGGACTCAACTGCTTGAGGATCAAATCATATGCCCTGCCAAGACCAGAAGACTAGTTTAGAAGTCATGAGTTTAGTTTTAGGAATCGAGATTCTTGAACTTTTAGTATAGTAATTTAACTTTGTATGAAAGATTGTTTTTTGAATTATTTAATACAACTCCAATAAATGTGTTTATCAAAATTTGATGGTCATTATCCCCATTTGCATTCATATTTGCATCCTTGTGTTTGTATGTTAGTATTCTTATTTTCCTACTTCTTACGGTCCAGTTACGAATCAAGTCTAGCGAATCCAAAATCCTGAAAGATAGCTCCCAAACCAGTTAGAAGTCCCATTTATACTAGATCACGAGCAAAGATGGCTAGTACCGGGAACACTACCCCAGATCAGACCACTGAACAGAGACTCAATGCCATGGAACAAACCCTGCTTAGAATTACCGAACAGATGCAGACCTTGACTCAGAATGTTACTCAGTCCAAGACCCCTATAGTGTCTGAAGAATCTTCCGGGGAATAGAAGGGAAAAGAAATTATGGAACAACCAGTCAACGTTGATGATTCCCAAACCGAGTTCAATATGGCCGAACTAAAGAAAGAACTTGAAGCCCAAGCTAGGGATATGGAGAAGAAATTGTTTGAAAAGATGAAGGCATTTGACGGCTTTGATCAGACTGCGATTTTAAGCCTGCCACAATTTGAGGAAGGTGCTTTTCCTGAAAAATTCAAGGCACCTGAGTTCGAAAAATATGATGGAACTGGCTGTCCTAACATGCATACAAGATTATATGTACGACGTATGGGGCAGTATGCCAAATTTGATAAACTGATGGTACAGACCTTTCAAGATAGCCTTACTGGTCCAGCATTAGCCTGGTATGCCCAATTGGACTCACAAGAAATTGATACCTGGGATAAATTAGCCAGGGCATTTTTCAACCAATACAAGTTCAATATCGAAATGGCACCCTCGGTCTGGGATTTGAGTACTATGAAGAAGAAGAAAGACGAAGCTTTCAAGGAATATGCTCAGCGATGGAGAGCTTTAGCTGCAAGAATCACCAATCCGATGCCGAAAAGGATCTCACTTTTACTTTCATCAACACACTAGAAGAGCCATTCTTTTCTCATCTCATAGGGCATGCGTCAGCAAGTTTTTCAGAAGTGGTAGTAGCCGGATGCAGGATTGAGAATGCTATCTCAGCCGGAAAGCTGCAAGTAGAAAAGAAGTATATAGCACCTAAAAATGTCTCGTACAAAGGAAAGGATTCGACTGTCGGTATGGTCAATATCTCAAGTCCAGCAAACCCTACTAAATCCATAGTTCTGCCGACCAATCAAGGTCAAAATCAACAAAGGTTGTTTCGAATCAACAATCAAGGCCCAACCGACGCAATTTTACTCCAATACCGGTTCCGCTCAGCCAAGTATGGGCTAAATTGAGAGCCGATAATCTGATTGGCTTTGAAGTACCCAAAGATGATTATAAGCCCAGGAACTACAACCCTGATTTAAAATGTGAATATCACATGGGGCAAATGGGCACTCCACTGATTATTGTTGGAGACTCAAACATAAGATTCAAGATCTTATTGATGCAAAGACCATCCAATTAGACTTTGTGGAGCCTCCAAATGTTTCTACTAATCCATTGCCAAATCATGGGTCGGTTATTAATATGATCACTGCCGAAGTGCCGAACCCAGAAGTCAACTTGGATGAATTGCCTATCACCATAGAACAAGTGGCATGGAATCTCCGCCAAATGGGGCATTTGCCCTATATCAATCTGAGAGATCGCACCAAAACCAGACCAGCCATTTACAATTTGTTGCAAAATGGAATCATAAGAAAAGAAGATATCATGGAAATGCTGGTCCCAAAGCCAAGAAAGTCAAGCACACAGGCAGAATTGTGGGCAAGATACCAAGCTGGAGACCCAACTGTCGGAACTCTAGGAGATGATGGAAAGTACCAATATCTGGTTGACTATTGGTTTGAACCACGCGTATATGCTGATGCTCCTGCACTGGATGGGGATCAGAGTCTGAAGATGAAGAAAAGCCTATACCAAAGAAAGAAGAAAAATTTGTTGGCATGATCACATGTGAACCGAAGTTAATCAAAAATTTGAGATGAACAACAGTAAAGAAGAGGCAACTGTCTCGAAGCTAGAAGTTATACTTTCCAAATCCCAATTGCTGTAAAAGATTACAAAGCTGCCCCATTTGATTACCAGACAGTTAATCACGCTTCATTGTCTATGATTGGTGGGCTTACCCGTTCGGGAAGACTTTATGAACCAACTGCAAAGAAGGTGACCATGGATTCATCGCCGCCGCCGAATGATGAAGAGAAGAAGGAAGGAGAGAAAGCAATATTGGCTAAACTCATGAAGGCAAGTGAATTCAAAGTAGTTGAACAACTAGCCAAGACGCCAGCCCAAATATCACTCATGGGTTTGTTAATTAGCTCTGATATTCACCGTGAGGCCTTGTTCAAAGTTCTCAAAGAAGTAAAAGTTCCAGAGGATGTGACAGAAAAAACCTTGGAACATATCATCAGTTCTGTCTTTGCAAATGAGCAAATTAGCTTCTCATCCGAAGAATTAGGAGAAGAAGGTGGCCAACATAATAAGGCTCTTTTTATTGTTGTCAAAAGCAATGGTAAGGTCGTCTCCCGAGTGCTTATTGACAATGGATCTTCTCTGAATGTATGCCCCCTGGCTACTCTGAATTTGTTGGAAGTAGACCCATCAGATATCAAGCCAAGTCCTACTGTAGTACGTGCATTTGATGGATCAAAGAAGGAAATAATTGGAGAAGTGGAATTAGAGGTCACTATTGGGCCTCAAACTTTCCTAATTCCTTTTCAAGTGATAGATATCCCAAGAACATTTAATTTGTTGCTTGGAAGGCCATGGATTCATGCAGCAGGAGCAATACCCTCAAGTTTGCACCAGAGGGTTAAATTTGTAGCAAATGGCCAACTTGTTACCGTTATGGGAGAACAAGATTATGCCATCTATCAAGAAACGGCTATTCCATACATTGGAAAAGGAGAAGAAGAAGACTTTGGGCTCCAAATATTTGAAGAAGTCTGTGTAATAAATGAAGAAAAAGAAGCTCAGATAGGAACTTTTGGCCTAGGATATTCTCCTACTCAAACAGAGGTAGCAGAGATGAAGAATAAGATGAGAACAAGGAAGCTTAATAAAGAGTATGATCCAGACATCGAAATCCCGCACATCAGAAGCTCCTTTCCAAAGCCTCATCATGTCCAGAAGACAGATGACTCCAAGGAAGATGATCCACCCAAGAAGATAGCTTTGAAGAATTGGTTTTCCATACCTTGTGCTAGTTTTAATTTTCTTAAGTAAGGACCGATATTAGATTGCGTTTTGTATTTTTCTGCTTTATGTGTTGCTCAAATAAGTGTACTTAAACACCATTTCAAATTTAATAAATTCTTTTTGTGTTTTTCCATATTCTTATTCTTCCCCATTCATATTCTACCAGATCCGACTTTTGTAATGAGTTCCGGGATATCTCGCGTCTGTAAATACTGAAAATATCGATATCACCTCCAACCCTACTGGGTTAGTCGTTGAAGATGATATCGATTATCAATTGAAAACACAAGAAAATTGGCAAAACTTTGATCATGAAAGGATTGAAACCCCTGAACCCACTAAATTGGTTAATTTGGGAACAAGTGAAGATCCTAGGAATTTGAGAATTGGGGGTAAATTGCCAGAAGACACAACACAGGGTTTGATTAAGTTACTAGCAGAGTATTTGGATGTTTTTGCATGGTCATATAGTGATATGCCCGGTTTAGATCCGTCAATTGTGGTCCATAAATTGCCAACCAAAGAAGGCATTAAGCCTAAGAAGCAAAAACTAAGGCGATTTAGACCCGATTTGCTACTTAAAATTAAAGATGAGGTCAAGAAGTTACTCGAAGTTGGATTCATTGAAGTTTCGGATTACTCAGATTGGGTATCAAATATAGTACCAGTACTTAAGAAAAATGGGAAACTTAGAATCTGTGTGGACTTTAGAGACTTGAATCAAGCGACCCCAAAAGATAATTTCCCGTTGCCACATATTGATGTCTTGGTAGACAATACAGCTGGAAACCATCTATTCTCATTTATGGATGGATTTTCGGGATACAATCAAATATTGATGGCCGAAGAGGACAAAGTCAAAACCACATTTGTCACAGCCTGGGGAACTTTTTGCTATAAGGTCATGCCATTTGGTCTCAAGAATGCCGGAGCAACTTATCAGCGAGCAATGCAGACCATATTGCATGACATGATGCATAGAGAGGTGGAAGTATATGTTGATGACATGATTGCCAAATCAAAAGAAGGAGAAGATCATGTAGAAGTATTAAGGAAACTTTTTGAAAGATTGAGAAAGTTTCAATTAAAATTAAACCCAAAAAGTGCATTTTTGGAGTAACTCTGGGAAACTATTGGGATTTGTGATCAGTCAAAGAGGAATAGAAATTGATCCTGATAAGGTCAAAGCAATTCAGGAATTACCTCCCCCAACAACATTGAAAGAAATTAGAGGTCTTTTGGGGAGACTAAATTACATTGCTCGATTCATTTCCCAGTTGACGGATAAATGTCAACCACTGTTTAAATTATTGAGAAAAAATGCCCAAATTGAATGGAATGAAGAATGTGAAGAAGCCTTTAACCGAATTAAGCAGTATCTGACAAATCCCCCAGTTTTGATCACTCCAGTACCCGAAAAGCCTTTGTTCTTATACTTGACAATTTTTTCGGAATCCATGGGTTGTGTACTCGGGCAAAAAGATGAAATGGAAAAGAAAGAGCTATTTATTACTTGAGCAAAAAATTCTCAAATGGAGAGCAAAAGTATTCAGAGATAGAAAGAACTTGCTGTGCATTAGTATGGACTATGCATAGACTCAGGCAATACACGCTTTTACTCAATCGAGTTAATTACAAAGCATGATCCTTTGAGGTATCTGGCAAATAAGCCCGCCTTGGTCGGTCGAATTTCAAAATGGCAAATGTTGCTGTCTGAGTTTGATATTACCTATGTTAACAAAATTCAATTAAAGGACAAGCCTTGGCTGATCAACTCGCTGAAAGCCCGGTTGATGAGGAACTAAAGGAACAAGATCAATTCCCCGATGAAGGGATTCGGGTAACACAAACGGAAGATGAAAGAATGCCAATTGGAAATTGTATTTTGACGGAGCAGCTAATGTATATGGATGTGGAATAGGGGCAGTCCTAATTTCACCTGAAGGAAACCAATACCCAGCGGCCAGATTAATGTTCCCTTATACGAATAATATAGCAGAATATGAAGCATGCATTTTGGGTTTAGAGATGGCAATCCAAATGGAAATTCAAGAGCTCGAAGTTTTTGGAGATTCATCACTTATTATTTTTCAAACTCGAGGAGATTTTAAAACAAAGGATCCCAAGTTGATTCCTTATCATAATCACTTGGCAGAATTGATAGAAAGATTCAGGGAAATCTCCTTTGTATATGTGCCAAGAACTCAAAATCAGTTTGCTGATGCTCTGGCTACTTTGGCCTCATTAATTCAGTTTACTGAAGGAGCAAGAATCCAACCTTTGCAAGTCCGGGTGAGAAGTGAACCCGCATTCTGCCATGATTGAATCAGATGAACCCTGGTTCCAAGATATTAAAGTTCTTTTGCAAACGGGTAATTATCCTGAAGGTGCTACCAAGAAAGATCAGAAGTCACTGAGGCGTTTGGCCAGTCATTTTTTGCTAAGTGGAAATACGTTATACAGAAGATCATTCGACACGACTTTGTTAAGATGTGTAGATGAAAAAGAGGCCCAGAAGCTCATGGAAGAAGTTCACGAAGGAATTTGTGGTCCTCATATGAGTGGTTACATGTTAGCCAAAAAGATTATGAGATTAGGATACTTTTGGTTAACTATGGAATCAGACTGTATCAAACATGTGAGATCTTGTCATTTATGCCAGATCTATGCAAACAAGATAAGTGCCCCTCCAAAAGAATTACAGTTAATGTCAACCCCATGGCCTTTCTCAACATGGGGGATAGATGTTATTGGGCCAATTTCACCTAAAGCTTCAAACGGTCATCGGTTCATATTGGTTGCAATCGATTACTTCACTAAATGGGTAGAAGCCGCTTCTTATGCAAGTGTAACAAAGTCCGTGGTTGTGCGGTTTATCAAAAGAGACATCATCACTCGATATGGAACTCCGGAAAGTATCATCACTGATAATGGTACGAATTTGAACAACAAAGAAGTAACAAATTTGTGTCAGCAATTCAAGATCAAGCATCGGAATTCTACTCCGTATCGGCCACAGATGAATGGGGCAGTTGAAGCCGCCAATAAGAACATCAAGAGAATTATTGAGAAGATGACCATTGTCTATAAAGATTGGCATGAAATGTTACCGCTCGCATTAATGGCGTATCGAACGTCTGTAAGAACATCAACCGGGGCAACACCTATTCCTTGGTATACGGAACTGAAGCTGTTTTACCTGTAGAAGTTGAAATTCCATCACTTCGTATATTAGTGAAACCAAACTCGATGAAGCTGAGTGGATAAAACAAAGATTTGAACAGTTGAATCTGTTAGATGAAAAGAGGCTGACTGCAATGTGTCACGGCCAGTTATACCAGCAAAGAATGGCTAAAGCATTCAACAAGAAGGTCAAGCCAAGAAGCTTCCAAGAAGGTGATTTAGTTTTGAGAAAGATGCTGCCAAATGTACAAGACTCCAGAGGAAAGTTCACACCAAACTATGAAGGACCGTATGTAGTTAGAAAAGTATTGTCGGGAGGAGCATTGATTCTTTCCCAAATGGATGGACCTGATTTAAAGGATCCTGTAAACTCAGATGCTGTAAAGATGTACTATGAATGATCAATAAAATTTGTCATTTTGTGTGTTCAGTTGATTTCATTTTTAGTTTTTACAAGCAAAGTTGATATCCCAAAAACTCTAAAGTCAGGTCAAATCCTAACCCGTTAATTAATTCATTCAAACAAATTTTCAGAAACTCTTAAACCAGATCAAATCCTAACCCGTTAATTCATTCATCGCCAAATTTCCAGAAATTCTCAAACCAGATCAAATCTCAACCTGTCACTTAAACAAATTCCCAAACCTCAATAAAACTGTTAGAAAGTAATTTGAGCATCCCATATGGCTTTAAAATGCATATATGCAATTTTATCTGGTGATTGTATTGCACAAGATAACTAGTTTTTGAACACGGTTATGTGAACGACGGAAAAGCCCTAAACACATTAACCGACAAAAGATCAAGTTTCCTCAAGTAGATTAGGAAGTTTAGAGTCCCCGAGTGGATCAAGAAAGATCAAGTTTTCCCAAATGAATCAATAAGTCAAGTTTCTGAGAAAATCAAGATTCCCCCAAATAGATCAAGAAGATCAAGTGGATCAAGAAGATCAAGTTTCCTCAAGTGGATCAAAAGGATCAAGTTTCCTCAAATGGATCAGAAAGTTAAGTTTCCAAGAAAATCAAGAATCCCCAAGTGGATCAGAAGATCAAGTTTCCCTAAAGATTAAGTTTTACAAAATGGATCAAGAAATCAAATCTTTAAGAGGTCAAAAATCCCCAACAAACCAAAGCCCATAGGTCCGGCAAATGACCAAACCAAAGCCCATAGGTCCGGCAAATGACCAAACCAAAGCCCATAGGTCCGTCAAGTGACCAAACCAAAGCCCATAGGTCCGGCAAATGACCAAATTAAAGCCCATAGGTTCTGGCAAATGACCAAATTAAAGCCCATAGGTCCGGCAAATGACCAAACCAAAGCCCATAGGTCCGGCAAATGGCCAAACCTAGGTCCGACAGATGACCTAGCAGTTTTCTAAAACCTAGACCCGACAAATGGTCTATCAGTTTTTTAGTCTAGGCCCGACAGATGGCCTATCATTTTTCTAAATCTAGGCCAGATAGATGGTCTATCAGTTTTCTAAGCCTAGGTCCGACAGTTGACCTAGCAAATCTTAAAGTCTAAACTCGATAGATGGTTTAGCACAAGATAAAAATCTCTTTGTTAAAAATAAAATTTGGCAGGAGAAATTAAGCAAAAATTGGCTATCCTTTTGTCTTTGTGCTAAAAGTTTTGTTCAATCTTTACCACAAAGAGGGGCAGCTGTAGACACCCAATTTTTGCCCAATTAAAAAATAGGCTTAAGTTTACAATAAATTAGTGTCATGTTGAGTTCATCAAAAATATAATAATAAAAAAAATAATAATAAATAGTATAATAAAAAGGAGAGAATATAGAAAATAGAAAAAATAAAAAATAGAGGAATAAAATAAATATAATAATTAAATGAATAATAGTAATGTAAATAAATATATGTAGGAAAAAATTAAAATAAATAATTATTTGAGCTCAATATAACATATATTTTATTAGCCTTAAGTACTAGTGGTTTAGCTATATGACCAAGACACAGGCCAACGGCCTAACGGTTCAAACCATGGACACAGGAGCAAGGGGACCCGAGTTCGAGCCTAGCCCAAGGCAGATTTTGCTTTCTTTTTTGTTCATTTTTTTTTCCCAAAAGACACATCGGTTCATCCTCTTTGAGACACCATTTGATCAATGAATCTTTGTGTTTTTTCGAAATTAACTGTACGGACACAAACTAGGCATGGGATACATCACATCTGTACATAATTCATGTATTTTTTCATTCCAAAAGGCATCTTAATTAAGGCATGAAAATTGGGAAAAATTTGAATGAACATGTTTCTTCAAATTCAAAATTTGCCAAATTGTGTCCTTTGATCAAATTAAACACGCTTAATCGAAGAGTCATGATGTATAAACACATGTTTCGTGATCAATTTGAACCAACAATCATGAATCGAGTCCCAATTTTGAATCGTTCTTATTTGAAAAAACACAAACGATTCGTGATTCAAAAATTGAACCATCATAAAGCTTCAAAAGGACAAATTGATTCGAACTCTATAAATAGGATCACCACACAAGCTAAACGCACAATTCAATTTAAGGAAATACACATTAGGAGATTGAGATCTAAAAATAGGAGCGAAAGTGTTCGAATTGCAAAAAATTGCAAATTCGAAGTGATTGAGAGGATTTCGATCCAATTAAAGAGTGTTAGGATCACTAAGAAGTGTTTTTGATTGATTATAGTGTTTAGAATTGCTCGAATTTGCAATTTGGAGTTTTGAAAATTTTTGGGAATTTTTTTTACTTTGCGCCGCCGTCGGGTCATCACCGAACCACCACCTCCGGCCGACTGGGCGCAAACCACCACTTCCACGAGATCCACCGCTGCAAGATAGGTCGGGCCGACAAGGTTTCAGAGGCCGAGCGACGCCATAGCCGCCGGAATCCGCCGCGAAAGAACACACCGTCGTCTTCTTCACCCAACTGGAGAGATTCGAACCGATTTCCGACCCGACTCCAACTCGGATCCAGTCCGCCCCACAGATCTAACGGTCTACGTTCGATCTTCAGATCTGACGGTCCGCGTTCGATCTTCAGATCTAACGGCTGTGATCAAATCTCAGGATCAACGTCCCAGATTCAGTCAATTTGATCTGTTCCTGATTCAATCAACACGATCAACGATCCAGATTTCATCCGAGTTAATCCAACGGTCCAGGTTAGTCCGTAATTTATTTATTTTATAAATATTTTTTCTTAATTACAAAAATTATAAAAAAATTAAAAAATTCAGAAAAATCCCAAAAAAATCCAGAAAAATCCCAAAAAATCCAAAAAATTTCTAAAAATCAGAAAAAATATTTTATTTATTTTTTTAGCAAATTTGATTTTTTTTTGAATTTTTCTTGAAAAATATGTTTATTATATATGCATGTTTTGATATTTTTGAATTTTTTTTATATGTATGAATGTGTTAATATATATATATATATGTGTGTTTAGATATAAAAAATATGTTAATATGTATATGTGTGTCTTGATATCTATTGAATAATTTTCATGAATAGGTTAATATCTGTATGCTTGTTTTGATAAAAAAAAATATTTTTTTAAAATTAATAAAAAGACTTAGAAAAATCCTATTTTTATAAAATAATAAAAGCGATTAGATCTTAGGAATCAGAATTAAATGGTTCCTTATGATAACGGTTATTTAAATTCTTTGAATCTAAAAATTTAGGAGAACTTAGGCACATAAGAGTTCATATCATGACATTCATGATAGGAAAATTCATTACCATGGCATTTATTTTCATTTTACACTTAGGAACCTCAAGAGCATTCATGAAAATCACATTTTCGGAATCAATATCACCGCTGGTCAGATCTGATCCTTAATTTCCGAGGCCTAGATATTTTCAAAACTTGATTTAAACTTCATATTTAGAAAGCTCTTTCGAAGTAGATAGAAATCGATATAAAATTTGCAAAATTCCGAGTTAAAACGACCAAGTTATGACCATTTTAAATCGGGACTTTGGAAATGACGCGAATTTCTATTCACTAAGTTGTTTAGAGTTTTGGTACATTTAGATGGTAGAATTCTTATTAGAGTATTTCTTTTGTGATTAGGTGAACCCGAGGACGTCGAATCCTTACCTCCGGACTATTACTATTAAGAGACCAGCGAACCCATGGCTGAGTGAGTTTCTCTTCCCAATTCATTTATTGTATGTGCTTGATAAATTAGTGCACTAGAATGTAGGCCAAGTGAAATGAATATGTATGATGGGGAATAATGGGGAATTGTATGTTGATGATGATATGAGAACTAAAAATAAGAATATCGAAACCGGGTGATAATTTCTGGTTGTGTAGTTAGTTATGATGTATTGTTTGATCGCCTGAATAAAATTACTTAACCAACTATTCGGACTAATGCCAAATTCAAACATATGCATATCATAATGGGAAGGAACATTAGCATTGGTCGGTTAATCGTGATCTATAAATGAGATTAATTGTTTGGTTAATCGTGATCCATAAACGAGACTAATTGTTCGGTTAATCGTGATCCATAAACGAAATAATTGTCGGGTTCCCGTGAACTATAAACGGCATAAAGTAGTACTGCAGTATTCGTTAGTCTGCTAACCCGAGATGGAGGGTGCAAGTCCATCCACATATGATTTCTGGATAGTCATATGTATGTTGTTCTCATGTGTTTGGTGCATTCACTTGCTTGTTTAATCACTTGTTTGAACTGTTGTGACATGAATGTTATTGCGGAAGATTTCACTCACTAAGCTAGTTAGCTTATGTCCCTACAGTTTCTTCCTTTTGCAGCTACCAAATTTATGGCTTAGGCAGCGTGACCCGACTGTGCAGGTACAGGATCTAGGAGTTTCCCCTAGAAGTTAAATTCTGTTTAGATTTCCATAGGAAACTTTTAAGACTTTGGATGACTGTATAAGGCCATTAAATATTCTTTTGCGGGGGAATGCCCCTTGGGAAATGTAATGTTTAATTATGATTCATGAGTTATATCCTACTGCTAATGTATGCCAAGTTAAGCTTTTATCTCCATTTGGACTTGTATTCTATTGTCGTAAAGGTACGCCTTACATCTATATGAGACCCCCGAAGGACTAAGGTGGTAATTCGAGAATCTTGTATGGCATGTGGCGGACTGTTACGTATAGGGTACCCTATGGGGTGTAACACTAGGTCTGATAAATCCTTTATCCAACAATTCTTGTAATTGCACCTTTAATTCTTTTAATTCCACAGATGCCATGCGATACGGAGCTTTTGATACTAGTTCTGTTCCAAGTATCAGATCAATTGAAAATTCCACTTCTCTGTGTGGGGGTAATCCTGGTAATTCGTCTGGAAATACATCTGGGTATTCACACACTGTTCGAATGGTATGAATATCCAATACTTTGGATTCACCCTCGGTTGTTCCAAGAATACACCCGTTTATCTCCATATCTTCTTCATTTTCCACTTCAATTGCTGTTATCCTATTCTCGACTCCTTTGAGTATCTCACCCTTATACTCTTTCTTTCTCCTTGATTATTAACAAAAGATACCATTTTGAGATGGCAATTAACTTTTGCTTTTACAGCAGTTAACCAAACCATACCCAGAATAATATCATATTTTTGCATCTCTATCAGAATTAAATCAGCAATTGATTCTTGAGTCCCAATCTTTAGTGGACAACTCTTTATCATTTCCCATGTTACTACTAAGTCTCCAGTTGGCGTAGTAACTCTCAATTCTTTACTCATGCTTTCGATTGGTAATCTTATACGTCTTGCTAATCCAGTATTTATGAAAAATGCGTTGCTCCCATGTCAAACAAAGCATAGGTAGTCTGATCTCCTACTTGAATTGATCCTATGTATCAATTATTAAATTCACATTATTTTCAATTCATAAGGACACCTATTGCTCATTTATTTGTGATTGTGTATAATAACTTAAGATAAACAATTATGTAATTACATACCTGCAATGAGTCCATATTCTTCAGGATTAACTTCCTCCCAAATATTTTCTTCATCTTCCTCCTCCATCTCCACATTCTCAACAGGATTTTCATACATAGCAAATACTCTGGCCGTTGTACTGGCTTTATTGGCGTTTCCATTTTTCAATCCTGCAACTCCAATCATTCCTTTTGGCTGTGAAGATCCAGCTACTGCATTTGCTTTCTGTGGACAGTTGGTTGCTATGTACCTAACTTTGTTACACACATAACAAATTGCAATTTTTCTTTTTAGACAATTATTTTCCATGTGCCTACTTTCTCCATAATAATAACATTTGTGTTGCAATTGTGGACAATCCCTTGGGTAATGAAAACCCTTACATTTCCAACATGTAACATTATTTTTCCCAATTACTCCTCCTTTGTTCACATTGAAAGGGTTGAAGAATTTAACCTTCTTAGGCACAGAATTTGCCATAGAACCATCATACATTCTCTTCTCAAAAATAGTTCCTTTCTTCTTATATCTCTCATTTTATACTTCCTTGCTCGTTCAATAATTCAAGCTTTTTCTATCATGGCTACAAAGTTATCAACTTCAAATTCAACAAGTCTCCTTTGAAAATGAGGCTCGAGTCCAGCCATGAAAGTCTGTCTCTTTAGCTCATCACTATCCCGATAAGCATCTGGAGCAAACTGTAACAACTGATTAAACTCATGTTCATACTCATCAATCGTCTTAGTTCCTTGCGTCAAATTCATCCAATCTATGCTATATTTTTCTTTTAGACTGCCTGGTAAATATTCCTTCAAAAATTCTCGTCTGAATACTTCCCAAGTAATCGGTTGTGGCAAACTTCTTTGTTTTGAATTCCACCATGTTCTTGCTCTCAATCTTAATAAATAAGTCCCATACGATACTTTCAGAGCTTCAGGTACTTGGAAAACATCCAGGGATCGCTCAATTTGAGCCAGCCAATCTTCAACTTCTTCTGGCTTTCCTGGTAGTCCTTCAAAGTATCCGTTGCATTTAATGAATTCTGGCAATAAATTCCTTTGAGGACGTAAAGGTGGTGGTGGTGGCAATTCTTGTTCATATCGAGGCGGTCCTTGCACCTCGGCAGCAGATTCATTTGGGTTCACTGGTCCATTTTCCTGAAATTGAACCGGTAGAGTATGTCTTTCATTTCCTTTGGGAATTGATGGAGGCATTGCTGGTGCCTCAGCAGGTGGTGCTACATTTGTTGCATGAATATTTTGCAAAGCTTGCAAAATCAAAACATTTTGTTGTTGAAGACTTTATAAAACATCCTCAATTCGGTTTTAGGATG
The DNA here is from genome assembly GCA_024138025.1 of Combretum micranthum. Taxonomy (NCBI): domain Eukaryota; kingdom Viridiplantae; phylum Streptophyta; class Magnoliopsida; order Myrtales; family Combretaceae; genus Combretum; species Combretum micranthum. The sequence continues at coordinate 256,510 of JAMXBD010000394.1, read as the reverse complement.
ATGCAGGAGCATTTATTGGTGGATCTCCAGAAATCCTGGCATTTCTACTTTTATTTCTTGCTCTTGGCATTCTATTAACATTAAACAAGTTGTTTAGATTAGATCATAATTCATCCTCACTAAAGACATCTAAGTCATTCATATATATATATATATATGACACATATATATACATAACCAAAATACATATGAGCTTCTCTTGGTTAGTGCATTATGTACATTTCAAAAATGGCACTAACAATATACCTAGTTTTTCTACTACAGTCATCAAAATATACATATGCATATCATCAAAAGTCTACTGATATCGTCCTGTCATGTCATCGTAAGTAGATAATACATCATCATCATATAATATTAAACCAGACTCAGGGACTAAGATAAAGACGACCATTGCCCTTCTCCTGAGGACCTAAATGAGGGTAATCATCTTCTCCCTCGGAACTGTATCACCAATCTCGATCATCGTGTCTCTATCTCCTGGAGGTGCTAAAGTCAAATCTGTATCCATCATCCTAATGCCTCTGGGTGCAGGCCTCAGCTCACTCTCAGCACTAGGTGGTATATCTCTCTCAATCCACCCTCCATGTGCTGTCCCAATCCATCTGGCATAATTATAATCAGAGACATACTTTTCTACCTCAACCCTTCGTCTCTTTCCCTCTTTTTCATCCAGCAACTCTGTGGTTATACTCCTTTTATGAACAGTAGTCTGAACTGACTCCTGTACCAGTCTATCCTGCATAGAAGTAGGACGCTGGAACTCACCTGCTATCTCGGGTTATATAGGTGGTTTCCTCATCAAGATGCGTTTGGAATGGCTGCATCTGCTAACCTTTGCAATCATCTTATCATCATCATAAGCTGCATCGCCTCTCACCCGAGTATGATCCTATCTAATATCATGAGCATAAACTGCTCCTCTCCCAATAGATACCCAGACTCTAAAATCTGGAGGATTTGGTCTCATAGATCTGGATGAGACTATGAATGCTATATTATCAATCTCCAGGCCACCTCCTTTCTGAACTACCAGTCTCTCAAATCTATAGAGCGTCTGTATAGCTTATCCATTATCTGAAAAGCCCGCTCCATCAGAATTAACCAACCTTTAAACAAAGGCTGTCATCCTCTCTTCCAGGTGCTGAGAATCTCCTCTAGAGTTTTAGTAATCCCGCATAAATACAAGTCCTCTATCAAGACTCGCAATCTGCGCCTGTAGTCTGTCAGTGTCTCCTCTTCATACAAACTAAAAATCTCCCATCTAATATGACATGTAGCAGGATTAGTCTGCACACAACAAAATTTGCATGATTAATAATAATCACACATATTTTATTCCTAATGGTGCAATATAACTCTATGCATAGCTACCCAACTATTTACTAGAGAGTACTAACTAAATCTAAACTTACTACATTCACCAATGAAATTCCTTCACATTTTTATCTTTCTTATACTAGCAACCATGCTCTGATACCAACTAAATTCTGTCATGCCCTGAAGGTACCATAGTAGCAGTAGAAAAGTCTCACTTGAATACTATTACTAGATTATCTTCAGAGAATGACAGGTTTTCAAAACAACAGGATTTTTTAGTTGCTTGATAAGAAATGACAAATACATGAAAGAAATAAATTGGTAAATAACTTATATCTTAACCATAGAACATTACAGAACTATTACAAACCAAATAGTCTTACGGTAGTACACAACTAGATAATTCTATTCTAATAGTACATAACCATTAAACCAAAATATAACCGTAGACTTCTAGCTCCAAAGCTCTTACCAGAGCCATATTCCTGGAAGTGACTAACCAGGGTCGTAGGGTAAACTTGAAAAGACTGTTGGAGTATGAGCGAAACCACAGCTCAGTGAATAACCAGACATATCATACATCACACAAGTTATTAGTAATTCATATGCAATGCAAGCACTCAACCATATGCATAGATTCAAGCTTGGATGATCTAGAATCCAAATAGGAAAAAGATTTACGCCCTCTTTTTAAGGGTTGAAGAACTATTACTTCATGACCCACCTGCCCAGGAGAGACTAAGTTTACAGGAGAATCAACGATTTCTCGTTTTAGGGTTATCACTTTGAATATAATCAATTAAACTGACCATCTCCTGTATCCACCTTTAGAAACTCCCTAAGTATTAATCATTTCAAAGCGATACTATGGGCGGCGTTCTTCGGTGCCACTTAGTTCCCGTAGAACCGACGAAACAAAGAAAGCCTTGGAAGAACTAACACATTAGAACAACCAAGCACTAATAGAGAACCGAAATATTAATACGTAGCAGGCTGTCATCCCAATATATATGCAATAATGCAATTCATGCAATGTATGATCATATTATTTCTTTAAGTCAATAATTCTTATTCAATTTTATGGTGATCATACATTACACATAATCATCATCATACTACTTCACAACATCAAATCATTGCATTATCACTTTTGTAAGGATATTTTATTAATCATACAATCAGATCACAACATACTTTCAACAAAACAATCGTTTGATTATCTTTGCATTACATATTCAACTACTTACAAGCTCAAACAGTACAATATGACTGAATTACTCACCTGCTGATACTGACTCAATCGTAATAATCGACTGGGAGATCTTCTAGTGTTTCAAAGTCACCTAATAAGATGAATAAAGTATTCATCAATAAATTATATAATTAAATTCCTATACGTGACTAGTGTCTTAGACTCGATATTTATCAAGTTTTGGTAATGACTAATACTGATTTGGTGTTATCCTATACTGAACTCAATGTAGAAAATTATATTTATTTATTATTACTTAGTGTCGTCGTGTTTCTCTTAATTTATCTCGTATAATTATCTTGTTATTTTTAGATCTCATTACTTAGAAATTTAGCTTATTTCAATTTCCATTATTACCTATTTTATCTATTTAGAACAAATATGTGACTATTTATAACTTTTTATTAACACTAAATATTTTTCCGTAATTCTAGCGTTTTAAGAATTATTAGATAGTAATCAAAATATTCTAAATATTTGTATTTACTTATCTATTTAATAAATTCTATATTAATATATATAATAAATATTTAGTAGGTTTATTGCATATATATTCTGTTTATTTCAAAACTAACTTTCGTTGAAGAAAAAATGGGTGTACGCCTACTCAAGGCTGCCGGCTTCGAAACCCAGGTGCCGGTATTGACTTAGTTTTGCAAAATATTTCAAATTGGTTGCATCGGCTTTGAAAGTTGTTGGCTTTTAACGTACGCCGGCCCTACGCCGTCGGCGTATATTCCTAAGTAGCCAGCTTATACTCATCTTTACGTGAAAATAAATTTTACATAGCTTCTATTCAGTATAAGCCGTCCCTACATCGCCGCCCTATCCATGTAAGCCGCCGGCGTTGAGCGACCACACTATCGGCTTTTAGATAGTATTGGTACTGTTCATCATCTTCCTTGATGATCCGATTCATATTTGTTAAATTTTCCATGTTAAAAACATTCTTGAACTATTCCTAAGTGTTTCTATATCTTATATATAGTCATACAATAACTCTTAACACTTCTATATACATATAACTTTATATCTCGATATTATGGAATAAAACTAGGGTTTCAAGTTTTTACCTCGGTTGAGCTTGTCCGATGAAACTCGAAGCTTGTAGTTATATTTATTACGTTCCTATGATTATCAGAAGTCAGTCCTAATGCTTAGAATTGAAAGGAAAACATTCAAATTACATCAACTTACCTTTGAACTCGTATCCAAGGGTTTTTCGTATTGTTTTTCCTTTGATTCGTATTTTAATGTTTTGATTTGTTTGGTTTCTGTTTTCAGTTCGTTTTGTTTGCTATTTAAGAGTAGATTTGTTCTGGAGAGTTTGGGAAATAAAGAGGGTTGTTTGTTTCTCCTTTAAGAACATTAAACATATATATATAGAAGAAGAAAGAAGAGGCTGTGGCTACGTTTTTCCTCTGAAATTCCTTCGATTTTTCTTCCTCATTTGGCTGCATTTGTCTGTTATTTTCATGTCAATTAATGAGGGGTTGAGTTGGCTTTACTTTATTGGCCTTTAGGTTGCTTTTGTTGACAAATTGGTGAATTATTTGATGAATTCCGGCTCCTCTTTCTTCCCGTAGCTTTCTAACCGAATTTCCACCGAAAACACACACATATATATATATTAGTTAATTATTTTACTTGATTTTCGGATAATTTAACAAGTTATACGAGTACAAATTAGCTAATATTTGAGAGTTTTTGTACAAAAATATGTTTATAGGATTATATAGAATAATTAGATTATCAAATAATACAATTTTAAGTTTTATATATACGTAATTAATTATTTGTATAATTTTATCTCCCGTGATTAAGGTTTCCTTAACTCATTAGGTCAATTTTTATTTTAGGCTTCAATAGCTTAAGAAAACTCGAATTAGAATAATAGCGTGATTCGATTATTTATTTGGAGTTTAGATTTTGAGTTATACAATAGTTTATATTTTTGTTGTGTATTTATAATCCTAATGGTTTATCTTTAGGTTATCGTTTTCTGTCTATAAGCGTAGATAATTATTTACTTAATAAAGCTTTTGATACAGAAGCTAAACTATATATATAATTTTAGTTTCGATACCTATCATGAAATCTTATTAGTAGAGTTTAATACTATCTAAGGATCTTGAATTTAAGGTTTAAATCCAAGTTTAAGCTCATTATTACTTGTTGTTCTAATCTCAAATCATCAGTTCAAGATAAGAAATCTCATTTTTGGTATCAACTAGGGTTAAAGAAGTTCTTTATTCAATTTCTAAATCCTTTATTTAACCAAATTCTAGGTATTGATCTATTCTTAGGCTTTTATTGTAATCTAAGTCTATTAACTAGTTCATACATTCTACTTTAGAGTCGTATACCAGTGTGGAAAATTCCCGGGGTTTACATCGGTGGATCCTGAGAAGATCAAGGTAGTGATGGATTGGAAGCAACCTAAAACTGTGACTGAGGTAAGAACTTTTCTTGGATTGGCTGGATATTATAGAAAGTTTGTGAAGAATTTTTCTACCATCGCCAAACCCCTCACACAGTTGACTCAGAAGGATAAGAGTTCATCTGGATAGATAAGAGAGAACAAGGTTTCCAAGAGTTGAAGAGAAGGCTTGTTTCTGCCCCAATCTTAATTCTACCAGATCCCAAAAAGCCGTATACGGTACATAGTGACGCCTCTAGAAACGGTCTTGGATGCGTGTTAATGCAAGATGGAAAAGTGATCGCCTATGCATCACGACAGCTTAGGCCTCATGAATAGAATTACCCTACTCATGATCTGGAGTTAGCCACCGTTGTGTTCGCACTTAAGTTATGGAGACATTACCTATATAGGCAAAGATGCGAAATCTACACCGACCATAAGAGCCTCAAGTATCTATTCACACAAAAGGAGTTGAATATGCGACAACGGAGATGGTTGGAACTCATCAAAGATTATGACCTTGGGATAAATTACTATCCAGGAAGAGTAAACGCGGTTGCAGATGCCTTGAGTAGAAAGAATTATGGAGAAGTAGCTATCTTGCTCAACGATAAGAAGGAGCTAATAAAAGAATTTGAAAGAATGAGTATCGAATTCATAGGGCAAAGTGTGGAAGTGGAAATTGCCAGCCTTTTCATGGAACCTACCTTAGTGGATAGAATCAAGGAGGCACAGCGTTATGACAAGACGATTCAAAAGATTAAAGGAGAGGTGCAAGAAGGACAGTACACCAACTTTACCATGGATGAGGATGAATTGGTAAGAATGAAAGGAAGCTTATGTGTTCCGGATGATGAAGATATGAGGAAGGAAATCATGAATGAAGCACATCATTCAGGATATACCATGTATCCAGGAGGAACAAAAATGTACCAAAACCTGAAAAGCCACTACTAGTGGAACGGAATGAAGAGAGATGTGGCTAATTTTGTGCTAAAGTGTCCCACGTGCCAACAAGTGAAACTGGAGCACCAGAGGCCTGGAGGACTTTTGAAACCCTTGTCGATACCCAAGTGGAAATGGGATCAAATCACAATGGACTTTATGTGTGGGTTGCCAAAGACTTCTGTAGGATATGATGCTATTTGGGTCATAGTGGATCGATTGATAAAGACAGCACATTTCCTCCCAATCAATATGACATACTCCATGGATAAGTTGGCAAGGATATAATAAGGGAAATAGTGCGATTGCATGGAGTGCCTGCGGGGATGGTTTCCGACCGAGACCCAAGGTTTGTGTCTAAAATAGATCTTGAGTTTCTACAACTTTCCTACCATCATCATGCTATTATAAGTCATCCATGAGCATAAAACAAGGTCTAATGCATTTTATGAACTCAAAACTCTAGATCTAGTTTTCTAAACTAGTTATAAGTGCATGAATACATGTGAATGATGGATCTATGTATAAATCATAAGAAATAACAAAAATAACAACTTAAATAACAAGATCTATGGCATAAACGAAAATCAAAGCTACAAGAAGTTAGATCTACAATATATATCAACTTTAAACAAGAAAATAATTGTAATACAAGATAATAAAAGTGGAGAAAAGGAGTGTTTCATTTTTGGCATCATCATCCTAAGCTTTTAAGCTTATGGAAGGTCATTTGATGCATGAAACCTTCATTACACTTTACCTATATCACCTATGGAGGCTTTGAGATGAAGATTTGCTTATAAATCTTCAAGAAATATGGGTGGAAGCTAATGGAAGAGATAGGAGCAGCTTGTGTTCTTGAAGAAACAAGAACAAAAAGAAGAAAGAAAGAGAGAAAAATGAGAGAGAAAAGGCTAAGGAATGAAAGAGGGAAAGTGAGTAAATGAAGGAGAGAGAGAAAATGAGTGTTTTAATTGAATAAATGAGAGAAAAAATAAAAACAAGGGTTGCCAAAGAAGCCATGCTGCACGTGAATTGTAAAGAGAGGAGAGAGAGGATTTTGTTGAAATTTGACTCAAAACTGAATTGTATAATTAATGTGTAATGCAACTTTTTGAAGAAGGATTGAAATATAATTAATTTTAGTCAAAATAGGAGTAAATAAAGACCAATGGCAACCATAAAGAGGGTCAAAATCTGCCATGAAGTGTGAGTTAATGTGTAGAAAGATTGAAGTGAAAAGGAAGTGATATGTATAAGGTGTACTTGAAAGTATAGGTTGTAAAAGTACTTTCTTAATAAAATAAATTAAAATAAAATAAAATTAGAAAATTTATTCCAAATATTTTGTAGATTTTTCATAATTAAATTTAAATAATTATTTGAATTATTTTAGTATTTTAACAAATATGTATCGGTATGATCAAAATACGCGAATATGGGCTATAAATAATATTTTTATATCCCGAAAAATTATAAAAAATTATTTTATGAAAATAAAAATATTTTTAAAATATTTTTCAATTATTAAATTAATTTATTTTATTTTTAGTATCGGGTCTTAAACAGAATCTGATCCCGTAAAGACCCGAAACGAACTAAATTTTAGAAAAAAAAATTTCTATAACATATAAAATATTTATCCAAAAATATAAGGCTTTATAAGAATAATAAAATTTTGTAAGGAAATAAAAATGAATAGTGCAAAAAACTAATCAATTGCCGGTAATAATAGAAATACGATAAAAAGGTTATAACTGTAACTTTATAACCCGAAAAATTAAATAACTGATATATTTGAAAATCTTATGAAATTACGAGTCTAACGGTATAATTAGTATATTTTTGATATCTCGAGCCTTGGGACACGCTTTTCGAAGTTTGTATCCGAACGGGTTCGAATTAGGTAAAAAATTTACCAATCTGATATTTTTAAATAAACTTATATTACTATGAGCTATTCTACATATTTAGCTATGCCTCGACCTCTAGGGTTAGGGGCACTAGGTTGCCGGACTTAGTGTAAATCCCCGAAATTTTTGGATTCGAATTATACTTTAAACCCTAATCAAGTCAACCGGATTTCCAAAGTCAACCAAACCCTAGTTTACCGTAACCGCTTAAGTCCGGCATTGCCGTTTTCTCAAGCCCTAGAAAACGAAGTTGGGAAAATTAGTTGTAATAGTTCGTAATAGCTATAGGTTTTATAAAAATATCAGATTGAAGAATTTCATGTGTCCTTTGAACCCGATCGGACATAGTTCTTGAAAAACGTGTCCGGAAGCCCGGAATAGGAAAAATATTCCGAATATACCGTTGGACTCGTAAAAATATGAGATTTCCAAAAATATCAATTTCGTAATTTTTCGGTAGCTAGAAATATCAGATATCGCTTTTATACGCGTATTTTCTTATTACCGATATTTAATTGTCATGTCTACTTTTACATTACACTATTTTCTCCTATTCTACACTATTCATCTGTATCTACTTTTTCTTACAACCTACTCTTACAACCTATACACCTATTTCTTACACATTTTCATTTCCAATACAATTTCACATCTTTCATTTCTTACTTTTAATTAACAAAATAACAAAAAAATAAATTTCTCTCCTCCCCATACACACAAATGGCGCCAGCCCCTCTCTCTCTATGCCTCAATTTGTTTTATTTTCCAATTATTTAATTAATACAAATTATCTCCCACATTTTCCTATAAATACCCCATCATACCTTCACTTCTTTCACACCACTTCTTCTCTAAAGTTACTCTACAAAAATTTCTCTCCAATTTCTCTCAAGAGTTCTTTCAAGAAGTCTTCTTAGTTTAGCTTCCTTTAGGTAAGAAATTTCTCAAAGAATTCTTCATGTTCATCTACTTAGTATGAGCTTAGTGTGTGTTTTCTAAAACCGTAGAGGTTAAGAAAGCAACAATAAGTTTATACTTTGTTTTTGTTCATAATATCAATCTCTTTATGTTCCTTTATGTTCTTTATATTTCCTTTATGTTACTACTATCTAATATATCTATATAGCCATATATACTATTTAGAGCATATAAGCTCATTATCTTGCAATTTATTTATCTTTCATGCAATTTATTTACTTTATTGCGATTTATTTCAAGTTGATTTTAAGACTAGTCATTCTAGTCTTAGACTTGTCCTCATCAAGTCAAAACAATTCTTTTTTCTTTTCCTTTTTCGGGACTAGTCTTTTCTTAGTCTCGGGGTACCTTGAAGAAGCTAAGGTCCCAATACTTGATTTACTTTATTATTTACTTAAGCTTTCAAATTTTTATTTTACTTTATATTTCCATAGCTTATGATTCATATTCATGCATGAACACAATGTTTTTGTCTCAACAAAAATAAATGAGAAAGTGTTTTCTTGAATTAAAAATTCTTTCTAAAGAAATAAATATGGAAAATGGATTTCTTAAAAACCCATGAACATGCATGAGAATGATTTTTCTTACATAAACAAAAGGTTTTATGAAAACTTATCTTTCATCAAGAAGTAGAAATTCTTTTGGAATCATTACAAGAAATAAAAATGTCATTTTACTACTTTTGAATCCGAGTTTAGAAAATAAAACCACACTTTAGGAAATTAAAGAAATAACGAGAGATTAAATTTAGAAAAAAAGAATATTCAATAACTCAAGATCTTTCAAAAGTAAAATAAATATTCAATAGAATCTCAAGTTCAAAGTCTTTTAAAACCTTAATTTTTATAAGTTGAGACAACTTCATTTACTTCATACATTTGTTATGAGTCATTACAAATATACATATACCTTTCAAAAGTTTACAAAATAATTGAAATATTTATCTTTTCAAATGAGCTTTGTTTACAAGAAGGAAAACAAGTGTTTGCAAATTCGTGGCAATCTGGTCGCTGTCTTTTCGGAACCCAAACACCTAATTGTATGAAAATAAGTTTAGAAATGCGTAGATCTTTCCGAGTAGGTAGAAAACGGTATATTATACGCGAAATTCCAAGTTAAAATGAGCAAGTTATGGCCATTTTAAGTTGGAATTTCCCCTTATACGATTTTACGCGATTTTAAGAAAAAAATAGAATCTTCAAGAAAAGAAGTTCACAAAATACTCATCTTAAGTATTTTTATTTCTTTTAGATAATCTCGAGGAGGATTGTTCATATCCCGAAGATTATTACGATTAGTGGAAATCCCGAACGACTCATCCGTTTCAAGAAAGGTGTCACCATGGCTGAGTGAGTTTATTCCCCGTTATTTTTCATACTCTTGATTGTGCTTGTAAAATTAGTTGCATTAGAATCTAAGCAAAAATAAAAAAGAAGTGTATGATAATATGTTGAAGGAATACTGAGTATATCGAAACTCAATTTGTTTGTAATAAAGTTGTATGTGCATTAATATCTTGAATTGTTTGAAATTGGTTGATCACTTGAAAGAAGTTAAATGTAACTACTAGACTTTAATTAAAGAAATTATTCATGCACTTCATATGTTGAGTCACATTGCATTCACTACTATACAATTGGTGGGACAAGTGTATAGTAGTAGTGGTAGACATAACCGGTATATCATGTAAGTGGCGAGTAGGAGCGGTAAAAACTACAAAATTGGTGGCTAGTTGGAGCCTGTAATAACTACATGTTTTGATGGCGTATAGGAGCCGGTAAGATCTATAAAAGTATTTTTAAAAGTTGTGGCTGTAATTGGCCTGAATACCCAACCCCGAATGAAGGGCGCAATTCATTCAACATATGATTCCCGGAAAGTCATATGTCTTGTATGCTCACGTGGTTGTTGCATTTCGTATGTTTGAATAATAAGCTTGATTGATAATTTACTTCGAGTATGAATTTTGGGATTTACTCACTAAGCCATAAGCTTACACCCCTATAGATATTTGTATTCTCAGGAACACCTATTTTTGAGCCCGAGGTCTTCCCGTATCCGTGTACGTTTTATATTGAAGCTTTTGGAGGAAATCTACTCGAAGACTTAGATTAGAATTCCTTTGAAATCGTTAATGTAGTATTTTGGATGTTATGAAGTTTATCTCGATCCTTGGAATTAGCGGGGGTATGCCCCTAAGAAATTATGTAACAGACCTTTGGTTATTTATGATATGACATACTTTATTTCTGGATTCTTGTATGTTTATCTTTACTTGCTTAAACTATGCTTCCCAAAAGCGTCTCCTATTACCGTGTTAGGCGCCTTGCATATAATACTAAGGCTTTCGCATGACTAAGGTAGCCATTCTTAAGCCTTGATATTATATGTGGCGGACTGCCACGTTTAGGGTACCCTTCGGGGCGTGACACTTAGCTATTGCATTCCAGTTAAGGTTTCCGGGTGATTTTCCGGTTTAGATCTTTGCCAATTTGGAAACTGATATTTTATGTTTATATAACGTATTTACTTTGAGAAATTTGTTTTACATTTCATTTTTGTAAGTATTTAATATCTCTTAATGTTTTCGGAGTTCTTAAATTGAGTTATATTTTCGAAAGTCAATCGTTATTTGCTTTTTAATAATTTGTTTTTGGGCTTTATATACCCGTTTTTATAAGTCGGAGTTAAATATGGAATTTGTCGTACGTAGTGGTTTTGGAATTGAAGTGTGTTGAGTCCTTACTTTGTTTTTAAGAATTCTTATTTTTCTCAAGATTCGGAAATTTCTGGATTTGCTCGTGTTTTTGAACTAGTTGGAATTCGGTTTTAATTTGGAGTGATTTTTAGGGTTTATTTTCGAAGTTCATTTTGGAATTATTTATTGAAATTTTCCAGGGCTTACATCCTCTCCCACCTTAAGGAAAGTTTTGTCCGCAAAACTTGTTACGTGTATATCGTTTGTCAAGAAAAGATTGCTGATTTTTGAATTATATCTCTAGCACCGGTTTATGCTTCGGTTTGTATCATTTCTAAATTTTGTATGATAGATATTTTATGGAATATAGCATATACAAATTTATAAGATTTGGCTTAGCGATTCCAACCTTCACTTACATGACTCTTTTAGAAAACACATGGACTTGACTCGAGACCATAGACGACTCGACTCGACCGACACTAGACGACTTACGACAACATGATCTTTCATGACTCAATCACTTGACCAACGAAGGTTGTGGATTCGCTTCTCCATCCTTATGTAGCTGTATATACAATATTGTGCTTTGAGATCAATATTCTTTAAACGATTAAAGTCATCATTGTTTTAAACTTTTATTATCGTGATCATCTTGATGGGGTTGAAATCAAGAATCTCATTGCTTTGTTGTACACTTATTACTTGTGAAGATCTCATGGAGTTTGGTAACTGAGATTTGATTACTGAAGTTTTAACTTTTTGTGTAACGATCGTTGTAGAATTTCAATCTTTCAGAGTTCTTCATTCACAAGAAGTTGTATATGGAGTGTCTTGGAATTTGCTAAATCAATCAAGTTTCGTTTTAGTTTCCATCATTGGCTCATTCTAGCTTTTAATGGTCTCGGGCTTTCCTATTTTTAGTCTAGCCACTTAATCCAAAGGTATTTCTAACAACCTATCTCTTTGATTCTATTGACAGGAAATAATATGTGGTAGCCTAAGGGTATAGCGCTAACCTGATACTGAGTTGCATCTTTGATCCTCCCTTCCTTCCATGGCAAAGGACTCCAGCTCCTCATCACTAGCTTCTCCATACACTACATATGTGTGAGGGTTGTAAACTGGATTTTCAGATGAAGATGTTCCTGAAGAGCTTCGATTCCTTTTTCTTTTGTTGCTTTTATTCCTATTATATCTCCTTCTCTTCTTCCTTGGTAGATCCAGTGAAGCAACACGCAAGTTATCCCATTCAGGGCATGTTTTAGCTAAATGTCCTATCTTTGAGCAAAGTAAGCATGCGTTGGTCGTCTTTTTGGGACACTTCTCAACTTTGTGATTGGGGTTCCCACAGAGGTAACACTTGGATTGAAGTCGTGGATACCGTATAGGATAATGCTGTCCCTTACATTTCCAACATTGTAGCTTATCCAATATTTTGTCTTCTTTTTTGTTTGGGTCATCCTCTAAGGGAAGTGTTCTGACATTTTGACTCGGGGTCATTGCAGCATAGAACTTCATTTCCTTATTACTTCTTTCCTTCCTCCTCCTTTGAGCATTTTTTATTATCCGTGCTCTTTCTAGCAATCCTTGATAACTCCTGATATCAAATTCCTCCAATCGAATCCGAAGATCTTCTTTCAAACCATTCAGAAACACTTGTCTTTTGAGTTCCTTACTTTGTTTATGTGATTCCGGAGCATATTGCAACAATCTACTGAACTCGGTTTCATATTGTTCCACACTACAATCTCCTTGTGAGATATTGAGGAAATCTACACTATACTGGACTCTTAAGCTCATTGGGGAAATATTTGTCCAAAAACTCATATTTAAACATCTCCCATGTAACTGGAGGCGTCAACTCTCTTTCCTTAGATTCCCACCATACTCGGGCATGTAAGCGGAGCATATAGGTTCCATAATTGACTCTCAGATGGTGTGGTACTTCAAAAGCATTAAAGGACCTCTCAATGTGTGCCAACCAATCCTCTGCCTCATTTGGTTTTCCGAAAACCCCATCGAAATGTTGGTTACACTTTATGAAGCATGGTAAGAGACTTTGGTGGTATTGAGGTGATGGGGGTTCATCTTGCGTTGTTTCTTGCTCATATCTCACAGGTGTAGACGTTGAACTGACTTGAGTCTATTGCATGTAGCTTCTTATCTGACTAGTAAGCCGTTCAATCTCTATTGAAGCATTTCCCTCTTGGTTAGGTGGTTCAGGTATCGCTTGGTTCTCGGGTCCTAAAGGAGTCATGATGGGATCTTGTTGTAGTTGGGTATGTCTCTTACAATTTTATTAAGCTCATGTGAAAATTCTAAATCTTTTATTACGTCTTAAGGCGTTAAAAGAAACTTAAAGAAACTTATCGGAGTAACAGAACATGGAAATGTGGAAATAAAAACATATATAAGAAATATTGGAATTCCACTGAAATAAAATCAATTATAAGAACTTCATAATATCAAAACGAAATACATAAATCAAGAGAAGATGTAAATCTTCCATTACAAAAGTTTAAAGAAAGGATGCAAAACATACATTGGAATTAATTCATGAATTAGATGGTAAACCAAAAAGTTATTTGCTCCTAACGCTCAACACGAGAGATCTATTGATATTTCTAGGAGACTGACTTCTTCCAAGCAAGGACAGCTATCCACTAGTTAACTCTTTTGGGGGCATTTCCTCGCCCAATGTCCCGGTTATTTGCAAATGAAGCACCTTAGGGTTTTCTTTCTTAGACAGTCCCTAATCTTATGTTCAGAATCCCCACAGAGGTAACACTTGTGCTTCAACTGTGGACACTGTCTTAGATGATGACCATCTTTGCAATTCCAACAAGTGATCTTACGCTTCTTAAAAGGTTCATTATTAACAGTGAGGCTAGTTATCTTATACCTTCTGACTTTGGAGCTTAGAATAGCCATAACAGAAGGAGTCTCAATCCCTTGCATTGTCACTGTAAACCCTGGTATTCTTAGTAGTTAAGAAACCCCAAGAACTGGAAGCGAAATCCTAATCCGGTCCAGTTTGAGTCTAGTGAGAGAAGCTAGGAATCCTAAATCCGGCTTTCTTCGGTTTCATAATGAAAGAAATTTTATAAAGTAAATGAAGTTGAATTATTGTTCTAAAGTATATTTTAGGCCTTTCAAAGTTTTAAATTCGGGAATTTTTCACTTCCGGGCCTTCCCGAGCTCAATTACGGAAAAGCGTGCCCCGGACCACGGATTCAGAAAAATGTTCCAATATTCATTAGAACCGTAATTTTATAAGGATTCCAAAAATATCAATTTTATAATTTTTCGAGCTATAAAAATTACAATTATAGCTTTTCCCGTGTTTTCGTTGCAACCGGTAAAGTAGATGTCTTGTCTACTATTCACAAGTACAACCTACACTACACACTACCCATACCCTATTCTTACATCCTTACAACTACTCATTTCAATTTTCTTTTTCAATGAATTTTGTCTCTTAATTAATTATTACATTTATTACATTTTAATTACTTAAATTACAAATATCAAAAATTTCAAAACACACACACACACACACACACACCTCCTTGCTTTTTCCCTCAATTCAAATTATTTTTACTCCATTTTATTAACTAAAACCCTAATTTACTTCATATATAAACATATTTTTCTCTCTCTCTCTTCATTTCTTCTTGTTTTAATTTTTACAAAAGAGGAAAAACTCTCTCTTTCTCCCTTTGGATTGTCGTGAGCCTCCCCTCCCTCTTCCCTCACATTTTCAACTCAAGTCCCCTCCATTTCCTCCTTTAATCTCCATTGGTATGTTAGTTTAAGCTTTGATCCTTCCTAATCTTGTAATGGCAAAGCTATATCTTGTGTGTTTTCTCATTTAATCCCAATGAGCTCATGCTAGGGACATGAAAACACATGAACAAGAATATCAAGCCATCACAAGACATGGATCTAGTGTTTAGATGAGTTTATGTTAAGATATCTTCTAGTTCATGCATGTAAAGTAGAGATCGTGTATATTTATTGATGTTCATGCCATGAGATCTATGATTCATGCATTATATTTAGTAGATCTAAAGTTTAGACATCCACATCTTCATGTACATGCATGATCATAGAGTTATTTTGTTTTCCATGCATTGATGATTATAAAAATGTAGTCTTGTTCATGTAAAGGTGTGTTAGATAGTGGATCTTCATATATAGAAGGTAAGAACATTGAAAAAGGAAAGGTTTTGTCAAAAATGAAATGTTGGAAATTCGGATGAAATTGAAACCCTACTTTAAAAACCACCAAAATCATTTTTAAACTCATGTTTCACAAGAAAAATGAAGGGTATGTGTAATAGGTATATTGAAGGAATGATTTTCATAAGCTTAGATGAGTTAGGCATGATGAAAATGTAAAAACAAGAAGTAAAGTTAGAATGAAAAATATTGGTTTATGGATGTGTAATCAAATTCGTAATTTTGGGTGATGCCCATACAAACACTTAGTATCTAAGATTAGATGGCATGTTTTATGAGCTAAATGAAGTCTTGATATAATAGATATATTGGAGCTTCAAATTTTAATTCATTAAACAAGATTTCCCAAAAGGAAAATGCAAGAAAATGAAATTTCAAAAATTCGGATTTTTACAAGGGGCTTGTTTAAAAACATGTTTACCAAATGAAAAATGGGAATTTTTATGCATGAATGAAGGCCATGATTAATATAGACTTTAAGAACTCATTTTTATTTAGGTAACAAGTGAATTTCAAGAATAAAAATCAAAGAAACCCTAATGAATGTAAAGTTGAGAAGAATAGCTTTTTAGAGATAACCTTTATGTAATTTTGTAACAATTAGGAGTTCCTAAGGGTTTATCATCAAAAATCATCGTGACCATGCATATATATTGAGTTCATTACATGGCATTCATGTTAGTAATTCATTCCTATACCATTCATCCATGAATCATCAACTAGGAACATTTCTCATCAAAAGCAAAACAATTTTTCGGAATTGAGAAAGGGGCAGAACAGAACTGATCACACTGTTCCGTGGCCTTATTACTTTCAAAACTTGAAAATAATATTATAAATAGATATATCTTTCGAAGTAGATAAAGATCGATATAAAATTTGCGAAATTCCGAGTTAAAATGACCAAGTTATGGCCGTTTTAAGTCGGAGCTTCCGCAAATAGCGAGAATTCCGAATTCATCTAGTTTAGATGCATAGCTTGAATTAGTTACATGATGAGAATCATTAGGATTATTCTTACTTGGTAGGTGATCCCGAGCAGGACGATACCTTACCGCCCGATTATTACTACTAGAAAGACCGGCGTCCAATGGCCGAGTGAGTTTTACTTCCACTCTCAATTAATGATTGTGATTGTAATGTAGTGGCACTAGTGGTGTAGGCAAAGATAAAAACGAATATGCATGATGGGGTATATGGGAATTATATATAATTTCTGTGATGATGTGTGGAATGGAACTTAAGGAATATCGAAACCGGTGTTAAACTTTGACTGATTAGTTGTATCTTATATTGAATGTCTGTGATACTTGTTGGTCACCTAAAAGAATTGAACTAATGTATATTCGACTGCAATGTAATTGGATTCATTCATATCACGATGGGGATGGAGCATTGCATTGGTTGGTTTTTCGTGATCCATAAAACGAATATGTTGGTTAATCGTGATCCATAAAACGAATTTGTTGGTTAATCGTGATCCATAAAACGAAATATTGTTAGTTGACCGTGAGCTTAAACGGTGTCGTACCGCAGGATTCGTTAATCTGCTAACCCGGGATGGAGGGCGCAAGTCCATCCACATATGATTTCCGGTTGGTCATATGTTTGCTGAACTCATTTGTTTGATGCATACACTTGCTTGAATAATCACTTGATTGAATGAATTGTACTTAATTGTGTTATGGAAGTTAATACTCACTAAGCTAGTTAGCTTACGCCCCCATAGTTTCTACTTATTGCAGCACGAGTTTATCTAGCTTAGACCGAGGCAAGCCACAGCACAGGTACCGGAGATAGGAGTTTCCCATAGAAGTTTAATTCATTCTTTTGTATAGACTTCCGTTGGAAACTAAAAGACTCTGGATGACTGTAATGGACTTGATATTATTTTGCGGGTGAATGCCCCTTAGATTTTGTAAAGTATAATTATGCGTTTTGGTTTATTATCTATGGCTAATGAATGCCACGTTAAAATGTCTAACTCCATTTGTTGAAGTATTCTATTATCGTAAAGGAACGCTTTACATCTTTATAAGACTCCCGAAGGGCTCGGATAGGGAACTCGAGAGTCTTATTTAGTATGTGGCGGGCTGTTACGTTTAGGATACCATATGGGGCGTGACAGTTTAAGTTGGTATCAGAGCACTAGGTTATAAAACAAGACAATAGAATTAAAAGAAACCAGACTTAGAAATCTAACTAATAGGTTAAATGGAGTTAAAAGCGTTTTTGTGCTAAGTCTGATTAGGAATATTGTGTTGATGTAGATCTCCTTGGGTGAGACCAGGGAGCGGGCCAGGAACTTCACTAAAAGAAATGATGAGACGATGGTAGAGTATAGGTTAAAGTTAAGAGAATTGTGCGAAGACTTTGCCCTAGCCAAACATCCCCGGACTATAGGGGAAATGTACAAACTGTGGAAGGATGGATTGAGATACACAAGATGGGCTGCTGTAGTTGATCGATTGAGGTATGATCCCATGGGGAGGAGGAGTTGGACAAAATTGGAGACGATTTATACTCTGGAGAGAATCATGGTTGAGTATGGGCGCGAGCCCATGACTAGGGAGGCCACATTTATTTTGAAGAATGGGGGAAACCGAACCCCTCCAGATTTTAGAGTATGGATTCCCATAGGACCTTTATATGTGTATGCCCATGATAACTTGTATGATCACCATGATTGGAACATGGCAGACGCATGGAACCATATCACTTGGCATGCGGTTTACTTAGATATTCTCCCACCCCGAGTGATAGCTCCACCTCCAGCTATTGACATAGGCATGCAATTGAATGGGGGCCTGTAGTTGGAGATGAAGAGGAAGAAGAAGGAAGAGGACCCGAGGAGGATCCTAACTGGGAAGAAAATGTAGTTCCTAGAACCCCTACCCCACCTATCGAGCCGGAAGTTGAAGTGAATCCGGAACCCAACCCAATTGTATGGGATTTTAATCGGGAGCTGGAGATACCGGATAGTGGTAGGGTGGAACCCGAGTTTGACCCCTTGATGTGGAGAGATGTTTATGTGGAAGGTGAAAATCCCCCTGTACTTGATATAGTAGTAGCTGAACCTGTAGTCCCCGAGCCTATGGAGGTAGAAGGCATGGGTGGAGATCCAGTAAGAGAAAATGAGGTAGTAGAGACTCAATTGAGTGAGCCTGAAGTTAGAGGTGAGGAGAATGATGTGAGCCCGAAGGAAGGGCAAGGTACTGAGGAAGAGGAGGAAAGTGAAGACCAGGAACCTTTAGTCTGGCCTGCTAGGAAGCGGAGGATGACTACGAGGGAATACCTTGGTTTGTTTATCCGACAGGACGACGGTGGTTCTTCTAGCAGGAGACGACCTCCTAGCTCGACCTCCGATGACTCTAGTGATGAGTAGAGACCAAGATGACAGCTAACCCATGAAGTCCAAGAGGAGTCCTGATTTTCTTATTTTGTAGTAGGCAATGCGGGATGCCAAATTGCCTTAGGATTTCAGGATAGTTAGTATTTTATTTGTTTCTTTTCCCTGTATTTTGTCATGTTTTCGGAAATAGGGAAAATGTTTAGAATCGGAATTGACGTATAGCTAGCCAAATTTTGGGGACAAAAATCTTGATGTAACATTTGTATGGCTCGCTAAAGTAAAGAAAGATCGTGTTTATTTCAAAGGAAAGGAGTTGTGAAAAGCATGCATGCTAGTCATGAGGCATAAAGAACATTAACCGCATATAGATTGCATGAGCATTCATTCATTCACATTATTGTTATGAAATTTCAACTTGTTACTCTATGTGTGAATTCTTTTATTCTCCTTATGATTATATGAATTTATGAAATTCCATTTCTTTCTAAGTTGATTTCCAAATTTTCGCAATTTTTAAACTTTGTTAACAAATCTAGTCCTTTTGAAATCTGAAACCTCCTAAGAATACTAAAAATTCATTAAATAATGTATAAACAGACGAAACCGACGAATTCGGAATCGGGAACAAGGGTCTAATCCGAACGAAGCCGATCAGCCGGCTATGCCACAACCTAACCCCTAAGGAGCTGCACCCAAAATCAACAGGGTGATGTGTTAAATGCGATTGGACAATTGGCCAATCTTCTGAACACCTTCATCCAAAATCAGAATCCGGTTCAGAACCCGCACCCAGGGCAAAGTGCCCGGGATTCGGCCCCACATCCACCACCCGCAGATCATCGGGAAATGACTGCAGAGGCACCGGCTCCACAAGAGGAGCATTCCTATAATGTGCCATTACCGCCACCCCCGCCATACAGGAGACCCCACCGAAGCTCCTTACCGGACTTTATTAAGAGCAACCGGTATTTTGATGGAGCATTCGGTAAACCAGATGAAGCCGAGGACTGGTTGGCTCAAGTTGAGCGTTCTTTTGCTGCATACGAGATTCCACCTTATCTGCAGTTGGAATATGGAACATATATGCTGAGGTATAATGCGCGGGTCTGGTGGGACTCCAAGAGAAGGAACTTGACTTCCCCGGCCACTTGGGAAACCTTTTGCCGGGAATTTCTGAACAATTATTTTCCCTCCAGCTTGAGAGTGAAATATAGTGCTTATTTCCTCCATGTTAAGCAAAAGGGGAGGAAAGTAGAACAATATGAAACCGAGTTCGTTCACTTGCTGCAGTATGCACCTGAGTCTTTCAGGGATAGTGAAGAATTAAAGAAGCAGGTATTTCTGGGAGGCTTAGATGAGGAATTGCGGATCAAGTTGGAAGAGTTTGGAGTTAGGACATATCCTGAAATGGTAGAAAAGGCCCGGGTAATTGAAGGTGCCAGAAAAAGAAAGTACCAAGAGCCTGAAAAGAGGGTATTTGGAAAGAGGCCATTTGACGCCTCGAGTTCAGGATTCAAAGGAAAGAGGTACAGACCGTACCAAGGATTCAAGGATGAGTCTAGTAGCAAGCCGACCCAGTTCAAGGCCAATGTCACATGTTGGAAATGTAAGGGAGCACACGCTCCTAGGCAGTGCCAGTTGTTGAAAAACAAATGCTATTTCTGTGGCGACGCTGGCCATATGGTTTATACGTGCCCAAAGAAGCTGGCTGTGACTTGCTTTATTTGCAAGGAGAAGGGACACCTAGCCTCTGAATGTTCCCAGCGGAAAAGCGTGGCCGCTCGACCCTATGGAACTCCAAGTAATACCAACCCCATGAGGTCGGGTAACAAAAGTGGGAGCCGAGCAGCTTCAGCAATGCATGGGATGAGGTTATATAACTTCGAAGGCCAGTGGATGGTCGAGGAAGATGAGGAGGAAGATGTGGAATTGGCAGCTTTGGATCAAAGCGAAGGCGCTGATAGCGGCCTGGTGACAGGTTAGTAACAGAAACCCTCCTTAGCTAAAATTTAAGTTATTAATTTAAATTGTTGCCTGAATGCAATCGAATATGTTATGGAAAGCTGGAAGTAGGAACCCTATGTAGATAGCCTTAAGAGTGTTGTAGGGTTCATATGTGATGGATATTTGTTGACCTCAGGACACATACGGGTAAATGGCGTGGAGGCTTATGTTTTATTTGTTACGGGAGCGACTCATTCCTTCGTCACCAATAGTTTGGCTAACCAACTGGGATTACCTATAGCCACAACTACGGTTAGTTTACGGATTAAGACCCCCACGGAAGTGTTGTGTCAACCCAGAATTTGTGAAGGATTGTCCGTTGGAAGTTCATGGACACAGCTCCAAAAGTGATTTAATAATGTTGGAAATGAATAAATACGAAGTTATCCTCGGAATGAGTTGGTAAGCAAGGTAAAGCATAGTGGATTGTCAAAAGAAAACAGTGAGTTTCTATGATCAAATGGGGAAAAAGTAGAATTTGTGGGAGAAACCCTAGTCCGAGAAGGTTTGGTGTAAACTCGTTTGAGTGATGATGGAGGATGAAGAGATAATACCGATTGAAGGTGTCTTGGATGAAGAGGAAACCCGTGAGGAAAGGATATACCGGTGGTAAATGAATATTTGGATGTGTTTCCAGAGATCTTGCCGGGATTACCACCAAAGAAGAAATTGATTTTGAGATTGTTTTGGCTCCAAACACCGAACCGATATCCAAAGCACCATACCGGATGGCACCGGCTGAGTTGAAGGAGCTAAAGACACAGTTGCAAGAACTTTTGGATCAAAAATTTATAAGACCAAGTGTATCGCCATGGGGCACCCGTTTTGTTTGTAAAGAAGAAAGATGGATCGATGAGATGTGTATCGACTATCGGAGTTGAACAAAGTGACTGTCAAGAATCGGTATCCCTTGCCAAGAATTGATGATTTGTTTGATCAACTGCAAGGGGCTTGTGTGTTTTCACGCATTGATTTGCGTTCGGGATATCATCAGTTGAGGATTAAGCCTGAGGATGTACCAAAGAGGCTTTTCGTACTCGTTATGGACACTACGAGTTCTGGTGATGTCGTTCGGGTGACTAATGCACCAGCTGCATTTATGGACCTTATGAATAGAGTCTATAAGCCACTTTTGGATAAGTGTGTGATAGTCTTCATAGACGACATCCTCATATATTCGAAGACCAAAGAGCAACACGAGGAACATCTTCGTTTGCGCAAACCTTACGGGATAATAAGCTGTACGCCAAGCTGTCCAAATGTGATTTTTGGTTGGAAAGAATATCATTTTTTGGACATGTAGTAACCGGTGATGGGATATCAGTTGACCCCGAAAAGATCAAGGCTGTAGTGGATTGGAAGCCACCGCAAACGGTTACCGAAGTAAGAAGTTTCTTGGGATTAGCTGGCTACTATCGCAAGTTTGTGAAGGATTTTTCTAAGATAGCCAAGCCACTGACTCAATTGACTCAAAAGAATGAAAAGTTCGTTTGGACGGACAAGAGGGAACAGAGTTTTCAGGAATTAAAACGACGATTGGTATCGGCACCGATTTTGATTTTACCGGACCCAGAAAAGTCCTATACGGTACATAGTGACGCCTCAAGGAATGGCCTTGGATGCGTCTTGATGCAAGAGGGGAAGGTTATTGCATATGCTTCTCGGCAATTGAGACCGCATGAGCAGAACTATCCTACGCATGATTTGGAATTAGCTGCCGTTGTCTTCGCTTTGAAGCTATGGAGACATTATCTATATGGGCAAAGGTGTGAGATATACACAGATCATAAAAGTCTTAAATACCTGTTCACACAGAAAGAGCTAAACATGAGACAAAGGAGGTGGCTGGAATTAATAAAAGATTATGATCTGGGAATAAATTACTGTCCAGGGAAAGTAAATGCGGTCGCGGATGCCCTAAGTCGGAAGAATCACGGAAGTAGCCGCTTTGATCACAAGTCAAAGAGATTTGATTAAGGAGTTTGAGAAGCTAAGGATTGAGTTCATAGACCAAAGCGCTGAGCTGGAGATATCCAACTGGTGCTGGAACCGACCCTCATAGAGAGAATCAAAGAAGCCCAAAGGTATGACGAGGTGATACAAAAGATAAAAAGGGAAATCCAAGCAGGAAGTACCTTGACTTTGCCATAGATGATGAGGACGTGATCAGAATGAAGGGAAGACTGTGCGTGCCAGAGGATGAGGATTGAGGAAAGAAATAATGAGTGAAGCTCATAACTCCGGATATACCATGCATCCGGGAGGCACCAAAATGTATCAAGATTTGAAAAGCCGCTATTGGTGGAATGGCATGAAGCGAGATGTGGCAGATTATGTAATGAGGTGTCCAGTATGCCAACAGGTGAAAGTAGAGCACCAGAGACCGGGTGGATTGCTAAAGCCCTTACCCATTCCCGAATGGAAGTGGGATCAGATATCCATGGATTTTGTGTGTGGTTTTCCCAAGACTCCATCTGGTTGTGATGCAATATGGGTGATAGTGGATCGATTGACCAAGTCGGCGCATTTCTTACCCATAAATATGACCTACTCAATGGAAAGATTAGCCAAGATCTATATCAGAGAGATCGTAAGGTTACATGGCATACCTGCAGGGATTATTTCCGATAGAGACCCGAGATTTGTGTCCAAATTTTGGACAAGCCTGCAAAAGAGCCTGGGCACTAAATTGCATTTTAGTACGGCTTATCACCCTCAGACAGATGGACAGTCTGAGCGGACGATTCAAACCCTAGAAGACATGCTGAGAGCGTGTGCCTTGGAATTCAAAGGGAATTGGGATAGTCATGTACACCTAATTGAGTTTGCCTACAATAACAGCTATCACTCCACCATTCAAATGCCACCGTATGAAGCCCTGTATGGACGGCGCTGTAGATCCCCTTTGTTTTGGGATGAAGTAGAAAAGGTAGCAATTGGGCCGGAATTGGTACAAGAAGCCGCAGATAAAGTGAGGTTGATTCAGCGGAAAATGAAAGAAGCTCAGGACCGGCAAAAGAGTTGGGCAGACTTGAAAAGAAGAGAACTTGAATTCAAGGTGGGCGATCATGTGTACCTGAAAATAAACCCGATTAAAAGTATTAAGAGGATGCGTACACAAGGGAAGTTAAGCCCGAGATACATTGGACCTTTTGAAATATTGGAAAGGGTCGGAGATCTGGCATATCGGCTAGCCCTGCCACCAAATTTGTCCGGGATCCAAAATGTATTCCATGTGTCAGTACTGAAGAGGTACGTTGCCGACCCGGAAAGGATTCTGGAGTTGGAACCAATTTAGCTGAAGGAAAACCTGACATATGAGGAATACCCAGTGAAGATATTGGATAAGAAAACCCAAAGGCTACGAAACAAAGACATTCACTACGTTAAAGTGTTATGGAGGAATCATGCCTTTGAGGAAGCAACCTGGGAAGCTGAAGATGAAATCCGGAGGAAGTACCCCGAGATATTTGAAGGACAAGGTACGTCAGTTCCGTTTTGAGGACAAAACTTTATTTAAGGTGGGGAGGTTGTAAACCCCGGTATTCTTAGTAGTTAAGAAACCCCGGGAATGGAAGCGAAACCCTAATCCGGTCCAGTTTGAGTCTAGTGAGAGAAGCCTAGGAACCCTAAATCCGGCTTTCCTTCGGTTTCATAATAAAGAAATTTTATAAAGTAAATGAAGTTGAATTATTGTTCTAAAGTATATTTTAGACCTTTGAAAGTTTTAAATTCGGGAATTTTTCACTTCCGGGCCTTCCGAGCTCAATTACGGAAAAGCGTGCCCCGGACCACGGATTCAGAAAAATGTTCCGGAATATTCATTAGAACCGTAATTTTATAAGGATTCCAAAAATATCAATTTTATAATTTTCCGAGCTATAAAAATTACAGTTATAGCTTTTCCCGTGTTTTCGTTACAACCGGTAAAGTAGATGTCTTGTCTACTATTCACAAGTACAACCTACACTACACACTACCCATACCCTATTCTTACATCCTTACAACTACTCATTTCAATTTTCTTTTCAATGAATTTTGTCTCTTAATTAATTATTACATTTATTACATTTTAATTACTAAATTACAAATATCAAAAATTTCAAACACACACACACACACACACCTCCTTGCTTTTTCCCTCATTCAAATTATTTTTACTCCATTTTATTAACTAAAACCCTAATTTACTTCATATATAAACATATTTTTTTCTCTCTCTCTTCATTTCTTCTTGTTTTAATTTTTACAAAAGAGGAAAAACTCTCTCTTTCTCCCCTTGGATTGCCGTGAGCCTCCCCTCCCTCTTCCCTCACATTTTCAACTCAAGTCCCCTCCATTTCCTCTTTTAATCTCCATTGGTATGTTAGTTTAAGCTTTGATCCTTCCTAATCTTGTAATGGCAAAGCTATATCTTGTGTGTTTTCTCATTTAATCCCAATGAGCTCATGCGAGGGACATGAAAACACATGAACAAGAATATCAAGCCATCACAAGACATGGATCTAGTGTTTAGATGAGTTTATGTTAAGATATCTTCTAGTTCATGCATGTAAAGTAGAGATCGTGTATATTTATTGATGTTCATGCCATGAGATCTATGATTCATGCATTATATTTAGTAGATCTAAAGTTTAGATATCCACATCTTCATGTACATGCATGATCATAGAGTTATTTTGTTTTCCATGCATTGATGATTATAAAAATATAGTCTTGTTCATGTAAAGGTGTGTTAGATAGTGGATCTTCATATATAGAAGGTAAGAATATTGAAAAAGGAAAGGTTTTGTCAAATATGAAATGTTGGAAATTCGGATGAAATTGAAACCCTACTTTAAAAACCACCAAAATCATTTTTAAACTCATGTTTCACAAGAAAAATGAAGGGTATGTGTAATAAGTATATTGAAGGAATGATTTTCATAAGCTTAGATGAGTTAGGCATGATGAAAATGTAAAAACAAGAAGTAAAGTTAGAATGAAAATATTGGTTTATGGATGTGTAATCAAATTCGTAATTTTGGATGATGCCCATATAAACACTTAGTATCTAAGCTTAGATGGCATGTTTTATGAGCTAAATGAAGTCTTGATATAATAGATATATTGGAGCTTCAAATTTTAATTCATTAAACAAGATTTCCCAAAAGGAAAATGCAAGAAAATGAAATTTCAAAAATTCGGATTTTTACAAGGGGCTTGTTTAAAAACATGTTTACCAAATGAAAAATGGGAATTTTTATGCATGAATGAAGGCCATGATTAATATAGACTTTAAGAACTCATTTTTATTTAGGTAACAAGTGAATTTCAAGAATAAAAATCAAAGAAACCCTAATGAATGTAAAGTTGAGAAGAATAGCTTTTTAGAGATAACCTTTATGTAATTTTGTAACAATTAGGAGTTCCTAAGGGTTTATCATCAAAAATCATCGTGACCATGCATATATATTGAGTTCATTACATGGCATTCATGTTAGTAATTCATTCCTATACCATTCATCCATGAATCATCAACTAGGAACATTTCTCATCAAAAGCAAAACAATTTTTTGGAATTGAGAAAGGGGCAGAACAGAACTGATCGCACTGTTCTGTGGCCTTATTACTTTCAAAACTTGAAAATAATATTATAAATAGATATATCTTTCGAAGTAGATAGAGATCGATATAAAATTTGCGAAATTCCGAGTTAAAATGACCAAGTTATGGCCGTTTTAAGTCGGAGCTTCCGCAAATAGCGAGAATTCCGAATTCATCTAGTTTAGATGCATAGCTTGAATTAGTTACATGATGAGCATCTCATTAGGATTATTCTTACTTGGTAGGTGATCCCGAGCAGGACGATACCTTACCGCCCGATTATTACTACTAGAAAGACCGGCGTCTAATGGCCGAGTGAGTTTTACTTCCACTCTCAATTAATGATTGTGATTGTAATGTAGTGGCACTAGTGGTGTAGGCAAAGATAAAAACGAATATGCATGATGGGGGTATATGGGAATTATATATATAATTGTCTGTTGATGATGTGTGGAATGGAGCTTAAGGAATATCGAAACCGGGTGTTAAACTTTTGACTGATTAGTTGGTATCTTATATTGAATGTCTGTGATTACTTGTTGGTCGCCTAAAAGAATTGAACTAATGTATATTCGACTGCAATGGTAATTGGATTCATTCATATCACGATGCGGGTGGAGCGTTGGCATTGGTTGGTTTTTCGTGATCCATAAAACGAATATGTTGGTTAATCGTGATCCATAAAACGAATTTGTTGGTTAATCGTGATCCATAAAACGAAATATTGTTAGTTGACCGTGAGCTTAAACGGCGTCGTACCGCAGGATTCGTTAATCTGCTAACCCGGGATGGAGGGCGCAAGTCCATCCACATATGATTTCCGGTTGGTCATATGTTTGCTGAACTCATTTGTTTGATGCATACACTTGCTTGAATAATCACTTGGTTGAATGAATTGTACTTAATTGTGTTATGGAAGTTAATACTCACTAAGCTAGTTAGCTTACGCCCCCATAGTTTCTACTTATTGCAGCACGAGTTTATCTGGCTTAGACAGAGGCAAGCCACAGCACAGGTACGGAGATAGGAGTTTCCCATAGAAGTTTAATTCATTCTTTTGCATAGACTTCCGTTGGAAACTAAAGGACTCTGGATGACTGTAATGGACTTGATATTATTTTGTGGGGGAATGCCCCTTAGATTTTGTAAAGTATAATTATGCGTTTTGGTTTATTATCTATGGCTAATGAATGCCACGTTAAAATGTCTAACTCCATTTGTTGAAGTATTCTATTGTCGTAAAGGAACGCTTTACATCTTTGTAAGACTCCCGAAGGGCTCGGATAGGGAACTCGAGAGTCTTATTTAGTATGTGGCGGGCTGTTACGTTTATAATACCCTATGGGGCGTGACAGTCACTTGGTGGGGTCCTTCCACCTGAACCGGCACATTCCTAATAAGCACTTGTTGTAAGAGGAGCTTTTGTGTATCCACCAAACACCCTAGAAGGTCTATGACTTGTTGCATTGGATCTTGTGGTGGTGGAGTGTCTCTCACTTGTTGTTCATTGGGAAGGTTAGTCGACTGTTGCATGTTCTCCTCAGGTAGTCTTTTAGAAACAAGACGAAACGATCACATTAGCCTAATTATACTATTCACAAGTCGCTTATGATTTAGAAAAAGAGTTATAACTTTTTATTTTCTTTAAACTTGTTTATTTAGAAAAACGGTGAAAGTACGCAATTAATCCTACCCACCTAGTGGTCTTATAGGTCGAAGGGGTAATCTAGCATCCCCATTATCGGCTTGAACTAAGAGTCGGGTAAGGTCACTTACTCCTATATTTTGCAGTTGCAAGAGTATATTCGATCGTCCCATCATATAATTTCTATCTTTCTTCCTCATATGTCGTTCCTGTGTTCTCCAGAAGTCTCCAAGGTAGGATTCAAATCCTTAAAAATCGAAAGTCACATCTTAAGGGTCAGGCAGCCAAATCTAGTTCTTATTTACTTAAGGGTTATCTAACACTTATCTATCCATTTCTATGATCGTATCTTAACATTCTATTCTCATCAAATCTTCCCACCTAATTCCCAAAACCTTATCACTCTGATACCAACTAAACTATCACGCTCCGAAGGGTACCCTAAACGTGGCAGTCCACCGTACACAATATTAAAGCCTAAGAATGACCACCTCAGTCACGCAAAGGCTTCCATACTATGTACAAGCGTCTAACACATAAAGGAGACACATCGGAATGATACATTTTATATTGATACAGTTAAGTAACCATGTAAATGGAAATACAATCCACTATACTTTCGATACAAAACACTATACTTCAAAATACAATTCATCAAACTTCAATTACATTCATCCCAAGACTTCACTACATAAAACTATTACAAGGCAAATCACAAAGCTTAGCCAAAAACGTTAAGCATTCTTATATTTTGCCGGAATCCTGAAGTCATTCTCGGCTTCAACCATCTCGGTCCCCACTTAGCATTCTTGGGATAACCTGCTCATTTAAACAACTATTGGGGTATAAGCTACACTACCTTAGTGAGAATTCCCTTAATTCTGTACCATAACAAACAAGTTATAATCAATCATATGCTATGCATGAGCAAACACATGAGCAAAAAATTATGTATGGGTATCCGGAACCCACACGCAGAACGGATTTACGCCCTCTATCTTGGATTAGGAATGGTATTGAGTCTACACGACCGCATCTAGTCCCCAAGCCCTCGGCTCTTAGCACTCGACTCGGCTACGCTCATCCAAGGAATGCATCCACATGCGCCTAGTACCCCTAATGAACTCTGGCACCGGGCTCGTTATCCAAACGAGTCATCACGGACCATACTGATCGACCTGCGTAGGAGTAGCATGCTACCAATGCAATATGTCTGATGTGATGCATGACCAATTTAATTTTTGCTTAGGTCAAAATATTCATACAATCTTTAGAGTGACCAATCAATATCACACACATAACAAAAATAATATGAATAGTGCAGTTATTCAATCGAATCGTGGTTTCGATATACTTTAGTATTCTTTAGCATACATTCATCACGGTCTCATCATATATCCCATCCCCATTCATATCGATTTTTATCTTGTTCCTATAATTCTAATGCGACTAACTACAAGCACAAACAAGGTAACAAAATAAGGAGAAAACTCACTCGGCCATTGGATCACTGGTCTTCTAGTAATAATAATTCGCTGGCAAGGAATCGTCGATTTCGGAATCACCTAAAAAGGAAGAAATACTCTAATAAGTATTTCAACTCAAACTAATCCAAAGATTTTATACGAATTATCAAATTCGTAATTCTCGTCCTAAGCGGGAATTCTAACTTAAAACGGCCATAACTTGGTCATTTTAACTCGGAATCTCGCAAATTATATATCGATTTCTATCTACTTCAAAAGATCTATCTAATTCTAATATTATATTTAAGTTTTGAAAACATTTAGGTCTCGGAACAGAGGGATCAGATCTGATCAGTAACGGTTTCTGATTCCAAAAAATAGTTTTGTAAATGTTTGTAATGTTCCTACTATATAAATTGGCTATACATGCAATATGAATGATTTCCTAACATGAATGACATTAGATGAGCTTAATGTATGCATGATCTTGATGATTTTTGCTAAAAGGAAATTTTACAACTTTTTATTTTGCAAGACCATAATAACATCTACTTATGAAAAGTCTAGTTTTCTAACTTTGATCATTTTCATTTGTTTTGGATTTATTACTTAAGAAAATATAATTATTTTTGTTAAAATTGAGTCTTCATTATATATATTACTTATGACCTTCATTTCTACATAAAAATTTCTATTTTACACTTTGTAAACATGTTTTTAAAATTGGTCCATTCAAAAATCCGAATTTTTGTAAGTAATGTTTTTGAGTGATTTCTTTAAGTAAAAATCATTTGATAGCTAGAAAATTAGGGCTCAATCATACATAACCACTAAGGACTTCATTCTTACACAAAAATTTGCATTTTACACTTTGCAAATATGTTTTCTAATATGATTTACTCAAAAATCCGAATTTAAGAAAATCCACTTTTTGCATGATTCCTTTGGGAAAATCTTGTCTAATGCATTAAAATTTAAGACTTTATGGTACCTATTACTTAAGGACTCCATTCATTACATAAAACTTTCATTTTGAGCTTGGATAATAGGTGTTCTTATGGCCTTGATTCAAAATTACGAATTTCACAAGTTAGCTACTAACTCAAAATTTTCTCCTCTTGATTCTATTTCTTGTCTTACACATTAATCTCATCAAAACTCATTTCAACTTGTAAAAATCATTACTTAATGATACCTATTACCTATAAACTTCATTTTCACATAAAACATGAGTTTTGGAGTTGATAAATGGGTTTTAAAAATTGGTCTTGGTTGGGATCCGAATTTAGAAAATTTATTTTTGGTCATATCTTTTGATAAAATCTATCTAAGCTTATGAAAATCCATTCCTTACATATCCTATCTTATGAGCCTTTCATTTCTTAAATAAAAATTTCATTTTTGAGTTGGAAAACATGTTTTTAAAATATGTCTTGACCAAAATCCGAAAATAGAATTTTTGTTTTGAAAATCACTTTTGATTCTTGTAAAAAGAAGTCTTGATGATATACATATATTAAACCTTCATTTTCTTAAGTAAAATTTATATTTTGACACTTGGAAAGTAGTTTTTAAACATGGGTCTTGCCAAAATACGAATTTCACTACTTTTGTTCAAGTTTAAATCTAAGATCTACACATAATATGAACATACATCTAAAAGAAACCCATGGTAATGAACTATAAATTCATAGATCCAAACTTTACTTGTCAAAATCATTCATTTATGTTGTCTATACCCTAAGCCCTTCATTTTAAATGAAAAATACACATTTTGAAGTTGAAAAACCACTTTTCTAAATATGGTTCCATTTTCATCCGAATTTTCAAAAGTTGTTTTTGTTGAAAATAAAATAGATCTTGAGTTTTCTACAACTTTCCTACCATCATCATGCTATTACAAGTCATCCATGAACATAAAACAAGGTCTAATGCATTTTATGAACTCAAAACTGTAAACCCCGGTATACTCAGTAGTCAAGAAACCCAGGGAGTTGGAAGCGAAACCCTAATCCGGTCTAGTTTGAGTCTAGTGAGTAAAGCCTAAGAACCCTAAATCCGGCCTTCCTTCGGTTTTATAATAAAATAAATATTATGAAGTAAATGAATTTGAATTATTTTTTAAAAGTACATTCTAAACCTTTAAAAGCTTTAAATTCGGGAATTTTTCAATTCTAGGCCTTCCCGAGCTCAATTACGAAAAAGCGTGCCCTGGATCACGGATTCAGAAAAATATTCCGAAATATTCATTAGAACAGTAATTTTATAAGGATTCCAAAAATATCAATTTCGTAATTTTCCAGCTATAAAAATTACAGTTATAACTTTTCCCGTGTTTTCGGAACAACCGGTAAAGTAGATGTCTTGTCCTATTCACAAGTACAACCTACACTACACACTACCCATACCCTATTCTTACATCCTTACAACTACTCATTTCAATTTTCTTTCCAAGAAATTTTGTCTCTTAAATAATTATTACATTTTCATTTACTAAATTACAAATATCAAATTTTTAAACACACACACACACACACACATAAAGCCCCCCCCCCCCCCCCCCCCCCCCCCCCCCCCCCCCCCCCCCCCTAGTTTCCCCATTCAATAAATTATTTTTACTTCATTTTTATTAACTAAACCCTAATACACTTAATATATATATACTAAATATTCTCTCTTCTCTCTTCATTTTCTTCTTGTTTCAAATTGTAAAAGAACAAAACCCTCTCCTTTCTCTCTAAGTGATGCCGTGAGCCCCTTTCCCCCATTCCCTCACAACTTCAACTTGTTTTCTTCTCTTTTTCATTTTAAAGACTCCATTGGTATGTGTATTTAAGCTTTGTTTCTTCCTACTCTTGTAATGGCAATGTAAGCCCCGAAAAATTTCAGTAAATAGTCCAGGAGGTGAACTTGGAAAAATAAAACCCTAAAAGCCACTCTAAATTAAAAAAAAAAAACCGAACTTAGATAAGTCCGGAACTCTAAACGAGCCCGGAAATTTCTAAATCGTGAGAGAAATAAGAAGTCTCAGAAATAAGCTAGCAACTCAACATACTTCCATTCTAAAACCCCTACGTACGACAAATTTTCTAATTAGTTATAACTTACAAGTTCGGGTAAAATAGAGCCTAGAGCAAATTGCTAAGAAGTAGGTAGTGATTAACCTTCGGAATAAAACCCAATCCAAAGAATTCCGAGAACGTGTGAGATACTAAGTTCTTATGAAATCGCCCTTAAAATAAAACTGACCAATCAAATAAGTCATGTAAGTATAAAATATTAGTTTTTATTTTGGCAATGGGGCGAACCGGGAGGTTAACCCGGAAACCTAAGTCCTTGAATCTCCCGAGAAACTCCCTACCTAGACCCGACAATCGCGTATTCCTAAACCCAGGAGTTGGAACAAGAGAAAAAAGGTATAATCGGTTCGTATTAAGTCTAGGATACTCTGTAAAGATGAGATCAATGAAATTCTAACCTATTCCAATCAGATCAGGTGCCAGTTTCGAAAAACGCGCTCTGGGATTCGAAATGTTAAGAACATGTTTTAATGCCGTTAGACTTATATTTCTAAAGGATCTCTAAGTTATTAGTTTTACAAATTTTCTCATAGCTAGAATTATCTAATGTTACAAATCTGTTCGTATTTCGTTACTATCGGTAATTAGTGAATCTTCCAGTACGATTTAATATTTTAGTCACCTAAAGGGGTATTATTATTATTATTATTATTATTATTATTATTATTATTATTATATTATTATTATTATTATTATTATAAGATATACCCTAGTTCTCCTAATGATCGGATAGTACTCGGACGAACTTTGGAAACTGGAGAACGAAACCCTATATCGGGCCGATTCCAGCTTAGTGAGGAGAGCCTAGAAACCCTAGATCCGACTTTTCATCGATTTCACGATAAAAGGAGTTTTATAAAGTAAATGAACATGAATTATTGTTCTAAAGCATATTCTAAACCCCTAAAAGTTCCAATTTCGGGAAATTTTCAATTCCAAGCCTTCCCGAGCTCAATTAGGGAAAAAACGTGCCCCAGACCACGGATTCAGAAAAATGTTCCGGAACATCCATTAGAACCGTAATTTTATAAGGATTCCAAAAATATCAATTTTGTAATTTTCCGAGCTATAAAAATTACAGTTATAGCTTTTTCCCGTGTTTTCGTTACAACAAACAGGTAAAGTAGATGTCTTGTCTACTATTCACAAGTACAACCTATACTACACACTACCCATACCGTTATTCTTACATCCTTACAACTACTCATTACAATTTTCTTTTCCAAGAAATTTTGTTTCCTAATTAATTAAACACAAATATTACATTTTATTACACAAAATACAATTTTCAAAATTCAACACACACACACACAATCCCCCCCCCCCCCCCCCCCCCCCCCCCCCCCCCCCCCCCATGGCCGGCGCCCCTCCCCCATATTTCCCTCTTTTTGTTTTATTTTTGTTACCTTTATTCAACCAAAACCCTAATGCCTTCATATATATACATATTATTCTCTCTCTCTCCTCATTTCTTCTTGTTTTAAAATTTGTAAAGAGTAAAAACACTCTCTTTTCCCCTCTAGTGGCCGAGAGCTTCCCCCTCCCTCTTCCCTTTCAATTTCAACACAAGTCTTCTTCATTTCTCCTTTGATCCTCCATTGGTAGGTTGATCTTAAGCTTTGTTCATCCTAAATCTTGTTATGGCAAGATTATGCTTGTGTGTTTTCTCATCTAAATCCCAATGAGCATGAGCAAGGGACATGAAAACACTACTACAAGAATCTCAAGCCATCTCAAGAAGTGGATCTAGCCTTTGAATGAGTTTTTGTTGGAATAACCACTTGTTCATGCATATGAAATAGAGATCTTGCACACATATTGTTGTTCATGCCATGAGATCCATGATTTATACATCATATTTAGTAGATCTAAAGTTTAGATACCCACATTGCCATTTACATGCATGATCATAGAGTTATTTTTGTTTTCTATGCTTGATGATCATAAAAATGTAGTCTTGTTCATGTATACAGAAGTTAGATAATAGATCTTCACACATGGGAAGCAAGAATATTGGAAAAAGAAAGGTTTTGTTAAATATGAGATGTTGGAAATTCCTAGTTTGAAAGCCACCAAAATCATTTTTAAACTCATGTTTCATAAGAAAAATGAAGGGTATGTGTAATAGGTATATTGAAGGAATGATCTTTATAAGCTTAGATGAGTTTAGGCATGATAGGAATGTAAAACAAGTAGTGGAGTTAGAATGAGAAATGTTGGAATGTTGATCAATGGTTAAAATTCGTAACTTAGGTTCATGCCTACAAGAACACTTGGTATTTAAGTCTAAATTGGATGTATTATAAGCTAAATGGAGTCCTTAGATAATATACATATTGGAGCTTCAATTTTTAATGCATTAGACAAGTTTTTCCTTAAGAAAAATCAAGAAAATGAAATTTAGAAAATTCGGATTTCTACAAAAAGCTAGTTCAAAAGCATGTTTCCCAAATGAAAAATGGGAATTTTTATGCATGAATGGAAGCCATGATTAATATAGACTTTGAGAACTTATTTTTAGTTAAATAATAAGTGGATTACAATATTAAAAGTCAAGGAAACCCTAAGGAGTCTAATGTGGACAAATAGCTTCTTAAAATAATCTTTATGAGAAGTTCCCAACACTTAAGAGTTCATATGAGCTTATTATCACAAAAGTTATTATGACCATGCATATATTAAGTTCATCACATGGCATTCATATTAGTAATTCATTTCCATATCATACATGCATGAATCATCATCTAGGAACACTTCTTATCAAAAGCAAAACAAATTTTTGAGATCGGAACACTTGCAGAACAGATCTGATCCCACTGTTCCGTGGCCCTACTATTTTCAAAACTTGAAAATAATACTAGAAATGGATAGATCTTTCGAAGTAGATAGAGATCGATATAAAATTTGTGAATTTCCGAGTTAAAATGACCGAGTCATGGCCGTTTTAAGTTGGAACTTCCGCAAATAGCGAGAATTCCGATTTTGTGAAGTATAGATATATAGTTTGAATTAGTTTAGTGATGAGATTCTCATTAGGCTATCTTTATTTGGTAGGTGAACCCGAGTACGACAATACCGTATCACCTGACCATCGTCACTAAGAGACCGGCGTACCATGGCCGAGTGAGTTCCTCTTCCGATTTCAATTATTACTTGTGATTGTAATGATAGTCGCGCTAGTTGCTAAGTAAAGATAAAAAGATGATTATGTATGATGGGGTATATGGGAATTATATATTTGTCTGCTGTTGATGTGTGAAATGAAACTTAAGAAATATCGAAACCGGGTGTTAAGCTATTGATTGATTTTCTAGTATTTTATATTGAATGTCTGCGAATATTTGTTGGCCGCCTAAAAGAATTAAACTAATGTATATCTGACTCAATTGTAATTGGATTCATTCATATCACGATGGGGATGGAGCATTATCATTGGTTGGTTTTTCGTGATCCATAAAACGAATACTTGTTGGTTAATCGTGATCCATAAAACGAATACTTGTTGGTTAATCGTGATCCATAAAACTAATTTTATGTTCAGTTGACCGTGAGCTTAAACGGCGTCGTACCGCAGGATTCGTTAACCTGCTAACCCGGGATGGAGGGCGCAAGTCCATCCACATATGATTTCTGGCTGGTCATATGTTTGCTAAACTCACTTGTTGATGCATTTCACTTGGTTGCTTAATTACTTGGTTGGATGTGTTGTGTTTACTGTAATTCGGAAGTTCCACTCACTAAGCTAGTGTAGCTTATACCCCTATAGTTTCCTGTTACAGTATGAGTACCTCTGGCTTTCTCCGAGGACCCGTGGACACCAGGTACGGCTCTTAGATATTAAGGAGCTTTTGATGAGGCCGGGGTCTAAAGATTAGAAATGGACTCTAATTCCGTTTTCCGAATCAGTAATTGAAGGGCATGTAAGGAAATGTGGGGATTGAGAATTGGTAACTGGTGTTATCGGGGGTATGCCCCCTAAATCATGTAATAGAATAATTCTCTGTATGACGTTTATGGTTTACATTCTTGCTGCTGTATATATCTCTTTAAGCTACTACGAAGCAAAGTATGATCTATAAATGTTGAGAGCGAGCCTTACACTCGATGTTTAAGCTCATGGGGAGACTAGGATTGTCTTACTTGAGATTAAATGTTGAGTGTGGCAGACTGTCACGTGTAGGGCACACTTTGGGGCGTGACAGGCAAAGCTATATCTTGTGTGTTTTCTCATTTAATCCCAATGAGCTCATGCTAGGGACATGAAAACACATGAACAAGAATATCAAGCCATCACAAGACATGGATCTAATGTTTAGATGTGTTTTTGTTAAGATCTCATCTTGTTCATGCATGTAAAGTAGTGATCTTGCATATATTGTTGTTCATGCCATGAGA
Source organism: Combretum micranthum (assembly GCA_024138025.1). Lineage (NCBI taxonomy): Eukaryota > Viridiplantae > Streptophyta > Magnoliopsida > Myrtales > Combretaceae > Combretum > Combretum micranthum. The sequence goes on along the minus strand of JAMXBD010000394.1, from coordinate 219,206 downwards.
TCCATGATTTATGCATCATACTTAGTAGATCTAAAGTTTAGATACCCACATTGTCATTTACATGTATGATCATAGAGTTATTTTTATTTTCATGCATTGATGATCATAAAAATGTAGTCTTGTATATGTATTGAGATGTTAGATAGTGGATATTCATATATAGAAGGCAAGAACATTGAAAAAGGAAGGACTTTGTCAAATATGAAATGTTGAAAATTCGGATGAAATGGAAACCCTACTTTGAAAACCACCAAAATCATTTTTAAACTCATATTTCATAAGAAAAATGAAGGGTATGTGTAGTAGGCATGTTGAAGGAATTATTTTCATGGGTTTAGATGAGTTTAGGCATAATAAAAATAAGAAAACAAGAAGTGAAGTTAGGAGGAAAAATATTGACTTTGGATGTGTAGTCAAATTCGTAATTTTGGGTAATGCCCATATAAACACTTAGTATCTAAGTTTAAATTGGATGTTTTATAAGCTAAATGAAGTCCTTAGATAATATAATATATATATATATATATATTGGAGCTTCAATTTTTAATGCATTAGACAAGTTTTTCCTTAAGAAAAATGCAAGAAAATGAAAATTGAAAAATTCGGATTTTTACAAGAAGCTTGTTCAAAGACATGTTTACCAAATGAAAAATGGGAATTCTTATGCATGAATGAAGGCCATGATTAATATAGACTTTGAGAACTTATTTTTAGTTAAATAATAAGTGGATTACAATATTAAAATTCAAGGAAACCCTAAGGAGTATAATGTGGAAAAATAGCTTCTTAGAGATAATCTTTATGGTAATTTTCCAACACTTAAGGGTTCATAAGAGTTTATTATCACAAAAATTATTATGACCATGTATATATTAAGTTCATCACATGGCATTCATATTAGTAATTCATTCCCATATCATTCATGCATGAATCATCAACAAGGAACACTTCTTATCAAAAGCAAAACAAATTTTTTAGATTGGAACATTTGCGGAACAGATCTGATCCCACTGTTCCATGACCTTACTATTTTCAAAACTTGGATTTAATATTAGAAATAGATAGATCTTTCGAAGTAGATAGAGATCGATATAAAATTTGTGAAATTCCGAGTTAAAATGACCAAGTTATGGCCGTTTTAAGTCGGAACTTCCGCAAATAGCGAGAAATCCGAATCCATATAGTTTAGATGTATAGCTTGATTTAGTTACATAATGAGAGTCTCATTAGGATTATTCTTGCTTGGTAGGTGATCCGAGCAGGACGACACTCTACCTTCCGACTATTACTATTAGGAAGATTGGCGTCCAATGGCCGAGTGAGTTTTACTTCCACTCTCAATTAATGAATGTGATTGTAATGTAGTGGCACTAGTGGTGTAGGCAAAGATAAAACGAAATTGTATATGCATGATGGGGTATATGGGAATTATATATGTTGTTTACTGCTGATATGTGAATTGGAACGTAAGGAATATCGAAACCGGGTGTTAAGCTATTTACTGATTAGTTAATATCCTATGATGAATGTCTGCGAACACTTGTTGGTCACTTGAAAGAATTGAATTAATGAATATTCGGTTTCAAATGTAAATTGAATCCATTCATATCACGATGGGGTTGGAGCATTTGCATTGGTTGGTTTTTCGTGATCCATAAAACGAATATGTTGGTTAATCGTGATCCATAAAATGAATTTGTTGGTTAATCGTGATCCATAAAACGAAATATTGTTAGTTGACCGTGAGCTTAAATGGCGTCGTACCGCAGGATTCGTTAATCTGCTAACCCGGGATGGAAGGCGCAAGTCCATCCACATATGATTTCCGGTTGGTCATATGTTTGTTGATCACATTCGTATGGTGCATACACTTGCTTGAATAATCACTTGCTTGAATGATTGTATTTAACTGTGTTATGGAAGTTATTACTCACTAAGCTAGTTAGCTTACGCCCCCATAGTTTTTATCTATTGCAGCACGAATTTATATGGCTTAGGCCGAGGCAAGCCACAGCACAGATACCAGAGATAGGAGTTTCCCGTAGAAGTTTAATCCATTTCTTTTTGTATAGACTTTCATTAGAAACTAAGGACTCTGGATGACTGTAATGGACTTGTTATTATTTTGCGGGGGAATGCCCCTTAGATTTTGTAAACTATAATTATGCGTTTTGATTTATTATCTATGGCTATTGAATGCCACATTAAACTGCTTAACTCCATTTGACGAAGTATTCTATTGTCGTAAAGGAACGCTTTACATCTAATTAAGACTCCCGAAGGGCTCGGGTAGAGAACTCGAGAGTCTTACTTAGTATGTGGCGGGCTGTTACATTTAGGATACCCTACGGGCGTGACAAAAACTCTAGATCTAGTTTTCTAAACTAGTTATAAGTGCATGAATACATGTGAATGATGGGTCTATGTATAAATCATAAGAAATAACAAAAATAACAACTTAAATAACAAGATCTATGGCATAAACAAAAATCAAAGCTACAAGAAGTTAGATCTACAATATATATCAACTTTAAACAAGAAAATAATTGTAATACAAGATAATAAAAGTGGAGAAAAGGAGTGTTTCATTTTTGGCATCATCATCCTAAGCTTTTAAGCTTATGGAAGGTCATTTGATGCATGAAACCTTCATTACACTTTACCTATATCACCTATGGAGGCTTTGAGATGAAGATTTGCTTATAAATCTTCAAGAAATATGGGTGGAAGCTAATGGAAGAGATAGGGGCAGCTTGTGTTCTTGAAGAAACAAGAACAAAAAGAAGAAAGAAAGAGAGAAAAATGAGAGAGAAAAGGTTAAGGAATGAAAGAGGGAAAGTGAGTAAATGAAGGAGAGAGAGAAAATGAGTGTTTTAATTGAATAAATGAGAGAAAAAATAAAACCAGGGAAGCCAAAGAAGCCATGCTGCACGTGAATTGTAAAGAGAGGAGAGAGAGCATTTTGTTGAAATTTGACTCAAAACTGAATTGTATAATTAATGTGTAATGCAACTTTTTGAAGAAGGATTGAAATATAATTAATTTTAGTCAAAATAGGAGTAAATAAAGACCAATGGAAGCCATAAAGAGGGTCAAAATCTGCCATTAAGTGTGAGTTAATGTGTAGAAAGATTGAAGTGAAAAAGAAGTGATATGTGTAAGGTGTACTTGAAAGTATAGGTTGTAAAAGTACTTTCTTAGTAAAATAAATTAAAATAAAATAAAATTAGAAAATTTATTCCAAATATTTGTAGTAGATTTTTTGTCACGCCCTGAAGGGTACCCTAAACGTGGCAGTCCGCCGTACACAATATTAAAGCCTAAGAATGACCACCTCAGTCACGCGAAGGCTTCCATACTATGTACAAGGCGTCTAACACATGGAGGAGACTCATCGGAGTAATGCATTTTATGTTGATACAACTTAAGAACAATGTAAAGGAAATTCAATTCACTATTCTTCAAAATACAACTCATTAACTTCAATTACAATTCATCAAAAGATTCTACTACATAAACTATTACAAGGCAAATAGGAAAACCTAGCTAATAACTTCAAACATTCTTATGTCTTGCCGGAACCCCGGAGTCATACCCGGCTCCAACCAATTCAGTCCCCACTTTGCATTCTTGAGATAACCTGTTCATTTAAACAACTATAGGGGTATAAGCTACACTAGCTTAGTGAGTGAAAACTTCCAGGATTACATTTATAACACATCATACAATCAAGTGATTAGTCAGACAAGTGATATGCATCAAACTCGTGAATTCAACAAACATATGACCTGCCGGAAATCATATGTGGATGGACTTGCGCCCTCCATCCCGGGTTAGCAGATTAACGAATCCTGCGGTACGACCGAGACCGTTTCAGCTTACGGACAACTATAAACTATAAAATCGTTTAAGGTACAACGATAAACCGACAAATGCTAATGCTCCATCCCCATCGTGTATGAATGAGTTCAATTTCATCTTCAATTCCAAATAATCAATTATACCAATTCTTTTAAGTGATCAGTCAATAATCGCAGACAATCAATTCTAATTCATCTATACAGGCAATAGTTAATCACTCGGCTTCGATATTCTTACATTCCATTTCTCATATCAACAACAAGCATACATCTTTCCCATTCGTCCCCATCATGCATATCCATTTTATCTTTACCAAATACCTAGTGCAACTATTATTACAATCACATACAATAAATGAAATCGGAAGTAATACTCACTCGGCCATTGGATCACCGGTCTCTTAGTACAAGTAATCCGGTGGTAGGGAATCGTCGATATCGGGGTCACCTAAAAAGGAAGAAATACCCTAATAAGTATTTCATCACTTAACTAGTCCAAGCTATCTCATACAAACTATCAAATTCGTAATTCTCGTCCTAAGCGGGAATTCCAACTTAAAACGGCCATAACTTGGTCATTTTAACTCGGAATCTCGCAAATTATATATCGATTTCTATCTACTTCGAAAGATCTATCTATTTCTAATATTATTTTTAAGTTTTGAAAACATTTAGGTCTCGGAACAGAGGGATCAGATCTGATCAGTAACGGTTTCCAATTCCGAAAAATAGTTTTGTAAATGTTTGTAATGTTTTTATTATAAATTAGCCATACATGCAATATGATGATTTCCTAACATGAATGCATGAAATGAGTTTCATGTATGCATGGTCTTGATGATTTTTGGTAAAAGAAAATTTTGGAACTCTTTATTTTGCAAGACTTCAATTATAACTACTTTTTGAAAAATCTAGTTTTCTAACTTTGTCATTTCCATTTGTTTTGGATTTATTACTTAAGAAAATATAATTATTTTTGTTAAAATTAAGTCTTCATTATATATTACTTATGACCTTTCATTTCTTCATAAAAATTTCCATTTTACACTTGTAAACATGTTTTCAAGTGGGGTTGATTCCAAAATCCGAATTTTACAAAAATTAGTTTTTAAGTGATTCCTTTAAAAATCATTTGATATTTAGAAAATTAGGGCTCAATCATACATAACCATTAAGGACTTCATTCTTACACAAAAATTTGCATTTTACACTTTGCAAATATGTTTTCCAATATGTTTACTCAAAAATCCGAATTTTAGAAAATCCACTTTTTGAATGATTCATTTGGGAAAAACTTGTTTAATGCATTAAATTTAAGACTTTACTACATCTATTGTCTAAGGACTTCATTTAACACATAAAACTTGCAATTTGAGCTCAAATACTAGTGATTACATATGCATCATCTCAAATTACGAATTTGACAATTGATCACTAACTCAAAATTTTTCCATTTTAATTCCATTACTTGTTTACACATTGCTCATGCCTAAACTTATTTTAACTTGTAAAAATCATTGCTTAATGATATCTATTACCTATATACTTCATTTTTCACATAAAACATGAGTTTTGGAGTTGATACATGGGTTCTAAAAATTGGTCTTAGTTGGGATCCGAATTTACAAAATTTATTTTTGGTTATACCTTTTGATAAAATCTATCTAATCTCATGAAAATCCATTCCTTACATATCATATCTTATGAGCCTTTCATTTCTTAAATAAAAACTTCATTTTTGAGTTGGAAAACATGTTTTTAAAATAGGCCTTGGCCAAAATCCGAAAATAGAATTTTTATTTTGAAAATAACTTTTGGAAATCACTTTTGATTATTGTAAAAAGAAGTCTTGATGATATACATATATTAAGCCTTCATTTTCTTAAGTAAAATTTACATTTTGACACTTGGAAAGTAGTTTTTAAATGGGGGTCTTGCCAAAATACGAATTCCACAATTTTGTTTGAGTTTATAACTAAGATCTATAATTAATATGATCATAAACATAAAACAAATGCATGGTAATAAGCTATAAACATCATGGATCTAAACTATTCTTATCAAAATCTTTCATCCATGGTATCTATACCCTAAGCCCTTCATTTTAAATGAAAAATATACATTTTAAAGTTGAAAAACCACTTTTCTATATAGGGTTCCATTTTCATCCGAATTTTCAAAAATCATTTTGCTTGAAAATAAAATAGATCTTGAGTTTCCTATAACCTTCCTACCATCATCATATTATAGCAAGTTGTTCATGAACATAAACAAAGATCTAATGCATCTATGAACTCAAAACTTTAGATCTAGTATTCTAAACTAGTTCTACATGCATGAATCACCAAGATAGACATGTGAATGCTAGATCTATGCATAAATCATAAGGAATAACAAAAATAACAACTTAAATAACAAGATCTATGGCATAAACAAAAATCAAAGCCATAAAAAGTTAGATCTACAAAATATAATAACTTTAAACAAGAAAATAATTATAATACAAGGTAATAAAAGTGGAGAAGAGAAAGATTTCATTTTTGGCATCATCATCCTAAGCTTTTAAGCTTATGGAAGTTCATTTGATGCATGAAACCTTCATTATACTTTACCTATATCACCTATGGAGCTTTGGGATGAAGATTTGCTTAGAAAATCTTTAAAAATGAAGTGTGGAAGCCATGGAAGATGAAGAGGGCAGCTTTGTTTATTGGAGAAACATGAACAAGAAGAAGAAGAAAAGAGAGGAAATAGAGAGAGAAAAGGTTAAAGAATGAACGAGGAAAGTGAATAAATGAAGGAGTGAGAGAAATGAGTGTTTTAATTGTAATAAATGAGAGAAAAAAAATAAATCATGGGCAGCCAAGGGGGAGGGGCTGCTGCACGTTGAAATGGGGAGGGGAAGAGAGAGGAATTGTTGAAATTTGACTTGAATTAAATTGTGTAATTAATGTGTAATGTAACTTTTTGAAAAAGGATTGAAATATAATTAATTTTAGTCAAAATATGAGTGAATAAAGGACAATGGCAGCTATAAATGGGGTCAAAAATCTGCCATCAATTGTGGGATAATGTGTAGAAAGATTGAAGTGAAAATGAAGTGATATGTGTAAGGTGTACTTGAAGGTATGGGTTGTAAAAGTACTTTATTAATAAAATAAATTTAAATAAAATAAAATTAGAAAATTTATTCCAAATATTTGTAGCAGATTTTTCATAATTAAATTTAAATAATTATTTGAATTATTTTAGTATTTTAACAAATACGTTACCGGTACAGTCAAAATACGCGAATATAGGCTATAAATAATATTTTTATAACCCGAAAAATTCTAGAAAAATATTTTATGGGAATAAAAATATTTTTAAAATATTTTTCAATTATTAAATTAATTTATTTTATTTTTAGTACCGGGTCTTAAACAGAATCTGATCCCGTAAAGACCCGAAACGAACTAAATTTTAGAAAAACAAAATTTTCTATAACATATAAAATATTTATCTAAAAATATAAGGATTTATAAAAATAATACAATTTTATAATGAAATAAAAATGAATAGTGCCATAGACTAATCAATTACCGGTAATAATGAAAATACGATAAAAAGGTTATAACTGTAACTTTTATAACCCGAAAAATTATATAACTGATATATTTAGAAATCTTATAAAATTACTAGTCTAACGGTACTATTGGTATATTTTTGATATCTCGAGCCCCAGGACACGCTTTTCGAAGTCTGTATCCGAACGGGTTCGAAATAGGTCAAAAATTTACCAATCTGATATTTTTACACAAACTTATATTACTATGAGCTATTGTATATATTTAAACTACGTCTCGGCCTCTAGGGTTAGGGGCACTAGATTGCCGGACTTACACTATTGTATTCCGGTTAGGGTTTCCGGGTGATTTTTCGATTTAGACCTTTGCCAATTTGGAAACTGATATTTATGTTCATACAGCATATTTAATTTGAGAAGTTTATTTTAAATTTTACTTTTCGTAAGTATTTATTATCTTTTAACGTTTTCGGAATTTTTGAATTGGGTTTCATTTTCGAAAGTTAATCGTTATTTACTTTTTTAATAATTTGTTTTTGGGCTTTATATTACCCGTTTTTTATAAGTCGGAGTTAAATATGAAATTTTTCGTACGTAGTGGTTTTGAATTTGAAGACCACTGAGTTCTTATTTTATTTTCGAGGATTTTCATTTTCTCATGATTAAGAAATTTTTGGATTCATTCATGGTTTAGGACTTGTCAAAATTCGGTTTTAAGTTAGAGTGATTTTTAGGGTTTATTTTTGAAGTTCATCTTAAAATTATTTATTGAAATTTTCCAGGGCTTACATTTTTCATAATTAAATTTAAATAATTATTTGAATTATTTTAGTATTTTAACAAATATGTTATCGGTATGATCAAAATACGCGAATATGGGCTATAAATAATATTTTTATATCCCGAAAAATTATAAAAAATTATTTTATGAAAATAAAAATATTTTTAAAATATTTTTCAATTATTAAATTAATTTATTTTATTTTTAGTATCGGGTCTTAAACAGAATCTGATCCCGTAAAGACCCGAAATGAACTAAATTTTAGAAAAATAAAATTTTCTATAACATATAAAATATTTATCCAAAAATATAAGGCTTTATAAGAATAATAAAATTTTGTAAGGAAATAAAAATGAATAGTGCAAAAAACTAATCAATTGCCGATAATAATAGAAATACGATAAAAAGGTTATAACTGTAACTTTATAACCCGAAAAATTATATAACTGATATATTTGAAAATCTTATGAAATTACGAGTCTAACGGTACAATTAGTATATTTTTGATATCTCGAGCCCTGGGACACGCTTTTCGAAGTCTGTATCCGAACGGGTTCGAATTAGGTAAAAAATTTACCAATCTGATATTTTTAAATAAACTTATATTACTATGAGCTATTCTACATATTTAGCTACGCCTCGGCCTCTAGGGTTAGGGGCACTAGGTTGCCGGACTTAGGCTATTGCATTCCAGTTAAGGTTTCCGGGTGATTTTCCAGTTTAGATCTTTGCCAATTTGGAAACTGATATTTTATGTTTATACAACGTATTTACTTTGAGAAATTTATTTTACATTTCATTTTTGTAAGTATTTAATATCTCTTAATATTTTCGGAGTTCTTAAATTGAGTTATATTTTCGAAAGTCAATCGTTATTTGCTTTTTAATAATTTGTTTTTGGGCGTTATATTACCCTTTTTATAAGTCGGAGTTAAATATGGAATTTGTCGTACGTAGTGGTTTTGGAATTGAAGTGTGTTGAGTCCTTACTTTGTTTTTAAGAATTCTTATTTTTCTCAAGATTCGGAAATTTCTGGATTCGCTCGTGTTTTTGAACTAGTTGGAATTCGGTTTTAATTTGGAGTGAATTTTAGGGTTTATTTTCGAAGTTCATTTTGGAATTATTTATTGAAATTTTCCAGAGCTTACAATACTGAATATCAATATCAAAATCCTTTATCAGTTCCAACCATCTTCTCTGTCTCATGTTCAACTGTTTTTGGGTAAAAATGTACTTTAAACTTTTATGATCCATATACACTTTACATCCTTCCCCATATATAGAATGTCTCCACAGCTTCAAAGCATGCACAACTGCTGCTAGTTCCAGATCATGAGTAGGATAATTCCTCTCATAGGGCTTTAATTGTCTAGAAGCATATGCTATAACCCTGCCTCTCTACATCAACACACATCCTAAACCTTGTATAGAGGCGTCACTATATATAGCATACTCCTCACCACTCACAGGTAAGGCTAGCACTGGAGCAGATACTAACTTATTCTTCAACAGCTAAAAGCTAGCTTCACAGTTCTCACTCCATTCATACTTCACTCCCTTCTGTGTCAATCAGGTCAAAGGAATGGCAATTTTGGAAAAATCTTCCACAAATCTTCTGCAATATCCTGCCATTCCTAGAAAACTTCTTATTTTCGTCACAGTCTTGGGTCTTGGCCATTCAACAACTGCTTTGACTTTCTCAGGATCCACTAAAATCCCACTAACATCAACAATATATCCTAAGAAAGATACCTGTTCTAACCAGAACTCACATTTTGAAAACTTTGCATATAACTTCTTTTCCTTCAATCTGGTCAAAACTAATCTCAAATGTTCTTTATGCTCCTCTTTAGTCCTTGAATACACCAATACGCCATCAATAAAGACTACCACGAATATATCAAGATACTCCCTGAAGACTCTGTTCATCAAATCCATAAATATTGTTGGTGCATTGATGAGTCCAAAAGGCATGACAATAAATTCATAATGTCCATACCTTGTCCTGAAAGCTGTCTTCTGAATATCTTCGGCTTTCACTCTCAACTAATGATATATAGATCTCAAGTTTATCTTTGAGAACACTGAAGCTCCTGCCAACTGATCAAACAGATGATCAATTCGTGGCAAGGGATACTTGCTCTTTACAGTCACCTGGATCAATTCTCTGTAATCAATGCATAGTCTCATACTACCATCCTTCTTCTTGACAAATAGAACTAGAGCTCCCCAAGGTGAAACACTAGGTCTAATGAATTTCTTCTTCAATAATTCATCCAACTGCACTTCAACCTCAGTAAGTTCTGTAGGAGCCATTCGATAAGGAGCTTTAGATTTTGGTACAGTACCGGGTACCAAGTCAATATTAAACTCCACTTCCCTCTCTGTGGTAATCCAGGCAAATCTTCTGGAAAAACTTCTGGATACTCACATACAATTGGAACATCCGACAACACTATTTCCTTTTTATCTTCTTTCACCAAAGTAGCTAAAACAAATCCTCCCCACAATTCATAAGTAGGTAAAACTGGAGGTCTTTGCACTACTAACTTATGAACAAATTGATCACCATTAGGCATATTGAATTCTACTACCAGATTATAACAATCAATCACCACATGGTACTTTGCCAACCAGTCTGCACCCAAAATCACATCAAAATCCAACATATCCAGCACTACCAAATCTGTAGGTAGATGTCTACCTTCTATCTCAATATCTACATTCTTATAGATTCTATTCAATACAGACTAACTTCCCAAAGGAGTACTAACAGATACACATCCAGGCATAAACTCAGCAGATATACCACAAACAAACATAAAAGATTCAGAAACGCAAGAGAAACTGGCACCGGCATCAAATAACACATATGCACTATGCAGGAGTATAGGAAACATACCCGAGATAGTGTCAACACTAGAAGTCTCACTACGCTGTAAAGTGTAAACCTTTGCTGGTGCTCGCTGTCTCTGGCCAGAATAAATTCTGCCACATTGCCCTCCTTTACAATCCACAGCTCTATGTCCTCTCTGCCCACACTTGAAGCAGAAAACCTGTGGAATGATTTTGTCTGTGCATGTATTACTCTTATGTCCCAGCTTTCCATAAGAAAAGTAAGCATTCTCTACCCACTTGCAATCCTTCACATCATGTGGTCCAAGGCATCTCATGCATCTTCTATCTGTATTCTGAACTGTTGACCTGAAATTCTGAGTAATAGGCCTCTTGCCTCTATCCTGTGTAACTACACCAGCTGTTGACCTCTTGCCTAAAAATATCTGATTCCTCTGTGGTTCACGGCTCTTAATTCTGCTCAAGCCCTGCTGTACTGTCTTGGCTTTATTCACCACAGCTGAGTAATTGCTTAAATCCATTAAATTTACCTGATACTGGATCTCAGGTTCTAGTCCAGTGATGAATCTGCTCACCTTGGCCTCTTCACTCTCTTTTAGAGCGTCAGGTAGAAATCTCATCAACCTGTGCAATTCTGACTCATATTCTTCCATTGTCATTTTTCCTTGCTGCAGAGTGTAATACTCTTGAAGCATTCTCTGCTTAACACTATCAGGAAAGAATTCTATGTAGAAAGCCTACTGAAACATTTGCCATGTAATTATACCAGTCATGTGTCTTCTAGTGCTCAACCACCAATTGTTGGCTATTCCAGTCAGCAAATAGGAGGCATATTCAACTTTCTTGTTTTTTGGAATATCCAGAGCAGCAAATGTCTTTTCAACCTCTTACATCCATAACTATGCTTCGAGAGGCTCACCTGGTACTGGTTCAAACTTATGCACCAGGTCCACAAATTTTTTCAGACTAAGCACATTGCATGCCTAGCTCCATTTCTTCCATTCCCATTTAACCTTTATGTCTCCTGTCTCCAAGGTTCGGCGTTTTCTTGGACCATCTGCATGTCCCTCCTCATATCTTGCTGCTGTTGACCAACTACTCCTAACAAAGCATTCACAGCTTGCATAAGTTGTGCAGCATCGATCGAAACCTACTGTCCGATAGGTGGTGGTGGTAGCAAGTCTTGATTCTGAGACTGCTGCCCATCCTGCTGCTGCCCCAAATTCTCATTTTCCTCAGGAATTCTTCTTCTTGGAGGCATTCTAACACAACAAAACACCATGAAATTAGAATAAGGGTATCCAACTCAAGATCAAAACTTAAATCTATAAGACAACATCAAACTTAACTAAACAACAAACCTATGATTCTACCCTACTCCACAAATCTCACCGTCCTAAAGAATCAAAACTTAAATCTATATGATTCAAAACCTATAGCTCTAATACCAAATAAGCTATAATGACTAAAATAAGGCATTACAACCCGCCATGTATCCCCTCTTGATATAGGATACGCAAAAGCTCTATTATCTACAATAATACAATCATCATCTGTAAACACTCATAGGGTATCTCATAGGATACCAAATAAGTTAAAACTAAAAACTCATACTTCATAAAACATAAACTCCTAGTTCAAGCATAAAATCCGAGTTGACATCATAGTCAACAAATTCAACATAAACTAAAAACTGTTTACATTAAAATCTCTTCATTTAAAACCAACAATGAATCCAACTACAATCTCAAATGATCGAAACATGTCTTCTCTCAGAAACTTGGTATATGAAGCCTAACTTTTAGCTGAGTAATCTAGTCCACTATCGCCATCCCTACTATCAAAGAATAAATCATAACCGGATAGATCATACACTATATCTTCTTCACTTGTACCTAAAATTTAAAAGAATGAGCGTAACACCCAGTACGATAACACCAATCCAAAAACAAATGCATATGCACATACAAAAGGCATATAATTCATGCAACTTAAACTAATGCAAACAATCATTTTATTATCTTTCTTAAGCCAACAACAACACAGTCCAATATTAGGTATACTCTGATCCTGAACTCGGAGTTACTCCCCAAACACCCCGAATCCAAAACACCTAATTCTATCGGAATCAGATCAAGGCACGAGTCCATTAGGGACAACCTCACACCAAGATCATCAGGGTGCCTCACCAGTATCACTATCTGCCAGGTCTTTACTGGTCAAAGCTAAGCACAACCAAAACATCAATTATTAAACCGAAAAAAAAATTAAGTTTATTAAGAAATTCTGCTCCTACAAGCATTCAATCAATACTAAGCTTACAGACAAAAACTGCAAGCAAGGATTGATCGTACCTTTCTAAATTTCAGGAATATAAATCAAATCCTCAGAATCTGATACCAACAACAACAAGGACAACTTGAACTCCACAAACTCCTATATCCACACAACAACAATTCCACAAACTCCAAATGTCCTGTTACAACATATATATATATATACATCAATAGATATGATCGCATTATCAAAATACCCTAACAAACATGAATTCTCCAAAAACCCTAACCTGGAAAGAAATCTCCATTATCTGCACCGTCTATTTCAATCAAACTCTACAAACACCAATTATTTTACCCAAAACCCTAATATGCACAATAATAAGAACGTATGAGGATTGTTTAACCCGTATTTTGTTTGAACCCATCATAGAGGAGATAAACTTACTATTTTGAATTGCTAAAACCCGACTTGCATTCGCCAATTCACAATCTTACACGTGCTAGGGTTTCCTCATAGAACCTTCATGCAAAATCCAACCCAACCTTAAGAAAACTTATACACTTTCATATTTAATCCATAAGAGAAGATTAAATCACTTACTTTGGATCAAAAACACCCTTCGGATGATTCTCCAAGCCTAGATCTCTAAGAACACTCCAAACCCTCTTTGGCGCAAGAAGAAAATGATAAAAAGAAAATCTGTCGAAACTGTTTTTTTTTTTTCACGTCTTGTATTTATAGAAATTTGTCATACGCCGGCCTTACGTCGGCGGCGTATGTATAGATCTTGCCGACATACACCCTATGCTGGCAAAATTTACACGAGCACTAGCAGCGTTCATCGGGGCTTTGAATTCCAGAACTTCAATTCCTTCTACATACGCCGGCAAACCCACGCCCTACGCCGGCGGCGTTCCATGCTGGTGTTGAGAGAAACCTTAGTGAACACCGGCGGTATTCCTCCTAGCGTTAAGAAAAACGCTACTATTCGCATCATACGCCGTCTCTACGCCGGCGGTGTAGATTCTCCAGGAGGCGCGTACAATCTGTCAAAAATTGCAGAAATCCAAACTTCAACATTTGTTTTACAACCAAACTTAAACATTTACAATTTACTTGTTTTGACCTTAAACTCATCCTATATCATCTCATGATTCATAATTTATTATATTTTCATCTTTATTTCTGTATTTTACATCTACTATAGAGATTTCTCTTAGAAGTCTACATCCAAAACTAAATGTGTAAACTTCTTCCAAAAACTCCCAGTAGCTTTGACTCATGCCTGACAAAAGGGCTCCTTGGTGCCAACCACAAGTAATCAAAATGTAACAAAAAGCTATAGGGGTATAAGCAAAACTAGCTTAGTGAGATAACTCCATTCTTCAAAGATTTTTCATAAAACATAAAAGTATTTTAGATAATCATATCGGAAGACATCAATCACATGAACAAACAAAATACACACGATTAACCGGAAACCATGTGTAGTATGGGTTTTACTCCCTCCATGTCGGGGGTTAAATGGTTACTAGCCCATACGACCATCAATAATTGCAGACTGTCACGCCCCGAAGGGTACCCTAAACGTGGCAGTCCACCGTACACAATATTAAAGCCTAAGAATGACCACCTCAGTCACGCGAAGGCTTTCATACTATGTACAAGGCGTCTAACACACAAAGGAGACACATTGGAATGATACATTTTATGTTGATACAATTGAGTAACAATGTAAAGGAAATACAAATTTGCTAAACTTCAGATACAAATCACTACACTTCAAAATACAAATCATTCAACTCCAATTACATTCATCCACAGACTTCCCTACATAAACTATTACAAGACAAATCATAAAACTAGCAGATAACTTCAAACATTCGTATTCTTTGCCGAAATCCTAAAGTCATTGCTGGCTCCAACCAATTTGGTCCCCACCTTGCATTCTTGAGATAACCTGTTCATTTAAACAACTATTGGGGTATAAGCTACACTAGCTTAGTGAGAATTCCCTTAGTTTCGTACCATAACAAACAAGTTAAAATCAGTCATATGCTATGCATGAACAAACACGTGAGCAAGCAATTATGCATGGGCATCCAGAACCCACACACAGAACGGATTTACGCCCTTCGTATCTTGGGTTAGGAATGGTATTGAGTCTACACGACCGCATCTAGTCCCCAAGCCCTCGGCTCTTAGCACTCGACTCGGCTAGGCTCATCCAAGAATGCATCCACATGCGCCTTAGTACCCCTGAATGAGCTCTGGCACCGGGTTCGTTATCCAAACGAGTCATCCACGACCATACCGATCGACTGCGTAGGAGTAGCATGCTACCAAATGCAATATGTCCAATGTGATGCATGACGAATTTAATTTTTGCTTAGGTAAAAAATATTTATACATTCTTTGGAGTGACCAATCCATATCACACCTATAACAGAAATAATATGAACGGTGCAGTTATCCAATCAATTCGTGGTTTCGATATGCTTTAGTATTCTTTGGCACACATTCATCACAGTCTCGTCATATATCCCATCCCCATTCATATCGATTTTTATCTTATTCCTATAATTCTAATGCAACTAACTACAATCACAATCAAGGTAACAAAACAAGGAGAAAACTCACTCGGCCATTGGATCACCGGTCTTCTAGTAATAATAATCCGGTGGTAGGGAATCGTCGAATTCGGGATCACCTAAAAAGGAAGAAATACTCTAATAAGTATTTCAACTCAAACTAATCTCAACGATCTTATACGAACTATCAAATTTGTAATTCTCGTCCTAAGCGGGAATTCCAACTTAAAACGGCGATAACTTGGTCATTTTAACTCAGAATCTCGCAAATTATATATCGATTTCTATCTACTTCGAAAGATCTATCTAATTCTAATATTATATTTAATTTTTGAAAATATTTAGGTCTCGGAACAGAGGGATCAAATCTGATCAGTAACGGCTTCCGATTCCGAAAAAAAAGTTTTGTAAATGTTTGTAATGTTTTTATTATATAACTTAGCTATACATGCAATATGAATGATTTCCTAACATGAATGACATGAGATGAGCTTAATGTAGGCATGATCTTAATGATTTTTGCTAAAAGGAAATGATATAACTTTTTATTTTGCATGACCATAATAACAATTACTTAAGAAAAGTCTAGTTTTCTAACTTTAATTATTTCCATTTGTTTTGGATTTATTACTTAAGAAAATATAATTATTTTTGTTAAAATTGAGTCTTCATTATATATATTACTTATGACCTTCATTTCTACATAAAAATTTCCATTTTACACTTTGTAAACATAATTTTAAAATTGGTTCATTCCAAAATCCGAATTTTTGAAAGTAATGTTTTTGAGTGATTTCTTTAAGTAAAAATCATTTGATAGTTAGAAAATTAGGGCTCAATCATACATAACTACTAAGGACTTCATTCTTACACAAAAATTTGCATTTTACACTTTGCAAATATGTTTTCCAACATGATTTACTCAAAAATCCGAATTTTTAGAAAATCCACTTTTTGAATGATTACTTTGGAAAAAAACTTGTTTAATGCATTAAAATTTAAGGCTTCACTATATCAATTACCTAAGGACTTCATTTAACACATAAAACTTGCAATTTGAGCTCAAATACTAAGTGATTACATATGCATCATCTCAAATTACGAATTTGACATTTGATCATTAACTCAAAATGTTTCATTTTAATTCCATTACTTGTTTAACACCTTACTCATGCCTAAACTTATTTTAACTTGTAAAAATCATTGCTTAATGATATCTATTACCTATATACTTCATTTTTCACATAAAACATGAGTTTTGGAGTTGATACATGGGTTCTAAAAATTGATCTTGGTTGGGATCCGAATTTACAAAATTCATTTTTGGTTATATCTTTTGATAAAATCTATCTAAGCTCATGAAAATCCATTCCTTACATATCCTATCCTAAGAGCCTTTCATTTCTTAAATAAAAACTTCATTTTTGAGTTGGTAAACATGTTTTAAAATAGGCCTTAGCCAAAATCCGAAAATGACATTTTTATTTTGAAAATAACTTTTGAAAATCACATTAGATTTTGTAAAAAGAAGTCTTGATGATATACATATATTAAGCCTTCATTTTCTTAAGTAAAAATTATATTTTGACACTTGAAAGGTGGTTTTCAAATATTGGTCTTGCCAAAATACGAATTTCACAATTTTGTTTGAGTTCATAACTAAGATCTATACTTAATATGAACATAAACATAAAACAAATGCATGGTATCAAGCTATAAACATCATGGATCTAAACTTTACTTATCAAAATCTTTTATTTATGGTATCTATACCCTAAGCCCTTCATTTTAAATGAAAAATTCACATTTTGAAGTTGAAAAACCACTTTTCTAAATATGGTTCCACTTTCAACCGAATTTTCAAAATAAATTTTTGTTGAAAATAAGATAGATCTTGAGTTTCCTACAACCTTCCTACCATCATCATGCTATCACAAGTTGCTCATGAACATTAAACAAAGATCTAATGCATTTTATGAACTCAAAACTCTAGATCTAGTTTTCTAAACTAGTTATAAGTGCATGAATACATGTGGATGATAGATCTATGCATAAATCATAAGAAATAACAAATATAGCAACTTAAATAACAAGATCCATGGCATAAACAAAAATCAAAGCTACAAAAATTTAGATTTACAAAATATATCAACTTTAAACAAGAAAATAAATGAAATACAAGATAATAAAAGTAGAGAAAAGGAGAGTTTCATTTTTAGCATCATCATCCTAAGCTTTTAAGCTTATGGAAGGTCATTTGATGCATGAAACCTTTATTACACTTTACCTATATCTCCTATGGAGGCTTTGAGATGAAGATTTGCTTAGAAATCTTTAAGAAATATGGGTGGAAGCTAATGAAAGATGTGGGGGTAGCATGTGTTCTTGAGGAAACAAGAACAATATGAAGAAGAAAAGAGAGGAAAATGAGAGAGAAAAAGCTAAAGAATGAGAGAGGGAAAGTGAGTAAATGAAGGAGTGAGAGAAAATGAGTGCTTTAATGAATGAAAGAAGAGAAAAAAAAATAAAACAAGGCAACCAAATAACCCATGCTGCACGTGAAACGTAGAGAGAGGAGAGAGAGGGTTTTGTTGAAATTTGACTCAAAATTGAATTGTATAATTAATGTGTAATGTAACTTTTTGAAGAAGGATTGAAATATAATTAATTTTAGTCAAAATAGGAGTAAATGAAGGATAATGGCAGCCATAAAGAGGTGTTACGCCCCGAAGGGTACCCTAAACGTGGCAGTCCGCCACATATAATATCAAGGCTTAAGAATGGCTACCTTAGTCATGCGAAAGCCTTAGTATTATATGTAAGGCGTCTAACACGGTAATAGAAGACGCTTTTGGGAAGCATAGTTTAAGCAAGTAAAGATAAACATACAAGAATCCAGAAATAAAGTATATCATATCATTAATAACCAAAGGTCTATTACATAATTTCTTAGGGGCATACCCCCGCTAATCCCATGGATCGTGATAAACTTTATAACATCCAAAATACTACATTAAAGATTTCAAAGGAATTCTAATCTAAGTCTTCGAGTAGATTTCCTCCAAAAGCTTCAATATATAAAACTTACACGGATACGGGGAGACCTCGGGCACAAAAATAGGTGTTCCTGAGAATACAAATATCTATAGGGGTGTAAGCTTATGGGCTTAGTGAGTAAATCCCAAAATTCATACTCGAAGAAAATTATCAATCAAGTTTATTATTCAAACATATGAAATGCAACAACCACGTGAGCATACAAGACATATGACTTTCCGGGAATCATATGTTGAATGAATTACGCCCTTCATTCGGGGTTGGGTATTCAGGCCAATTACAGCCACAACTTTTAAAAACACTTTTATAGATCTTACCGGCTCCTATACGCCATCAAAAACTTGTAGTTATTACAGGCTCCTACTAGCCACCAATTTAAGTAGTTCTTACTGGCTCCTACTCGCCACTGACATGATATACCGGTTATGTCTACCACCACTATTATACACTTGTCCCACCAATTGTATAGTAGTGAATGCAATGTGACTCAACATATGAAGTGCATGAATAATTTCTTTAATTAAAGTCTAGTAGTTACATTTAACTTCTTTCAAGTGATCAATCAATTTCAAACATTTCAAGATATTAATTCACATACAACTTTATTACAAACAAATCGAGTTTCGATATACTTAGTATTCTTTCAACATATTATCATACACTTCCTTTTGATTTTTCTTAAATTCTAGTGCAACTAATTTTACAAGCACAATCAAGAGTATGAAAAATAACGGGGAATAAACTCACTCAGCCATGATGACACCTTTCTTGAAACGGATGAGTCGTTCGGGATTTCCACTAATCGTAATAATCTTCGGGATATGAACAATCCTCCTCGAGATTATCTAAAAGAAAGAAAAATACTTAAGATGAGTATTTCATGAACTTCTTTTCTTGAAGATTCTAATCTTTTCTTAAAATCGCGGTAAAATCGTATAAGGGGAAATTCCAACTTAAAATGGCCATAACTTGCTCATTTTAACTCGGAATTTTGCGTATAATATACCGTTTTCTACCTACTCGGAAAGATCTACGCATTTCTAAACTTATTTTCATAAAACTAGGTCGTTTGGGTTCCGAAAAGACAGCGACCAGATTTTCCACGAATTTGCAAACATTTGTTTTCCTTCTTGTAAATAAAGCTCATTTGAAAAGATGAATATTTCAAGTATTTTGTAAACTTTTTGAAAGGTAATGACTCATAACAAATGTATGAAGTAAATGAAGTTGTCTCAACTTATGAAAAGTAAGACTTTGAACTTGAGATTTTATTGAAATATTCATTTTATTTTTGAAAGATCTTAAGTTATTGGAGACGAATATTCTTTTTCTAAATTTAATCTCTTGTAATTACTTTAATTTCCTAAAGTGTGGTTTTATTTTCTAAACTTGGATTCAAAAGTAGTAAAATGACATTTTTATTTCTTGTAATGATTCCAAAAGAATTTCTACTTCTTGATGAAAGATAAGTTTTCATAAAACCTTTTGTTTATGTAAGAAAAATCATTCCCATGCATGTTCATGGGTTTTTAAGAAATCCATTTTCCATATTTATTTCTTTAGAAAGAATCTTTAATTCAAGAAAACACTTTCTCATTTATTTTTGTCGAGACAAAAACATTATGTTCATGCATGAATATGAATCATAAGCTATAGAAATATAAAGTAAAATAATAACTTGAAAGCTTAAGTAAATAATAAAGTAAATCAAGTATTGGGACCTTAGCTTCATCAAGGTACCCCGGGACTAAGAAAAGACTAGTCCCGAAAAGAAAAGAAAGAGAAATTGTTTTGACTTGATGAGGACAAGTCTAAGACTAGAATGACTAGTCTTAAAATCAACTTGAAATAAATCGCGATAAAGTAAATAAATTGCAAGATAATGAGCTTATATGCTCTAAATAGTATATATAGCTATATAGATATATTAGATAGTAATAACATAAAGGAAATATAAAGAACATAAAGGAACATAAAGAGATTGATATTATGAACAAAAACAAAGTATGAACTTATTGTTGCTTTCTTAACCTTTATGGTTTTAGAAAACACACACTAAGTTCATACTAAGTAAATGAACATGTGGATTTCTTGAAGGCATATTACCTAAAAGAAAGAAAGAAGAGAGGAGCTCCTTGTAGAAGACTTCTTGGAGAGAATTTGAGAGAGATTTTGGTATAGTAACTTTAGAGAAGAAGTGGTGTGAAAGAAGTGAAGGTATGAGGGGGTATTTATAGGAAAATGTGGGAGATAATTTGTGTTAATTAAATAATTGAAAAATAAAACAATTTGAGGCATTATGGGGGGGGGGGGGGCGGCGCTACTTCATGCATAAAGAGGGAGAAAATTTATTTTTTTGTTATTTTGTTAATTAAAAGTAAGAAATGAAAGATGTGAAGTTGTATTGGGAATGAAAATGTAAGAAATAGGTGTATGGGTTGTAATTGTAGGTTGTAAGAAAAAGTAGAGATGGATGAATAGTGTAGAATAGTAGAAAATAGTGTAATGTAAAAGTAGACATAACAATTAAATACCGGTAGTAGAAAATACACATATAAAAGCGATATCTGATATTTCTAGCTACCGAAAAATTACGAAATTGATATTTTTGGAAATCTCATATTTTACGAGCTAACGGTATATTCGGAATTTTTCCTATTCCGGGCTTCCGGACACGTTTTTCAAGAACTATGTCTGATCGGGTTCAAAGGACACTCGAATTTTGAAAAACTGATATTTTTATAAACCTAAGCTATTACGAACTATTAAACTAATTTTCCCAACTTCGTTTTTAGGGCTTGAGAAAACGCAAATGCCGGACTTAAGTGGTTACGGTAAACTAGGGTTTGGTTGACTCTGGGAAATCCGGTTGACTTCGATTAGGGTTTAAACTATAATTTCGGATCCAAAAATTTCGGGGATTTACAAGAGGGTCAAAAACCTGCCATCAATTATGGGATAAAGTGTAGAAAGATTGAAGTGAAAATGAAGTGATATATGTAAGGTGTACTTGAAGTATGGGTTGTAAAGGTACTTTATTAATAAAATAAAATAAAATTAGAAAATTTATTCCAAATAATTGTAGCAGATTTTTCATAATTAAAATTAAATAATTATTTGAATTATTTTAGTATTTTAATAATTATGTTACCGGTATGATCAAAATACGCGAGTATAGGCTATAAATAATATTTTTATAACCCGAAAAATTCTAAAAAATTATTTTATGAAAATATAAATATATTTTCATTATTAAATTAATTTATTTTATTTTTAGTATCGGGTCTTAAACAAAATCTGATCCCGTAAAGACCCGAAACGAACTAATTTCTAGAAAAACAAAATTTTCTATAACATATAAAATATTTATCTCGAAATATAAGGCTTTATAAGAATAATAAAATTTTGTAATGAAATAAAAACGAATAGTGCAAAAGACTAATCAATTACCGGTAATAATGGAAATACGATAAAAAGATTATAACTGTAACTTTTATAACCCGAAAAATTATATAACTGATATATTTAGAAATATTATGAAATTACGAGTCTAATGGTACTATTGGCATATTTTTTATATCTCGAGCCCCAGGGACACGCTTTTCGATGTCTGTGTCCGAACGGGTTCGAAATAGGTCAAAAATTTACCAATATGATATTTTTAAACAAACTCATATTACTATGAGCTATTCTACATATTTAGCTACGCCTCGGCCTCTAGGGTTAAGGGCACTAGGTTGTCGGACTTAGGCTATTGCATTTCGATTAAAGTTTCCGGGTGATTTTTCCGGTTTAGGTCTTGGCCACATTGGAAACTGATATTTTATGTTTATACAACATATTTAATTTGAGAAATTTATTTTACATTTTATTTTTGTAAGTATTTAATATCTTTTAACGTTTTTGGAATTCTTGAATTGCGTTTCATTTCCGAATGTTAATCATTATTTCCTTTTTAATAATTCATTTTTGGGATCTATATTACCCGACTTTATGAACCGGAGTCACGTATGGAATTTGTCGTACGTAGTGGCTTTGGAATTGTAGCATGTTGAGTTCTTACTTTGTTTTTGGGAATTCTTATTTTTCCCAAGATTCGGAAATTTTTCGAGTTCGTTCGTGATTTAAGACTAGTTGAAATTCGGTTTTAATTTGGAGTGATTTTTAGGGTTTATTTTCGAAGTTCATCTTAAAATTATTTATTGAAATTTTCCGGGGCTTACACAGACTTACCGGCCTACTTGCCCATATAGACTTTCAGGCTCCTACTAGCTCATGTAGACTTTCCTGCTCCTACTAGCCACCACTACAACTCCTCGTTTCCCTACACGAAGAATAGTTGCAAAAAATAAATGTGACTCATAATATGGTATGCATGAGTTGTTCTTGATATTGGTTTATTCAATTATTATCAATTTCGAGTTAAATGTGGCCAAAACAATATTTATCATACCATTGCAAGAAAACATAAGTTATTCATCAATTTCTCTTTCGATATACTTAGCTTTTATTCAACAACCACATCATTCAATCATGAATCCATATCACACAACATTTATTCATTCATCTTTTTCCTTACTCCTTAGTACTACTACTTACAAGCACAATCAAGGAAATGTAATTGGTAAGGGATTAACTCACTCCATGACGACCGGTCCTAGTCGAAATAATCTTTCGGGTATGCAATATCGATTTCTTCTTCACCTAAAAAAGATCAAATACTCAAAATGAGTATTTCATAGCATTTCTATTTTAAAGATTCTAAATCTATCTCGGAATTGCGGTAAAATCATATTGAAGGAAGTTACAACTTAAAATGGCCATAATTGCTCATTTTAACTTGAAATTTCGCATATTATATGTCGTTTTCTACCTACTCGAAAAGATCTATCCATCTGTAAGGTTACTTTTACTATAAAAGGTCATTTGGGTCTCAGTTTAGAAGGGTACAAATCTAATATGAAAAATTCTTTTCTTGAAAAACAACATTTTTTATTGCTTCATTTACTAAGACTTGTTTAAGTAAAACTCAAATATGTATATACTTGAAAAGAAGTCCTTATGTATATAAATAGACTCATAATTTATGCATGATGCTATAGGTGTTGTCTTATTTAATCGATTCCCTTAAAACGACCTTTTCTAGTGTTTTGGAAAATTTGAATTTGCTAGACTTTTACTTTATGGGGTTGAAGTAACTTATAAATTTTTGGTTGATAAAAAATCTAATATTCTATGTTTTGATTCTTTAGTTTATCAAAAATGAGTTGAAAATAAAGTTTGGTCTTTTGATTTTATCTACCAATTGAAAAATAGAGTTTCCAAAAAGTTTTCATTGGTAGTACTTGATGAGTTTGTTTATTTTCATTTTCCTTGTAAGTTGATTTTCTTGAAAACTTATTTAGCTATTGGTTTAGAAAGTTGGTAAAAATAGTATCAAGTTATTGTGTATATATATATCAAGATTTCCTTTTGTTATTTGAAAAGAAAATATCTTTAGATTTTGAAGAAACTTCTTCTATTATTAGTTTGAAATTTCATGATGAGTTTATATAAATTTTTAAAAGAAATTTAATTGAAAAAATTTTCCTAAGTCTTTGGGAAAAACATTTATTTAGTGATAAAATCTTATTCTTTCATAAAAAAGATTTCCTTTTTATTTGGACAATAACTTATTAGTCATGCATGAATATGATCATGTAAAAAATAAAAATATCACAAGATAAAATAGTAAAGAATATAAGAAGTAAGTAAGTATATTAATAATAATTGTCAAGTATTGGGAGCCTTAGCTTCTTCAAGGCTTCCCAGGACTAACAATATACTAGTCCCAAAAGAAAAAGAGAATTGTTTTGACTTAATGAGGATAAGTCGAAGACTAGAAAGACTAGTCTTAAAACAACTTGAATAGTAAATAAATTGCAAGGTAAGGAAATAAAGTGTAAGGAAGGTAAATAAATTACAATAACAAATAAGCTTATATGCTCTAAGAGATATATATAACTACATAGATATATTTAGTTAGATAAACATAAGAACAATATAAAGGAACAAAATAGATTCATAAACAAGAACAAAATATGAATATATTGTTTCTTTCCTAACCTCCATGGGTTTAGAAAACACACACTATATTCATACTAAGCAAATGAACATATAGAAAGCTTAGACTATTACCTATAGAAGAAGAAGAAACTAGAGAAAATTTGAGAGAGCTTTTGGAGAGATTTTGAGAGAGTAATTGTTGTATATAAAAGGTTTGAAAGAAATGTAAGGAGAATGTGGTATTTATAGGAAAAAGTAGAGGGAAATTTATGTTAATTAAATAAATGGAAATTGAAATAATTTAAGAGGAAAAGAGAGAGAGGCCAGCGCAATTTGTGAGGAGGAGAGAGAGGAAATTTATATTTTTGTATTTTTGTTGACGAAAAGTAAGATATGAGAGATGTGAAGTTATATTGGAAATGAAAATTATAAGAAAATAGGTGTATAGGTTGTAAGAGTAGGTTGTAAGGAAATTATAGATAGTATAGAATAGTAATGAATAGTGTAATGTAAAGTAGCTATGATAAATAAAGTACCAGTAGTAAGAAAATACGCGTATAATTGTGATATCTAATATTTTTAGCTATCGAAAAATTATAAAACTGATATTTTTGAAAATTTTATATCTTTACGAGTCTAATGATATATCTGGAATATTTTTAGTATTCTGAGCCCCGGGACATGCTTTTCAAAAATTGTATCTGATTGGGCTCAAAACAATTCGCAGTTTAACTAATCTAATATTTTTAAGCTTTCTCATGTTATTATGAACTATTCTACATACAAATATCTCACTTACTCACTTAGGGTTACAAACATGGGATTGCCGGGCTTAAATGGTTGCATCTGACTAGGGTTTTGTTGACTTTAAGATTTCTGGTTGACATTCTAATTAGGGTTTAAGCTTAACTGATCATAAAACGTTGGGGGTTTACACATTTTTTACCCTACTCATCAATACTCACCATCCTAAGGAGTTCATAACTTATATCTAAATGATTTAAAACATGTTGCTCTGATACCAATTAAGTTGTAACGCCCTAAAATAAGGACATTACAACTCGCCATGTGTCCTCTTTTAAAAACACACCAAGGCTAAAATTCTAAATCACAAGTATGCATAATATAAAACTTCATAAACTCTTCTAAAGGATACCTATTTAAGTCATATCATAAACAATTCTTTTAAAGAAAACACTTTGTTGGCATAAACTAGAGTCAACCTCTCTAATAGTCCAAAAACTCAAATATAACTTATGATAATATCAAAATTTATAAAAGGAAATTTTTAAAATATCATATCATCTTCCAAGTCTATCTTTAAGGTCTAAAACATCTTAAATGTTAATAGGATAGTCTATTCCACTAACATCTTCCCCCTCATCCACATAAATGTCATATCCTGATATGTCAAACAAAACTGGATCCTCACTTACTCCTGAAAATGATAAAAGAATGAGCGAAAATGCCTAGTACGCCAAACTACATATAAAATGCAAATGCCACACAACATATACATATTTTAATGCAACTAATCCTAATGTAACTTGTAAACCCCCAAAGTTTTGACAACCGATTAAGCTTAAACCCTAATTGGAAGGTCAACCGAAAACTCTAAAGTCAACAAAACCCTAGTTAGAAGTAACAAGTTTAAGTTCGACAATCCCGTGTTCGCAACCCTAAGTGAGTAAATAAGAGATTAGTATGTAGAATAGTTTGTAATAACATAAGAAAGCTTAAAAAATATTAGATTAGTAAAACCGCAATTCGTTTTGAAGCCAAATAGATACAGTTTTTGGAAAATGTGTCCCGGGCTCGGAATAGTAAAAATATTCCGAATATACCGTTAGACTCATAAAAATATAAAGTTTCAAAAATATGAGTTTTATAATTTTTCGATGGTTAAAAATAAAAAATATCGCAATTATACATGTATTTTCTTACTACCGATACTTTATTAGTCACATCTACTTTACATTACACTATTCATTACTATTCTATACTATTCAACTATCTCTACTTTTTTTAACACCTACTCTTACACTCTATACACCTATTATCTTTACTTTTTATTTTTTTCATAACTTTATATCACATCCACTTTACATATTATTACTATTATTTCACAAAATACAAAAAAATCACATCTCCCTCTCTCCTCCTCCCCATGGCCGGCACACACCACAATCCCCCTCCCCCCCCCCTCTTTTTCACCAATATTTTTTCTTTTTCAATTATTTTTAATCACACAAATTCACTCTTCACTTTCTTATAAATACCCTCCTCTTCTTTCATTTCTTTCACACTTCATCTACCCACAAATTCACTACCAAAAACTCTCTGAAATTTTCCTCTCCAAACACTCGCCCAAAACTCTCCCAAAATACTCTCAAACCTCCTACATACACAAAACCCATTCACATATACTACTCCAAAATCCTCTTTAGGTAAAAACTTCTTTCCATATTTCTTTCTACCATGTTATGTAACTTTACATAACCATGGTGTGAGTTTCTTAAACTTGTTGTTATGAAAGATACACTATGTTCATGTATTGTTCTTGCTCATGAAAATCTATTTCTCTATTTATGTTGTCATTATGTTTTGCACATATTATTGTTGATATTATGCTAACTTCATATATATATTATATATATATTTAACTAAATATAATTATGTACTTATATATAATCTTTAGAGCATATAAGCTCATTTGTTTTTTATTTACTTTCAAGTTATACAATTTATTTATTTATTTCATATTGTTTTAAGACTAGTCTCTAGTTTTAGACTTGTCCTCATCAAGTAAAAACAATTTTTATTTTCTTTTCGAGACTAGTCCATTCTTAGTCCGAGAGCCTTGATTTAAAGCTAAGACTCTTAATACTTGATTTATATTATTTTGCTATTTATTTTGTTGTTATAATTTTGCTTGTTATTATTCTCGTACTCATGCAATTTAAATATTGTTGTCTAAACCACCAAGTTAAACTATACTTTTTTATAAAAAGAGAATTTTGCCACCAAAAGAAATTCCTAAAAGAAATTTAGAATTAATTAGAGGAATTTACTTTATCAAAACTTTAGAAAGAACTCATTATGATTTTGGAAATATTATCATTTTAAAAGATTTTTCCTTACCATAACTTTAGAAGTAATAGAATTATTTTCTAAAGATAAGGAAGATGAATCCTTGTGTGAAAATGTTCTTTTGAAACATAATATAAAAAGAAATTGTAAATTTTCAATCTAAGATTTACAAAGTACAAATGATACATGGAAAACTAATAGGAAAAATGATATAAGCATTGAAAGCTTCAAAAAGGAAAAATAGAAATTCATTTTTTTGATAGAAAGTCATCAAAGAAAATAGTAAAATAGATGTAAAATACTTTTTGAAAAAAAAAAAGAATCAAAATATCCATTTTAAAGGATTTACAAAAAAAAAAATTCTTGTAAATTATGATTTTTTTAAACTTATAACTAACGTTGTTTTACTAAAGAATTGTTGGTTGGACAACAAATACTTGAGCATGCATGGAATATGAGCTATGTAGCCATAAAAAGGAATTTTTCGACTATATAGATGACTAAGTATTTACCAAAACAATTTTTGAATGATTTGATGATTAAAACAAAAGTTTTGGAAGTGGGTGTAAGCCCTGGAAAATTTCAGTAAATAATTTAAAGATGAACTTCGAAAATAAACCCTAAAAAATCACTTCAAATTAAAACCGAATTTCGACAAGTCCTAAATCATGAATGAATCAAAAACTTTCTTAATCATGAGAAAATGAAAATCCTTAAAAATAAAATAAGAACTCAGTGGTCTTCAAATTCAAAACCACTACGTACGAAAAATTCCATATTTAACTCTGGCTTATAAAAACGGGTAATATAAAGCCCAAAAACAAATTATTAAAAAGCAAATAACGATTGACTTTCAAAAATATAACTCAATTCAAGTATTCCGAAACATTAAGAAATATTAAATACTTACAAAAATGAAATGTAAAATAAATTTCTCAAATTAAATATGTTGTATAAACATAAAATATCAGTTTCCAATTTGGCAAAGATCTAAACCGGAAAATCACCTGAAAACCCCCAGTGGAATACAATAGTCTAAGTCTGGCGACCTAGCGCTCTTAACCCTAGAGGCCGAGATGTAGTTTAAATGTGTAGAATAGCTCGTAGGAATATAAGTTTGTTTAAAATATCAGGTTGGTAAATTTTTGACCTAATTCGAATCCATTCGGATACAGACTTCGAAAGCGTGTCTCGGGGCTCGAGATATCAAAAATACCAATAGTACCGTTAGACTCGTAATTTCATAAGATTTTCAAATATATCAATTATAGAATTTTTCGGGTTATAAAAGTTACAGTTATAACCTTTTATCGTATTTCCATTATTACCGGTAATTGATTAGTCTTTTGCACTATTCATTTTTATTTCATTACAAAATTTTATTATTCTTTTAAAGCCTTATATTTTTAGATAAATATTTTATATGTTATAGAAAATTTTGTTTTTCTAAAATTTAGTTTTTTTGGTCTTTACGGGATCAAATTCTGTTTAAGACCCGATACTAAAAATAAAATAAATTAATTTAATAATTGAAAAATATTTTAAAAATATTTTTATTTCATAAAAATTTTTTATAATTTTTCGGGTTATAAAAATATTATTTATAGCCCATATTCGCGTATTTTGATCATACCGGTAACATAATTGTTAAAATACTAAAATAATTCAAATAATTATTTAATTTTAATTATGAAAAAATCTGCTACAAATATTTGGAATAATTTTTCTAATTTTATTTTATTTTTTTATTTTATTAAGAAAGTATTTTACAACCCATACCTTCAAGTACACCTTACACATATCACTTCCTTTTCACTTCAATCTTTCTACACATTATTCCACACTTCATGACAGATTTTGACCCTCTTCTTGGCTGCCTTGACTCTTGAATTACTCCAAAAATTAATTAAAATAACCTTCTTTCAATCCTTCTTAAAGAAGCTACACATACACATTTATTACACAATTTAATTACAAGTCAAAATTCAACAAAACACTCTCTCTCTCTCTCTCCCAATTCATGCCAGCCCCCCCATCATTTTCTGCCTTTGTTTTATTTTTTCTCTTCTTTTATTCAATTAAAACACTTATTTTCTCTCTCTCCTTCGTTTACTCACTTTCCCTCTTTCATTCCTTAGCCTTTTTTTTCTCATTTTCCTCTCTTTCTTTCTTCTTTTTATTCTTGTTTCTTCAAGAACACAAGCTGCCCCCCATCTCTTCCATTAGCTTCCACTCATATTTCTTGAAGATTTCTAAGCAAATCTTCATCTCAAAGCCTCCATAGGTGATATAGGTAAAGTGTAATGAAGGTTTCATGCATCAAATGACTTTCCATAAGCTTAAAAGCTTAGGATGATGATACCAATAATGAAACACTCCTTTTCTCCACTTTTATTATCTTGTATTATAATTATTTTCTTATTTAAAGTTGATATATATTGTAGATCTAACTTTTTGTAGCTTTGATTTTTGTTTATGCCATAGATCTTGCTATTTAAGTTATTATTCTTGTTATTACTTATGATTTATGCATATATTTCTCATTCACATGTGTTCATGCATTCAAAACTAGTTTAGAAGACTAGATCTAGTTGTTTTAGGTCCATACATGCATTAGACTTTGTTTTATGTTCATATATGACTTGTAGTGGCATGATGATAGTAGAGATGTTTTAGAAAAACTCAAGATCTATTTTATTTTCATCAAAAATCATTTTTGAAATTCGGATGAAAATGGAATCATAATTAGAAAAGTCGTTTTTCAACTTCAAATGTGTATTTTTCATTTAAAATGAAGGACTTAGGGTATAGATAACATAAATGAAAGATTTTGATGAGTAAAGTTTAGATCTATGAGTTTAAAGTTTATTTTCATGGGTTTCATTTAGGTGTATGTTCATATTTTGTCACGCCCCATAGGGTATCCTAAACGTAACAGTTCGCCACATACTAAACAAGACTCTCGAATTCCCTATCCGAGCCCTTCGGGAGTCTTATAAAGATGTAAAGCGTTCCTTTACGACAATAGAATACTTCAACAAATGGAGTTAAACAGTTTATCATGGCATTCATTAGCCATAGATAATAAACCAAAACCCATAATTATACTTTACAAAATCTAAGGGGCATTCCCCCGCAAAATAATATCAAGTCCATTACAGTCATCCAGAGTCCTTTAGTTTCCAACAGGAAGTCTATACAAAAAGAATGA
This sequence comes from Combretum micranthum, assembly GCA_024138025.1. Taxonomy (NCBI): domain Eukaryota; kingdom Viridiplantae; phylum Streptophyta; class Magnoliopsida; order Myrtales; family Combretaceae; genus Combretum; species Combretum micranthum. The sequence goes on along the minus strand of JAMXBD010000394.1, from coordinate 187,869 downwards.
AGTAAACTTCTATGGGAAACTCCTATCTCCGGTACCTGTGCTGTGGCTTGCCTCGGTCTAAGCCAGATAAACTCGTGCTACAATAAGTAAAAGCTATGGGGGCGTAAGCTAACTAGCTTAGTGAGTAATAGCTTCCATAACACAATTAAGTACAATTCATTCAAACAAGTGATTATTCAAGCAAGTGTATGCATCAAACAAATGAGTTCAACAAACATATGACCAACCGGAAATCATATGTGGATGGACTTGCGCCCTCTATCCCGGGTTAGCAGATTAACGAATCCTGCGGTACGACGCCGTTTAAGCTCACGGTCAACGAACAATATTTCGTTTTATGGATCACGATTAACCAACAAATTCATTTTATGGATCACGATTAACCAACATATTTTTTTATGGATCACGATTAACCAACCAATGCGAATGCTCCATCCCCATCGTGATATGAATGAATCCAATTACAATTGAAGTCGAATATACATTAGTTCAATTCTTTTAGGTGACCAACAATTATTCGCAAACAAATCAATATAAATTCTAGCTAAACAAGCAGCAGCAGCTTAGCACTCGGTTTCGATATTCCTTAAGTCCAACTTCACATATCAACAACAGACAAGTATATAATTCCCATATACCCCATCATGCATAATCATCTTTTTATCTTTGCCTAAACAACTAGTGCCACTATCAGTACAATCACAAACAATAATTGAGAACAGAAGTAGTACTCACTCGGCCATTGGACGCCGGTCTTTCTAGTAGTAATAATCGGGCGGTAAGGTGTCGTCCTGCTCGAGATCACCTACCAAGTAAGAATAATCCTAATGAGATTCTCATCATGTAACTAATTCAAGCTATGCATCTAAACTAGATGAATTCGGAATTCTCGCTATTTGCGGAAGCTCCGACTTAAAACGGCCATAACTTGGTCATTTTAACTCGGAATTTCGCAAATTTTATATCGATTTTATCTACTTCGAAAGATCTATCTATTTCTAGTATTATTTTCAAGTTTTGAAAGTAGTAAGGCCATGGAACAGTGGGATCAGTTCTGTTCTGCCCCTTTCTCAATTTCCAAAAATTGTTTTGCTTTTGATGAGAAATGTTCCTAGTTGATGATTCATGGATGAATGGTATAGGAATGAATTACTAACATGAATGCCATGTAATGAACTCAATATATGCATGGTCATGATGATTTTTTTGATGATAAACCCTTAGGAACTCCTAATTGTTACAAAATTACATAAAGGTTATCTCTAAAAAGCTATTCTTCTCAACTTTACATTCCTTAGGGTTTCTTTGATTTTTATTCTTGAAATTCACTTGTTACCTAAATAAAAATGAGTTCTTTAAGTCTATATTAATCATGGCCTTCATTCATGCATAAAAATCCCCATTTTTCATTTGGTAAACATGTTTTTAAATAGGCCCCTTGTAAAAATCCGAATTTTTTGAAATTTCATTTTCTTGCATTTTCCTTTTGGGAAATCTTGTTTAATGCATTAAAATTTCAAGCTCCAATATATATCATCCAAGGACTTCATTTAGCTTATAAAACATCCAATTTAGACTTAGATACTAAGTGTTCTTGTAGGCATGAACCTAAATTACGAATTTGACTATTGATCCACATATCAATATTTTTCATTCTAACTCCACCTCTTGTTTTACATTCTTATCATGCCTAAACTCATCTAAGCTTATGAAAATCATTCCTTCAATATACCTATTACACATACCCTTCATTTTTCTTGTGAAACATGAGTTTAAAAGTGACTTTGGTGGTTTTTAAAGTAGGGTTTCAATTTCATCCGAATTTCCAACATTTCATATTTGACAAAACCTTTCTTTTTCAATGTTCTTGCCTTCTATATATGAAGATCCACTATCTAATACACCTATACATGAACAAGACTACATTTTTATGATCATCAATGCATGAAAATCAAAATAACTCTATGATCATACATGTAAATGAAGATATGGATGTCTAAACATTAGATCTACTAACTATAATGCATGAATCATAACTCTCATGGCATGAACATCAATATATGTACAAGATCTCTACTTTACATGTATGAACAAGTTGATATTTCAAACAAAACTCTTTCAAATACTAGATCCACTTCTTGTGATGGCTTCAGATTCTTATAGTAGTGTTTTCATGTCCCTTGCTCATGCTCATTGGGATAAATGGTGGAAAACACACAAGAATGATCCTGCCATTACAAGATTTGGGATGAACAAGCCTTAAAATCAACCTATCAATGGAGTCTTGGAGTAGAAAAGAGGAGAAAACAAGTTGAAATTGTGAGAGTGGGGGAGGGGGTAGCTCACGGCACAAAGGAGGAGGAAGGAGAGAGTTTTTTTTTTTTCTCTTTTACAAAAATTTGAAACAAGTAAAATGAAGAGAGAGAGAGAGAAAAATGTGTTTATATATGTGTAAATTAGGGTTTGTTAATGAATAAAAATTGTAAAAATAAATCAAATGAGGAAATTCGTATTATGTGTAGATCTTAGATTTGAACTTAGACAAAAATTGTGAAATTCGTATTTTGGCAAAACCCCTATTTGAAAACCACTTTTCAAGTGTCAAAATGTATTTTTTACTTGAGAAAATGAAGGCCTAATATATGTATATCATCAGACTTCTTTCTACAAGAATCAAAGGTGATTTTCAAAAGTTATTTTTAAAATAAAAATTCTATTTTCGGATTTTGGCCAAGGCATATTTTAAAAACATGTTTTCCAACTCAAAAATAGAGTTTTTATTTAAGAAATGAAAGGCTCTTAAGATATGATATGTAAGGAATGGATTTTCATAAGCTTGGATAGATTTTATCAAAAGATATGACCAAAAATAAATTTTGTAAATTCGGATCCCAAAGAAGACCAATTTTTAAAACCCATGTATCAACTCCAAAAATCATGTTTTATGTGAAAAATGAAGGGTATAAGTAATAGGTATCTTTAAGGAATGATTTTTACAAGTTAAAATGAGTTTAGGCATGAGTGATGTGTAAAACAAGTAATGGAATTAAAATGGAAAATTTTGAGTTAGTGATCAGATTGTTAAATTCGTAATTTGAGATGATGCATATGTAATCGCTTAATATTTGAGCTCAAATTGCAAGTTTTATGTGTTAAATGAAGTCCTTAGATAATTGATATAGTAAAGCCTTAAATTTTAATGCTTTAAACAAGTTTTTCCCAAAGGAATCATTCAAAAAGTGGATTTTCTAAAATTCGGATTTTTGAGTAAATCATATTGTAAAACATATTTGCAAAGTGTAAAATGCAAATTTTTGTGTAAAAATAAAGTCCTTAGTGGTTATGTATTATTGAGCCCTAATTTTCTAAATATCAAATGATTTTTACTTGAAAGAATCACTCAAGAACTAATTTTTACCAAATTCGGATTTTGGAATCAACTCTACTTGAAAACATGTTTACAAAGTGCAAAATGAAAATTTTTATGTAGAAATGAAGGTCATAAGTAATAGATATAATGAAGACTCAATTTTAACAAAAATAATTATATTTTCTTAAGTAATAAATCCAAAACAAATGGAAATAATCAAAGTTAAGAAACTAGTATTCTTAAAAGTAGTTATCCTTGAAGTCTTGTAATATAAGGAGTTATAAAATTTTCTTTTAGCAAGAATCATCAAGATCATGCATACATTAAGCTCATCTCATGTCATTCATGTTAGGGAATCACTCATATTGCATGTGTAGCTAATTTATATAGTAGGAACATTATAAACATTTACAAAACTATTTTTCGAAATCGGAAACCGTTACTGATCAGATCTGATCCCTCTGTTCCGAGACCTAAATGTTTTCAAAACTTGAAAATAATATTATAATTAGATATATCTTTTGAAGTAGATAGAAATCGATATATAATTTGCGAGATTCCGAGTTAAAATGACCAAGTTATGGCCGTTTTAAGTTGGAATTCCCGCTTAGGACGAGAATTACGAATTTGATAGTTCGTATAAAATCGTTTGGATTAGTTAGAGTTGAAATACTTATTAGAATATTTTTTCCTTTTTAGGTGACTCCGATATCGACGATTCCATACCACCGGATTACTTGTACTAGAAGACCGGTGATCCAATGGCCGAGTGAGTTTTCTCCTTATTTTGTTATCTTGTTTGTGCTTGTAGCTAGTTGCAGTAGAATTATAGGCACAAGATAAAAATCGATATGAATGGGGATGGGATATATGATGAGACTGTGATGAATGTATGCCAAAGAATACTAAAGCATATCGAAACCATGATTCGATTGGATAACTGCACTGTTCATATTATTTCTGTTATATGTGTGATATTGGTTGGTCACTCTAAAGAATGTATAAATGTTTTTGACCTAAGTAAAAATTAAATTGGTCACGTATCGCATCGGACATATTGCATTTGGTAGCATGCTACTCCTACGCAGATCGATCGATATGGTCCGTCAATGCCTCGTTTGGATAACGAGCCCAGTGCCAGAGCTCATTCAGGGGTACTAAGGCGTATGTGGATGCATTCCTTGATGAGCCTAGCCGAGTCGAGTGCTAAGAGCTGAGGGCTTGGGGAATAGATGATGTGCTATAATTAGTATTGAATTTTTATCCAGCAAGTGTACTGGGCCTTATCTTGTATTAGCATGAGTCAAGTGTTGATCCCACAGAGATCTATTAACTACTAGACAGTTATCAACTAATACTAATATCTAGGCAATTGATCTTTTTGAATGATTAGATTAAGACTAAATTATCTAATTAAGTATCTACTATGAATGCAATGAGCTTTTGAAGAGAGTGATATGTTATAAAAATATGGGAAGGAGCAGAATCCACTTTAAACTATTGCCAATCAACTTGAATTCATGTTATAATGATAATTAGATTTATGAATATTCATAAAAAATTGTCAAGATTTAAAAACAGAGTTAAAAACCTTTTAAACCACAAAATAATTCAATAGCTTCCGCTAAATAAATTATTAGTGGAATCAAAATTACAATTATAAACCTTTCAATTCTATAATTGACTAATACTTTATATTAACATCCCCTAATTCCTTAGTGAGAAATCAATATAAAACATTGCATTAATATTCATGGACAATTTCTAAATTAGATTAAACTCCGCCGCTTCCGCAATTGTAATTCAATCTCAATTTATGAATTCATATGAACTCTAATTTCCCTTCCGAGTTATTAGAATTCTTATACACCAAAAATATGATGAATAATCAGAATTCAATATGAATATTTCATGATTCTAACTATTTTATAATATAATTTCAAAGATCATTTTAGCATGTTTAAAGCTTCATCAACTTCCCACAAAAAGGATTTAGCTACACATGGATGATGATTCAACAATCAGATAAGAAATTGCAAATGATTTCATTATGATCAAAATATTCAGATATATGAATTGCATAAAAGGAAAAGATCAGATATCACCAATTCAATATATCAAAGCTTCACTTGCAAATTCTTGAAAAACTTCAATATCTCTTCAAAAATCTCTATGGAATGCTAATTCTAATCTATATATTGTAGTGTATTTCAGAGCTACTTAGGTTGATTTCTTGGATGTTCTTGGATGATTCTAAAAGTGAGGAGAAGATCCCCTATTGATAGGAAAAATTTCGTGCAAGACATTAAATGAAATTTGCCGTTTCACTTCGTACGCCGGCAGTTATGGATTCTACGTCGGCGGCTTACAGGCGGCGTATCTTCAATTTCTCCTTTACGCGGGCAGTGCACTGGCAGCCTTCAATATCAGTTTCACATGTAGGCCGCTTCTACGCCTGTGGCTTAGACGTAGATCTAGCCGGCGTATGTGATCAGAAATGAAGCGTTGGGCTGATTTACAATGAACGCCGTTCCAATGCCGGCGGCTTACATACCGGCGTAGACATTCCAACAGATATGTCTCTTCAATTTCCTCCAAGCATTTGATATCTTCATGTCGCTTCAGATCTATGATGTACACTGCCTCAACTTCGGTGGCTTAGGAGCCGGCGTATGCTGTAACTCCTTGTGCACTGGTGACTATCCAATTCTGAGCTGCCAGCCTTCAAGTACGCTGGCTTCTTCATCTTCTACGCCGGCAGCTTTGAGGCGGCTTTTAGTGTGGTTGGAACTTATGCTCGGCAAAGTTGGCAGTGCTAGCAACGGCCTTGGGTGTAAGCCGTCTAAACACCGACTGCTTTGAATGTTGAAATGCCGGCCTTGACTTCAATTTTTCCTATTTTCGATTCAAAGTCTCTTGTTTTGATTTCTTTGTCCAAATTAGTCCTGAAACATAAAATTTAATCAAAACAAATATCCATTCTAGCTCTTTTAAACATCAACAAATTGTATAAAATATGATCTTATCAATTCCCCCACACTTGAACTTTTGCTTGTCCTCAAGCAAAATAATGAAGAACAACATGAAATCTCTTATAGATGGTACAATTTTTCCAATTTAATCACAATTTCTTTAACTTGTTTTTCTTGTATCTACTGCTCTAACCACACCAATTTCTTGTAATTAGAGTACTATGATCAAAATTTAGGAGTTAATCCAAACAAAACAAGTTTTAATCTCAACTTTTAACAAAAGAACATTCTATTCAAAAGCAAATACTCAATCCACTAAGGAAAAATACTCATTTAAACTTCATTGGATTTCTAGTTTTTGTATATATATTCTAAGTAACACAAAATGAAAGCATGTGGTATCTACTTTTTCCTTAGAATTTCTCCTTCTTTATTATAAGTCTCCTTCCTTTGCATATTTGCATTCATTTTTCTTTTTGGGAGGTTTTTGCCTCCATCTTTTTACTTTTCAAAGCTCAAAAATTGAACTTTTGCCATTCTTCCCTTCTCATTACAGTGAGTTTATTGAGTCGGCATATCCCAGGCTCATCACCTAAGTGACCAGGTTTCAAAATAGCCCTAAGAACTCTTCCTCACTTTAACATTCAAGTTCAGATACTCATAACTCAAAATTTCAAGTCAGAGGAGTAGTGGCTATGCTTGTTTCTTTCTTTTTGAATGCAATAACAATATCAAAGACTTATTTTTATGAAGGATCACTAAGTTTAAAAGTTTCTTCTACCTTTTTCACTAAGTGTTAAAATTCAAAGAATATATACAAACTAAAATTTCCAAGAAGTATACCTGTTTATTTTTCACAAAAGGACTCGACCAGCTCTTAAATTTCCAATTCCAAAGTAAAAAATAAAGTAAACTTGTTCCTTAAGGATTTTACAACTTAATTTTAACTTAGTAAACCAATCACAACAGCAGGTGAGTAAGATACTTTCACAAGTCAATTTCATTGATTTTCAGTCTTTACTTTGTACTATCTCCAATTTGAAGAGATTTTTGAAAAAAATTTGGCAGAATTTCTTCATAATTTGCTTTCAAACCAAAAGTACAAGGTGAAGATTTTCAAATAAAAATAACAGCAGACAATAGATCATATTTATCACTTCAATTCAACACTTCATGCAATTTTTCGCTTCCCCCACACTTCAACCAAACAGTGTCCTCACTATTTTGCAACAAATAAAAAATAGGAAAGGAATAAGAAATGAATTGGATACTTCCCTGAAGTCAGTCGTTTCATAGTCATCAAAATTTTGCATTGCAAGAGAATTTGCTTTGATGGCTTTCCTGAAATCACTACAAAAGAAAAACAAAAAAACAAAAAAATAAAAGCAAAAATAAAAGCAGAGAAAATAATAAAGGAGTTCACCCACAGGAACTTGGGTACTCAATAAATATACAGGCCAATAAGAATAAAAATAATAAAGATCAAATGAGAGTTAGCAGGGTCTCTAGCTCTCTGGCCCTGGACCCTGTCTGCTGCTACCCTCAGGAGTATGTCTCTGAGTGTCTCCTGGGCTGGCTGTCCATGTGTGCTCTGAACTGAGCCTATCTGAGTGAGTGACTCGGAGGAAGTCTGATATGTCATGCCAACCCTTGTCTCTGGGCTAATGCAGCAAATGGCCATCTTCAACGCCTCAAAGATAGTCTTCCGAAACTTCTTATTCTTCTTCCTTTCCTTCTCTTGACTATCCCCGAGCTCCTGGCTTTGGCGCTTTAGCTCCTCAACATCTAGCCTAAGCTGGTCCATACCATACGCTGATGAAGTGCCTGCAGGAGGAGGAGGAGCGGATGTGGATGGAATCTCAAATGGAGCATCTCCAGGAAAGATATCCTGGAACTCGACCTCCTCCAAAACCGGTGGCTGTGCTCCTCTGGGGTTTTTCAGCAATCCTTAGCCTCAGAATGGTGCAGATGTTATCTTCTTGCACTCAAATACCTCATCATCCTGTGGAGGCTAAAAAATGTCCATCCCTTTCAGCAGTCTAGTGATGTAGCCTCCACAACACAGGCCTCGAGTCCTCGTCATCTGCCTGCCGGTATATAAAGTTCGCTACCTCCACCCCAAGGTCAATCCTATAGCCTCTAATAAGGCTAAACAAGTAGAACATGTCGAACGTAGTCACCTTGCTGTGACTGGTCTTCTTGCAACTCAGGGTGTGTGTAAGAATATGGTGGAGTAGCTTGTGCTCAACAGCACGAAAGATGTGGCCAAAGACTGGAGGGGACAAAGGGCTCATTTGCTCCTACTAGCTGAAACCAATATGCCTCCTGGGTCATGTGATCTGCCCCCTCAGGCCAACTGTTCAGCAGATTCCTATTGTCTGCTTCATTATCATACAGTCCTAGTAGTGGCCTATCTGCTTCAATTTCACCTCTCTAATATGCCCGAATACCTGGAATTGGAAAGTGGACTCCTCTCTATCTGGAATGTTCTTCAGTGTGGACAAGAACTCTATTGTCAAGTTCTTATATGCCGGCTCCCAAAAATCAAATAGTCGGATCCAAGCTGGATCCTGGACAATTTCTCTAATCTGGTCAATGATCCCAAATTCATCCAGCAGGCACCAGTCTAAAAACTGGGTATTAAGAAATCCATTTTCATGAGCCTCTTCTTCCTATCCTTCGTGTACTGCTAACTAGACAGCAGATTTTGGTTCTGTGAACTCGATGTAAAGGCGTTAGTGGTCTTTTGTCGCTTTTGTCTCGAAGCCATTCCTACAAATAATCTGAACCCAAGTAGAATTAAGGAATGCACAATTTGTAAACCCCTAAATTTTCGGAATCGGTTTAGCATAAAACCTAAACCGGAAGTCAAACGAAACCCTAAAGGTCAACAAAACCCTAGTTTATCGTATCCATCTAAATTCGGCATTGCCGTTTTCTTTGGCCCTGGAAAACGAAATTAGGATAATTAGCTAAAATAGTTCATAATAACCATAGGTTTTATAAAAATTTCAGTTTCGCGAAATTCGGGTGTCCTTCGAACCCGAATGGACACAGTTCTCGAAAAACATGTCCGGAGGCCTGGAATAGTAAAAATATTCCGAATATACCGTTAGACTCGTAAAAATATAAGTTTTCCAAAAATATCAGTTTCGTAATTTTTTGGCAAGTAAAAATAACAGATATAGCTATTATACGTGTATTTTCTTACTACCGGTACTTTAATTGTCATATCTACTTTACATTACACTATTCATTACTATTCTACACTATTCTTTTATCTCTACTTTTTCTTACACCTACTCTTACGCTCTACATAACCTATAATCTTAACTTTTTATCTTTCCCATAACTTTACATCATATCTACTTTACACATTACATCTTTCATTTATCAAAAAGTCACAAAATTAAATCACATTCCCTTTCTAAAGGACAATGGCCAGTGCTACCTTCCCCCCCCCCCCCCCCCCCCCCCCCCCATGCCATCAATTTGTTTCAATTTTTCTTTAATTTAATCACACAAAAACCCCTACTCAATTTCCTATAAATACCCCCTTCCTCTTTCACTTCTTTCACACCACTTCTACACTAAAATTACTCTCTCAAAATCTCTCAAGAATTCTCTTCAAGAAGTTCTTACAAGAAAAGCTCTCTTTAGTCTCTCTTTAAGTAAGCTTTCTTCAAGAAAATCTTCTAAGCTTTCTTCATGTTCATCTACTTAGTATGAGCTTAATGTGTGTTTTCTAAAACCATGAAGGTTAAGAAAGCAATAATAGGTTCATACTTTGTCTTTGTTCATAACCATAATTCCTTTATGTTCATGTTTCCTTTATATTCATTTATGTTTCTCTTATGTTCATTTATGTCTCTTTTATGTTCATAACTATCTACTATATCTATATAGCTATATATACTATTTAGAGCATATAAGCTCATAATCTTGTAATTTATTTACCTTTCATGCAATTTATTTACTTCAATGCAATTTATTTATTCCAAGTTGTTTTTAAGACTAGTCTCTAGTCTTAGACTTGTCCTCATCAAGTCAAAACAAGCTTTTTCTTTCTTTCAATTTATATGGGACTAGTTTACTTCTTAGTCCCGGGAGCCTTGAAAAGCTAAGACTCCAATACTTGACTTTATTATTATGCTTTATGTTATTTTGTTATTATTATTCTCATAATCATGTTCATTTAGATTGTTGTCATAATTTTATTTAAACAAAAGAAGAATTTTGTCACTTAGAAATAAGTTTATGTAAAGTATAAAATCTATAAAGCAGCATAAAATAAACTCATTCCTTTTCATGTTACAAAAGAACTCACTATAAATTTTATAAACTATTTTTACTTTGAAAAGCCACATAGATCCTTATCCCACCTATTTTTCAAAAGAAAATATTTTTGTTGACAAAAATGGTTCTTTTCATAAGAAAGAAAAATAATGGATGACTAAGGAAATTTTTAAGTAAGACCTTTGTAAAAAATAGGCAAAGAAGATTTATGGTTTGAAAATAATAAAGTTATTTCTTTTCAAATTACAAGAAGAAGTCAATAAGATTATCGAAATTAGTTTTTCTACAAAAAGTCCTTAATTGTTCCACATTGTTTTTTATGAAGAAAACAAATTTTCATGCATGGATGATTATCTTTGAAAAATATGGGACATGAGAAAAAGAATGAGAAATATCAAGTAAGGATTTTTGCAAAACAAGTAACAAAGGAATTTACACAAGAAAAATGAAGAATAGCATATTTCCTAGAAAACTTCAAGTATAGTATTAATGTAACTTAGAAAGTAGAAAACTTTATTTTCAAAGGTCACTAAGAAAAGAATAAATAAAACCAACATGAAACGTTTTAGAAAATAAAGAAAACAAGGTATTCATTTCAAAGAAATTTGCAAAAACAATTTTCAAAAAGCTTCAACCCGACATTATTTTACCTAAGAAAAAAATAAATTGGACAACAAGACACTTGAGCATGCTTAAATATGAGTTATATAGTTATAAAAAGAGAATTTTTTCAACTATATAGATAACTAAGTATTTATCAAACAAATTTTGATTTCTTGAACCAAAGTTGTTTTTACTTGGAAATCCGTGGTGAATTTTGTCGCCACTTTTTCGGAGCCTATATGGCTTTGTTTGTTGGAAATAACTTTGGAAATGGGTAGATCTTTTCGAATAGGTGGAAATCGGTATATTATATCGCGATTCCGAGTTAAAATGACCAAGTTATGGCCATTTTAAGTTGGAACATTTTCTATACGAACTTTAACGTTCTTTGATATTGTTTTGTCAAAATTCAAGAAAATCATCAAGAAAAAACTCATTGTGGTATTTTTCTTTGGTTAGGTAACCTCGAGGAAGGATTCCTTTTACCCAGAGAACTATTACGATTAAGTGGAGTGTATGAACGACTCATCCGCTTAGAGGAATAGACGATAATGGCATCGTGAGTTTATTCCCCGTTATTTTTTCATACTCTTGATTGTGCTTGTAAATTAGTTGCACTAGAATTTAAGAAAAATCAAAAGGAAGTGTATGATAATATGTTGAAAGAATACTAAGTATATCGAAACTCGATTTGTTTGTAATAAAGTTGTATGTGAATTAATATCTTGAAATGTTTGAAATTGATTGATCACTTGAAAGAAGTTAAATGTAACTACTAGGCTTTAACTAAAGAAATTATTCATGCACTTCATATGTTGAGTCACATCGCATTCATTACTATACAATTGGTGGGACAAGTGTATAATAGTGGTGGTAGACATAACCGGTATACATGTCAGTGGAGAGTAGGAGCCGTAAGAACTACTTAAATCAGTGGCGAGTAGGAGCCAGTAAGAACTACTTAAATTGGTGGCTATAAGAGCCTGTAATAACTACAAGTTTTTGATGGCGTATAGGAGCCGTAAGATCTATAAAAGTGTTTTAAAAGTTGTGGCTGTAATTGGCCTGAATACCCAACCCCGAATGAAGGGCGTAATTCATTCAACATATGATTCCCGGAAAGTCATATGTCTTGTATGCTCACGTGGCTGTTGCATTTCATAGTTTGAATAATAAACTTGATTGATAATTTCTTCGAGTATGAATTTTGGGAATTACTCACTAAGCTTATAGCTTATACCTCGATAGATGATTTTTTGCAGTTTCCTTACTTATGGTTAAGGCCACGTGGACCAATGCGGCAGGTAATCCCTTTTGAACATTAGAAACTTAGATAAGTATAGCATAGTATCACAGCAAATATTCATATGATAGATTAGTAATTTGGGGAGTTGTCCCTAGTTTGTAAAGTCTTTGCCATAAATGAACAAATATTGTGAATCCTCTTTTCTTTAATATGTTTTCCGTATCTCCTTAAGCTTCATAATTCATATAAGGTCCTCTAAAGTTGTGAAAGTACGCCTTACACTTAATATAAAAGCTTTTGGGAATGGCTGAGGTTGTCATACTTAAGCTTTAATATTGAGTGTGGCGGACTGTCACGTTTAGGGTACCCATTAGGGCGTGACAGTTTAAGTTGGTATCAGAGCATGGTTTAAGAACCTAGGAATCATAATTATAGAAATGGACTTAAGAAGAATTGACTTAGATAGAAACAAGAAAAACCTAGATGAAATAGAATGGGTAGAATAAGTCTTCTACTACCTTTCTTTTACGTAGATCACCATAGATGAGGCCCATCTCCAAGCCAAGAACTTTCGAAAAGGACCCTTCGAAACACCAGAAAATTTCCAAATGAGACTTAGAGATTTATGTGAAGAATTTGCCCTAACTGGACAACCTAAGACCATTCGAGAAATGTTCCAAATCTGGAAGAAGGGGAATGATGCAAACCGAGTGGAAAGGAGTGTTACGAACTATTCACAACTGCCCTATAGGCAAAAGGATGACCGAATTGGAAGTAATATATGCTGTGGAACGAATCATTGCTATCGCAGACCACCGACCAATGCTGAAGGAAGCAACCTTCGTTCTTAGAGAAGAAGGAGGACGAACCCCACAGGATTTTCGGACCTGGACTAAGATCGGACCGATGTTTGTCTATGCCCATGATGATTTGATGGATTACCTCGAATGGATGAGGGCCGACCTCAACGATACTTTCCATTGGCATGGAGTATATCAAGGAATACTACGACCCCCCAACAGAAGTATCCACCGAGCCACCTACCTTGACAGGGATCCAATTAGGAATGAACGAGGCCCTACGATTGCGAGAAGATGGAACAGTGATAAGAGATGAACCAATGTGGGAGGCGAGTGACAGTTCGGATGGTGAATCCGGTGAGGACTCAGAGGAAAATCAAGAAGAAAGACCGCGCAAGAGATAAGGAACCAAGCCCCGTAGGATCGAGGAACCTTGGACTAACGATGAGTTAAGAATCATTCGCTACCTAGAAGGAAGACATGTTCGGGGAGGACAAGGAGTAGACTCCACAATATACAGAAAATGCTCCGGCAAATGAAAACAACAATAGGGAGACCGAAGGAACAATCACTTTGAAGACCATTGATGAGATAGCACCAGTAATGACGGATGAGGAACTGATTGCCTATCACGAAAAAGAATGGGAGAGAGAACGAAAGAGAAGAAAACACTTCAACCAATCATGAGGAGTTTGAACCCAGGATCGTCCAGCAGCAACTCGGGAGATGCACCAGAAGAATGAAGAAAGGAGGGAAGGAAAGGAGCATATCCCTAGAAGTCCAGCTTAGATTTTGTAATCATAGACCAGATCCATGATCTTGGTCTATCTTTTAATTCTCGGAACAATGTTTGCTATTTTCCATATGATTTTCTTTTTGTAATTTGTCTTATTTCCGATTTCATGTATGAACTTTATTTCTATGATGATGCTTTGAGTTTGATTTCAGAAATTGTTTTGATTTAAATTTTGTTAGCTTTTATGCATATTTAACTTTCCGTTATACCCACCAATTTCCGGCAAAAATTTAGTTAAGTTATCAAAACTTTATAAAACCTGACTTAGGAAAGTTTAAAACAGCCGAAATAGGAGTAGACGAAGAAGGGAACGAAGCGCCTTTAACCAACCAGACATAGAAGCAGATCAACCTGCTGTTCAAGGAGCCGTTGCACCTCAAAGGGACTTACACGCCACGTAGGACACCTAACCCACGTATTAGAAGAAATTAGGCAAAATATGCCAGCACAAGCACCCTACCAAGCAACACCAGCAACAGCATCAGCGACAGCCCCAGTATCTATACCAACCTCACCACCACAACAAGCTTCAACAGAGGCATCTGTGCATAGGAACATGCATAGCCAAAGTGCACCCCTACCTCCGTATCCACCGCCAAGACTATACAAAAGCATGTTACCTAACTTCATCAAAAGTAACCGCTTCTTTGAAGGAGCTTATGACAAGCCAGAGGAGGCAAAAGATTGGTTATCTCAAATAGAGATGTCCTTTGATGCATATGAAGTTCCGCCCCCTTTGCAAATCAAGTATGGAACATTCATGCTTCGTCTAAACGCTAGGATATGGTGAGAGTCAAGGAAAAGAGATCTAATGACTCCAATCACTTGGGAAAATGTTTAGACATGAGTTTTTGGAGAATTATTTCCCAGGAAGTTTACGAGTAAGGTATAGCGCGGACTTCTTGTAAATTGCTCAAAAGGGAAGAACAATCGAACAATATGAAACAGAGTTCAGTAGATTATTGCAATATGCACCGGACTCCTATAAGTGCAGTGAAGAATTGAAAAGACAAGTCTTTATAGGAGGATTGGACGAAGACCTAAGGATGAAGTTGGAAGAATTTGACATAAGAAATTTTCGAGAATTAGTGGAAAGAGCCCAGATTGTGGAAGGAGCAAGGAAAAGGAGAGAAAGAATAGAAGAAGAAGAAGAAGACTCAATCGTTGAGAGAAGGTTTTACGTAGAACCCCATCTCATGCCCCTACCAAAGAAAATCAAGAACGACAATAGAAGGATCATACCAAGAGATATTAAGTGTTGGAAGTGCAATGAAGCACACTACCCGAAGAAGTGCCCCCAGCTATTTGGAAAGTGTTTCTTCTGTGGAAATACAAACCATAAGATGTCAAAATGCCCAAACAGAAGGGTAGATGCTTGCTATGTTCGCAATCAGAAAGGACATTTTGCCAACAATTGTCCATAAGGAAGGAATATTCTGTCAAGATCATCAGAGGAAGTTGTTCCTATAAGAATGGAGAAAGGAAATGGAAGTAGAAGTGAAAGCAGACTTGGACCTACTGCTTCGGGAATTTGAGTATACAACTTGCAGGGACGATGGATAGGTGAAGAAGTGAACAAAGGAAATGAAAACTTGACTGCCTTGGAGTACATTAGAGGCTATAACAGCGATGCGGGAACTAGTCAATCCCCAACCTTCTTTTATTGATGTTGTTTCTTTATTTCAAGTAACGGAGATGTGTAAAGTTTTCTTTATGTGGATGAATAGGAGCGATAATCCCCTCTTGTGTACATAAGAAGTTTAGTAAATCAGAATGTTTCACTCTCTTGAAATTCAAAGTGTTACATTCTTTCGGTACATCTAGACTACCAATGACAAAACAATCGACCTAGTTTAAGAAAATGCCTAAGAAAAATGGTCAATCTTTCAATAAAGACGTAAGGACATGAGGTCACCTGTGACTCTAAGGAATAATGGAATTAAGTAATCTTTTGGATAAGATGTATACCTCTCAAGTAAAACCCCAATAAGAAGACACAAGGAGAACATAGAGCTTACAAAACAAAAAGGAGAATATTTAGCAAAGGACCTGCTAACATAAGAAAAGAAAAGACACATTCTTACGAGTTGATAAAGGGAATTAAATAGCTAAAGAGTGAAGAGAAATTTATCCTTTGGAGACATTCATAAGTTCCAATAAGAAGTTTTGAAAAGAATTCTGAATACAGATTTCACTCAGAGAAACATGGAAAATAGACTTATAAGGAAGTTGGAGAAACAACATAACGAGAAAATCGAGACCTTATGAAGTGAAGTATGCAATCATGAAATATACCCATCCAGCTTATAATGGAGAAAACCCTAAGCCAACGCGTTAACTTTCGGAAAGGAACAGAGTGAAAACCTTTTAAGGAACAAACACATCTTTCTCAAGATTAAGATCACGATATCACCAACAAAGAATCAAATCAAGAAGGAATGACCCTCAGATTCTTTATAAACCCACAAGTTTTAGTAATGCTTTCTGGACTCAAGAATAGTGATATAGCCTGAAGAAGGAAAGAGATAATCTAAGAATGTAATCTTAAGTATAGGAAATTAATAAAAGGAGTTGAAAAGCCGAACCTTGAAGTTCACAACAAGGGTTAAAAGAGGAACCACATCGGTAGGATATTAAGATCAACCGTATAAAAATAATAAAAGAACTTAGATAAGAAGATACGAAGGATAAAGAAGGGATAGAGGAAGAAAGATGTATTAAAGGAAGCTAAAGGATGATTTAGCATAACTAAGGACAAGGAAGTTAGTAAGAAAGAATCATGAGTACGGTTCATAATTTGGGATCAACAACATATCCAAGAAGAACTCAGATATACCGAAGTTCAAGGAACATTAGAAGAAATGAAATTTGGATAAAGGAATAAAAACCACCAAAGGATGAAAAAGTTTATGAAATTCAATGAAAACGGAATTAACCTTCTCAAGATTTTGAATTTCTCACAAATGATAACAAGAAGGCAAGGATGCTTATGGTATACATTGAGTAACTCACAAAGATGGTTCGTGTCATAATCGGTCAATATAACGCTCTCTAAAGGGAAAAGATGAAAGCAAAAGAGATCAGTCAGAGATATGACAAACCTGGACGCGGAAGGGGAACGAAGAGGAACTAATAAAGAATTTTGGACCCCTGATACTACAAACTATCAAGGAAAAACCATTCAAATACCTTGGAGGAACAATCAAGTATCTCGTAGATGATAAAGGCACAAGATAGACGAAATAAGATGAATCGAAAAGAAGGACCTTAAAAACCTCAAA
The DNA here is from genome assembly GCA_024138025.1 of Combretum micranthum. Lineage (NCBI taxonomy): Eukaryota > Viridiplantae > Streptophyta > Magnoliopsida > Myrtales > Combretaceae > Combretum > Combretum micranthum. The sequence goes on along the minus strand of JAMXBD010000394.1, from coordinate 170,505 downwards.
TGAGAATCAGGTGAGTTTAAAGATAGGAAGTAATCATAAGACGAGAAGGAAGTTGATTATTACATAAACATATTGGAGATGTGCAACAATTCCCCATTTAAATGGTTAAGAAATCAAGTTATAAAAGTTAATTTTTTTAAGGGAGAATTTTTCCTTATGAAGATATACCAATACCGATATTTCCGCAAGAGTTCAGAGGATAAGAAATGAGGAAATCATTAAAAGAGATCTTTTTGAAAGAATGAGCATAAACCAAGTAAAACCAGTTTGTGTTAGAACCACAAGTAGGAATTTCCAAGTTTGAGGACAAAACTTTCTTTAAGGGGGGTAGTTGTAAACCCCTAAATTTTCGGAATCGGTTTAGCATAAAACCCTAAACCGGAAGTCAAATGAAACCCTAAAGGTCAACAAAGCCCTAGTTTACACATCCATCTAAATCTGGCATTGCCGTTTTCTTTGGCCCTGGAAAACGAAATTAGGATAATTAGCTAAATAGTTCGTAATAACCAAGGTTTTATAAAAATTTCAGTTTCGCGAAATTCGGTGTCCTTCGAACCCGAACGGACACAATTCTCGAAAAACGTGTCGAGCCCAGAATAGTAAAAATATTCCGAATATACCGTTAGACTCGTAAAAATATAAGTTTTCCAAAAATATTAGTTTCGTAATTTTTTAGCAAGTAAAAATAACAGATATAGCTATTATACGTATTTCTTACTACCCGTACTTTAATTGTCATATCTACTTTACATCACTATTCATAATATCTACACTATTCTTTTATCTCTACTTTTTCTTACACCTACTCTTAACACTCTACATAACTATAATCTTAACTTCTTACTTTCCCATAACTTTACACACATCTACTTTACACATTACATCTTTCATTTATCAAAAATCACAAAATTAAATCACTTCCCCCTCTAAAGGACAATGGCCGCGCTACTTCCCCCCCCCCCCCCCCCCCCCCCCCCCCATGCCATCAATTTGTTTCAATTTTTCTTTAATTTAATCACACAAAAATCCCTCCTCGATTTCCTATAAATACCCCCCTCATCTTTCACTTCTTTCACACCACTTCTACACTAAAATTACTCTCTCAAAATCTCTCAAGAATTCTCTCCAAGAAGTTCTTACAAGAAAAGCTTTCTTTAGTCTCTCTTTAAGTAAGCTTTCTTCAATAAAATCTTCCAAGCTTTCTTCATGTTCATCTACTTAGTATGAGCTTAGTGTGTGTTTTCTAAAACCATGAAGGTTAAGAAAGCAACAATAGGTTCATACTTTGTTTTTGTTCATAACCATAATTCCTTTATGTTCATGTTTCCTTTATATTCATTTATGTTTCTCTTATGTTCATTTATGCCTCTTTTATGTTCATAACTATCTACTATATCTATATAGCTATATATATTATTTAGAGCATATAAGCTCATAATCTTGCAATTTATTTACCTTTCATGCAATTTATTTACTTCAATGCAATTTATTTATTCCAAGTTATTTTTAAGACTAGTCTCTAGTCTTAGACTTGTCCTCATCAAGTCAAAACAAGCTTTTCTTTCTTTCAATTTATATGGGACTAGTTTACTTCTTAGTCCCGGGAGCCTTGAAAAAGCTAAGACTCCAATACTTGACTTTATTATTATGCTTTATGTTATTTTGGTTATTATTATTCTCATAATTATGTTCATTTAGATTGTTGTCCATAATTTTATTTAAACAAAAAGAAGAATTTTGTCACTTAGAAATAAGTTTGTGTAAAGTATAAAATCTATAAAGCAACACAAAATAAACTCATTCCTTTTCATGTTACAAAAAGAACTCACTATAAATTTTATAAACTATTTTTACTTTGAAAAGCCACATAGATCCTTATCCCACCTTATTTTTCAAAAGAAAATATTTTTGTTGACAAAAATGGTTCTTTTCATAAGAAAGAAAAATAAGATGGATGACTAAGGAAATTTTTAAGTAAAGACCTTTGCAAACAAATAGGCAAAGAAGATTTATGGTTTGAAAATAATAAAGTTATTTCTTTTCAAATTACAAGAAGAAGTCAATAAGATTATAGAAATTAGTTTTTCTACAAAAAGTCCTTAATTGTTCCACATTGTTTTTATGAAGAAAACAAATTTTCATGCATGGATGATTATCTTTGAAAAATATGGGACATGAGAAAAAGAATGAGAAATATCAAGTAAGGATTTTTGCAAAACAAGTAAACAAAGGAATTTACACAAGAAAAATGAAGAATAGCATATTTCCTAGAAAACTTCAAGTATAGTATTAATGTAACTTAGAAAGTAGAAAACTTTATTTTCAAAGGTCACTAAGAAAAGAATAAATAAAACCAACATGAAACGTTTTTAGAAAATAAAGAAAACAAGGTATTCATTTCAAAGAAATTTGCAAAAACAATTTTCGAAAAGCTTCAACCCGACATTATTTTACCTAAGAAAAAAATAAATTGGACAACAAGACACTTGAGCATGCTTAAATATGAGTTATATAGTTATAAAAATAGAATTTTTCAACTATATAGATAACTAAGTATTTATCAAACAAATTTTGATTTCTTGAACCAAAGTTGTTTTTACTTGGAAATCCGTGGTGAATTTTGTCGCCACTTTTTTGGAGCCTATATGGCTTTGTTTGTTGGAAATAACTTTGGAAATGGGTAGATCTTTTCGAATAGGTGGAAATCGGTATATTATATGCGCGATTCCGAGTTAAAATGACCAAGTTATGGCCATTTTAAGTTGGAACATTCTTCTATACGAACTTTAACGTTCTTTGACATTGTTTTGTCAAAATTCAAGAAAATCATCAAGAAAAAACTCATTGTGGGTATTTTCTTTTGTTAGGTAACCCCGAGGAAGGATTCCTTTACCCAGAGAACTATTACGATTAAGTGGAGTGTGTGAACGACTCATCCGCTTAGAGGAATAGACGACAATGGCATCGTGAGTTTATTCCCCGTTATTTTTCATACTCTTGATTGTGCTTGTAAAATTAGTTGCACTAGAATTTAAGAAAAATCAAAAGGAAGTGTATGATAATATGTTGAAAGAATATTAAGTATATCGAAACTCGATTTGTTTGTAATAAAGTTGTATGTGAATTAATATCTTGAAATGTTTGAAATTGATTGATCACTTGAAAGAAGTTAAATGTAACTACTAGGCTTTAATTAAAAAAATTATTCATGCACTTCATATGTTGAGTCACATCGCATTCACTACTATACAATTGGTGGGACAAGTGTATAATAGTGGTGGTAGACATAACCGGTATATCATGTCAGTGACGAGTAGGAGCCAGTAAGAACTACTTAAATTAGTGGCGAGTAGGAGCCAGTAAGAACTACTTAAATTGGTGGCTAGTAGGAGCCTGTAATAACTACAAGTTTTTGATTGCGTATAAGAGCCGGTAAGATCTATAAAAGTGTTTTTAAAAGTTGTGGCTGTAATTGGCCTGACTACACAACCCCGAATGAAGGGCGTAATTCATTCAACATATGATTCCCGGAAAGTCATATGTCTTGTATGCTCACGTGGCTGTTGCATTTCATATGTTTGAATAATAAACTTGATTGATAATTTTCTTCGAGTATGAATTTTGGGAATTACTCACTAAACTTATTAGCTTATACCCCGATAGATATCTTTTGCAGTTTCCTTACTTATGGTTAAGGCCACGTGGACCATGCGGGCAGGTAATCCCTTTTGAACATTAGAAACTTAGATTAAGTATAGCATAGTATCAGCATGCAAATATTCATATGATAGATTAGTAATTTGGGGAGTTGTCCCTAAGTTTGTAAAGTCTTTGCCATGAATGAACAAATATTGTGAATCCTCTTTTCTTAATATGTTTCCGTATCTCCTTAAGCTTCATAATTCCATATAAGGTCCTCTAAAGTTGTGAAAGTACGCCTTACACTTAATATAAAAGCTTTTGGGAATGGCTGAGGTTGTCATACTTAAGCTTTAATATTGAGTGTGGCGGACTGTCACGTTTAGGGTACCCATTGAGGCGTGACACAATTTCAATGAAATTCTAATTTATGCCTGAAACTTGATTTTGAACAATTTTGATATCAAGGCATATAACTAGTGGAGCTATTGATCATGAAATTGAATGAAGCATTTACACTTGCAAAACAATATGAAAGCTGGCAGCGTAAGCTTGCCAGCTCAGAATTGAACGTTAGAATTTCAAATGTTTCGAACAAAAATGATTTTCAAAAATTTTTCCTTTTGTCTCAAAATCACTTTTATACTGAAATTTTCATAAAATTCGAGCACAATTTCAAATTCCAATTTCAATTCGAGCAAATTTGAGCACAATGCAAGAATTAGAGCTACTAACTAATATGAAAACTTTCAAATTCAGCAGCTGTAACATCAATTCCAACAAACCCCAATTTCGAAATTTCATAAGCTCATGAACCCTAATTTTCCAATCTAGCAATAATCATGAATCAACACGTCATAGCTTGCAATAACAATATATGGAACGAAATGTAGCTTCAACAGCATATCAAAGTCATTCAAGCAATCAATTTTATCAAGAATGGACATCAATATCAAAGTCAGTCATTCAATCCCAAATCGACAGATTATACAATGTAAAGTAATGTAATTGAATCCAAGAACTAAGAGTAAAAGATCATTGAAAACTTACTTGGATATGGATTCAACACAATGGATGATGGGAATAGGAATGGATTCTTTGATTGAGAGTGAGAGAGGGAGAGTGAGTATGAGAGAATGAGAAAGAGAGAGAGAGGATTCGTACCTGTTAAAAGCATTCTGCAGAACCTACGCCGGCATTTCTACAATGTACGTCGGCGGCTTAAAGCCAGTGTAACCAAAATAATTACATACCGGGAGCATAAAGCTGGCAGCTTATCCATTTACACAGTCGGGTAATGTGGATACGCCGACTTAAAGCTGGCGGCTTTTAATCCCAGGTGACGGCTTTGATCGGGAATTTTCAAAAACCAAGAAATCTTGCACATACGCCGGCACTAAGCCGACGGCCTTCACCTTCCCTTACCGGTGTAAATGTTGTGCTTCAAACACTGGCATTTAAGCTGGCAGCCTTCACCTCTCCATTGCCGGCCTCTTTTGCGGTGCTTACCTACCCCTCTACTGACCTTTACGCCAGCCTGAAGCTGGCGGCGTTGAACCGGCTTTCATTGTTTTATTTCAAAGCTTACTCAACGCTGGCAGCCCTGAGCCGGCTTTCAGCATTTTTCAAAAAAAAAAAATTCAAAGATCACCTGCCACACTAATAACTAAGTTAGTAAAAACAAAACAAATAAAACTATTCTAAAATTAGACATGGGTTGCCTCCCAAGAAACGCTTAGTTTAAAGTCGCTTAGCCCGACTTTCCTGATCTGATTATGGTTCTTTGAGATTCATGACAATAGTAGTACTGTCAAGATTTTCCCCCTCAAAATAATGTTTGAGCAGTTGCCCATTCACTTTAAAAAACTCTTGCAATCTCAAACGGTCCCGATTATCTTGACCGTAATTTTCTAGGAAACAACTTCAAACGAGAATTGTAAAGTAAAACTTTTTGTCCAGTGAAAAATTCTCGTTTGATGATGTTTCTATCATGCCATTTCTTTGCTCGTTCCTTATAGATACGAGCACTTTCAAATGCCTCATTCCTCCATTCTTCCAGCTAATTCAATTGAAGCAATCTGTTTTTACTTGCAGCTTTTTCATCAAAGTTAAGAAATTTTATGGCCCAATATGCCTTTTGCTTAAGTTCTACAGGAAGATGACATGATTTACCAAAAACAAGCATATATGGGGACATTCCAATAGGGGTTTTAAAAGCAGTCCTGTAAGCCTATAATGCATCATCTAATTTTAAAGACCAATCTTTTCTTGATGCATTAACAGTTTTTTTTCCAAATCCTTTTTATCTCCCTATTGGAAACTTCAACTTGCCCACTAGTTTGTGGATGATAGGGGGTAGCCACTTTATGTGTAACACCATATTTTGCTAAAAGTTTTTCAAATTGCTTGTTACAAAAATGAGACCTCCCTTCACTAATTATAGCTCTTGGCACCCCAAATCTGGTAAAAATGTTCTTTTTCAAAAATTTTAAAACTACTCGGGCATTATTTGTTTGTACAGCAACAGCTTCAACCCATTTTGAAACGTAATCAACTGCCATAAGTATGTATTTATTTGAAAAAGATGAGGGAAAAGGACCCATAAAGTCAATCCCCCAAACATCAAAAAGCTCAATTACCAGAATATTGTTTTGTGGTAATTCATGCCATTTAGAAATGTTACCTGTCTTTTGACATTGAGCACATGACATAATGAAGTTCTTGTAGTCACGAAATAAGTTAGGCCAATAAAACCCAGATGATAACACTTTAGCTGCAGTCCTTTGAACACTAAAGTGTCCCCCTGCTTTTCTTGAATGACAGTGTTCTAAGATGCTCAGCTGATCAGATTCAGGTACACATCTTCTAATTATTTGGTCAGCACATTTTCTGAACAGATATGGTTCATCCCAAAAATATTGTTTTACATCATGCAAAAACTTTTTCTTTTGAGGATAAGACAAACCATATGGGATAATCTTACTCACCAAATAATTCACAATATCAGCATACCATGGCAAATCTAGGATTTCTACTGCATGCAATTGTTCATCAGGAAACTTTTCATTAATGGGAATGTCTAAACTATCAGATTCAAGTCTAGACAAATGATTAGCAATTACATTCTTAGTTCCCTTTTTATCTTTAATTTCAAGATCAAATTCTTGCAGTAATAATACCCATCTAATCAACCTAGGTTTTGCATCAGCTTTAGCAAACAAGTACTTGAGAGCTGCATGGTCAGTGTATACTACCACTTTAGAACCTATCAGATAAGGCCTAAATTTATTACATGCAAAGATAACAGCTAAAAGCTCTTTCTCAGTAGTGGCATAATTTATTTGGGCCTTATTTAGTGTTCTACTTGCATAGTATATAACATGAAAGATCTTACCTCGTCTCTGACCGAGTACCACTCCGACCGCAAAGTCGCTGGCATCACACATGAGTTCAAAAGGAAGCTCCCAGTCTAGCGCAATGATTACTGGTGTAGAAATGAGCTTTTCCTTTAATGAATTGAATGCCTGTAAACATTTGTCATCAAAATTGAACACCGCATCTTTTTCCAGAAGGTTGCAAAGAGGTTTGGAAATCTTGGAGAAGTCCTTGATAAATCGTCTATAGAAGCCAGCATGTCCAAGAAAACTTCTAACCCCTTTAACAGTCGTGGGTGGTGGTAACTTCTCAATGATCTCCACTTTGGCTTTATCCACTTCAATTCCTCTCGCAGAGATTTTGTGACCTAATACTATCCCTTCTCTTACCATGAAGTGGCATTTTTCCCAATTTAAGATCAGATTGGTATCTTTGCATATTTGTAGAACCGAGGCTAAATTCTCCAGACAAAGATCAAATGATTTTCCAAAAACTAAAAAATCATCCATAAAGATTTCAATGAAATTCTCAAGCATATCAGAGAATATAGCCATCATACACCTTTGAAATGTAGCAAGTGCATCGCAAAGTCCAAAGGGCATCCTTCGAAAGGCAAAAGTGCCATAGGGACAAGTGAATGTTGTTTTCTCTTGATCATCGGGTGTAATGGAAATTTGATTGTATCTAGAATATCCATCAAGAAAACAATAATAGTCATGCCCTGCAAGTTTCTCCAACATTTGATCAATGAAGGGAAGGGGAAAGTGATCCTTTCCGGTGGCATCATTTAACTTCCTTTAATCAATACAAACTCTCCACCCAGTCACAGTACGAGTAGGAATCAATTCAATGTGCTCATTTTTTACTACAGTCATACTACCTTTCTTTGGCACTACCTGAACTGGACTAACCCATTTACTATCAGAGATAGGATAGATAATACCTGCGTCAAGCAGCTTCAGAAATTCTTTCTTAACAACCTCTTTAAGTGTTGGGTTAAGTCTCCGTGGTTGAACTGTAGGTTTACACTCAGCTTCCATAAGAATTTTGTGAGTGCAAATCATAGGGCTAATACCCTTAATGTCTGCAATGGTCCATCCGATTGCTTCTTTGTGCTTTTTCAACACTTCAATCAACTGTTGTTCTTATTCATTTGTTAATGCAAATGAAATGATGATTGGCAAAGTATCGCCAATTCCAAGAAAAGCATACTTCAGATGATCAGGAAGGGGTTTAAGTTCCAAGGTCGATGGTTGCATCAAAGATGGAACTTGCTTCTATTCATTTGTACCTAAAGATTCATAATATCTTGTTTTGATCATTGGTACATCTTCCAGTATTTCTTCATCCTCTTCATCACTCCAATTGTCCAAGTCTCTCAAAACAGATTCCATAGTCTCCACACCAGTTTGTTCCTCAAGCGACTCGGAAACCAGCTCATCAATGGTATTGATGGTGTAACAAGCATCAGTATCATCAAATTTCTTCATTGCCTCATAGACATTGAAAGTAGCCTGTTCATCCATCACCCGTAATGTAAGCTGTCCTTATTCCACATCAATTAGTGCTTTACCTATTGCAAGGAATGGTCTGCCCAAGATCATGGGAACTTCCCTATCTTCATCCATGTCTAAAACTACAAAATCCACAGGGAAAAAGAATTTGTCAACTTTAACTAGGACATTTTCCACAATACCCCTAGGGTATTTTACACTTCTATCAGCAAGTTGCAAGGTTACATGTGTCTCCTTGCAATCTCCAAGTCTTAGTTTTTGAAATACCGATAAAGGCATTAAGTTGATACTTGCACCAGAATCAATTAAAACTTTATTAAAATGACAATCACCAATGGTGCAAGGAACAGTAAAACTTCCCTGATCTCGAAGTTTAGTGGGCAGACTGGGTGTATGTTTCTGTAAAATCATGGAACATTCTCCAGTGAGTATCACATTTCCATCAATCTTCCTCTTGTTGGATAGCAACTCTTTGATGAATTTCGCATAGGATGGCATTCCTTGAATTACTTCTAAGAATGGAATGTTGATGTGCAGCTTCTTGAAAACATCCAGGAATTTTGAAAATTGCTCATCAAATCTTTGTTGCTTTAATCTTCCTGGAAAAGGGACGGGAGGAACATATGATTTCACCTCAGGTGGTTTTTGAATAGTGTCCTCCACCTTTCGTTTCCCTTTGTTGTTTTGTGGGGGAATTTCCTCTTGATCATTGCTAGTTTCCTCAACTGGAGCAATCTCCTTACCACTTCTCAGGGTGATTGCATTTACAACTTGGGATTCTCCTATGTGTTGCTTGGTAAAGACCCAGATGATCTATTACTCACTTGTTGTGTAAGTTGATGGAGCTTCCCTTGCAAATCTTGGATTATTGCATTCTGATTACTGAGTAAGTTTGTTGTAGTGACAATGAAATCCCTCAGTAATGCGTCAATGGATGATTGAATTTGCTGTTGAGGTGGGGCATTTCTTGCATATCCTTGTCCTTGGAAACTAGGTGGTGGCTTTAGAACATTGGCATCATTCCGATATGATAAATTGGGATGATTCCGCATATTCAGATGATATGTGTTTCCAAAATTACCCTTTTGGAAATTTCCCACATAATTGAGCTGCTCATCATTTGATGATGATCCATGCGAACACTCAAAAGAAGAGTGTGGACCTGAGCAAATCTCACAACAAAACACTTGTTTTATTGGAAGAATTTGCAGTTGTGAGTTTACTTACTTGAGTGATGAGGGTTGCCATTTGAGCCTTGAGTTGTGATATATCTTCTTTGTCTTCCACAGATGCTACTTTAGATCTTGTTCTTTCACAACTCCAATTATGAGCCGCGAAAGCTAATTCTTCAATAATCTCACTAGCCTCCTCATATGTTTTTCCCATCAATGATCCTCCCGATGTAGCATCTACTAAGGACCTCAAAGCTTCATCAAGACTGAGGTAGAAATTTTTTATCAGTAGATTATCGAGTAAATCGTGGTGTGGACATTTTCTGACCGCCTCTTTCAATATTTCCCAAGCATCATATAATGATTCACCAGGGAATTTGGTGAAGTTGGAGATTTCATTTCTTAATATGGCGGTCCTTGCTGGAGGGAAGAATCTCTTCAGAAACTTCTTTGTTAGATCATCCCATGTAGTGATTGAATCTGGAGGTTGAGAATTGTACCATGCCAAGGCTTTATCCCTAAGAGAAAAAGGGAAAAGCTGTAGTCGGATGACTTCGTTTCTTACACCATTAAGTTTGACAGTGTTGTGTACTGGAGAAATTTGGCAAGGTGTTATCAACTGGCGTTCATTCGAATCCTCCAAATTTTGTGACTCAACCATTTGAATTAGGGACGTTTAACCTCAAAGTTGTTAGCCTCCACAGTGCATTCTTATGGCTGGATCATAAACAGTAGGTACTGTAAAGTCTCGAATTGCCCTTGGAGCGGGAGCGCTGGTTGCAACAGGTTTGTTGTATCATTGTTTTCTTGTCCTTGATTTAATGCCATTGCTCCTCTTCTTTGGTTCCTTCTTCTCTGTTGATGCAAGTTCTTTCAATCTCAGGGTCTAAGGGTAGAAGTTCAGAACTTCTACTTCTTCGCATAAAACCTGCAAATAGAAAGGAAAAATTTAAAACTAAACTTAAACCTAACACTAGCAAAGCTGAAGGTAGTCTAATATTAATAAGATCCCCGGCAACATCGCCAGAAAACTTGATGTGCTATAAAGTATTAATTTAATCCAGCAAGCGTACTGGGACTTATCTTGTAATATAGCATGAGTCAATGTCGATCCCACAGAGATCTATAACTACTAGACAGTTATCAACTAATACTAATATCTAGGCAATTGATCTTTTTGAATGATTAGATTAAGACTAAATTATCTAATTAAATCTACTATGAATGCAATGAGCTTTTGAAGAGAGTGATATTTTATAAAAATGTGGAAGGAGTAGAATCCACTTTAAACTATTGCCAATCAACTTGAATTCATGTATAATGATATTAGATTTATGGGATAGTCATAAGAAATTGTCAAGATTTAAAAACAGAGTTAAAAACCTTTTAAACCACAAAATAATTCAATAGCTTCCGCTAATATAAATTATTAGTGGAATCAAAATTACAATTATAAACCTTCCGATTCTATAATTGACTAATACTTTATATTAACATCCCCTAATTTCTTAGTGAGAAATCAATATAAAACATTGCATTAATATTCATGGACGATTTCTAAATTAGATTAAACTCCGCCGCTTCCGCAATTGTAATTCAATCACATTTATGAATTCATATGAACCCTAATTTCCTTCCTTATTAGAATTCTTATACACCAAAAATATGATGAATAATCAGAATTCAATATGAATATTTCATGATTCTAACTATTTTATAATATAATTTCAAAGATCATTTTAGCATGTTTAAAGCTTCATCAACTTCCCATAAAAAGGATTTAGCTACACATGGATGATGATTCAACAATCAGATAAGAAATTGCAAATGATTTCATTATGATCAAAATATTCAGATATATGAATTGCATAAAAGGAAAAGATCAGATATCACCAATTCAATATATCAAAGCTTCACTTGCAAATTCTTGAAAAACTTCAATATCTCTTCAAAAATCTCTATGGAATGCTAATTCTAATCTATATATTGTAGTGTATTTCAGAGCTACTTGGGTTGATTTCTTGGATGTTCTTGGATGATTCTGAAAGTGAGGAGAAGATCCCCTATTGATAGGAAAAATTTCGTGCAAGACATTAAATGAAATTTGCTGTTTCACTTCGTACGCCGGCAGTTATGGATTCTATGTCGGTGGCTTACAGGCGGCGTATCTTCAATTTCTCCTTTACGCAAGCAGTGCACTGGCAGCCTTCAATATCAGTTTCACATGTAGGCCGCTTCTATGCCGGCAGCTTAGAAATGAAGCGTTGGGCTGATTTATAACGAACGCCGTTCCAAAGCCGACGGCTTACATACCGGCGTAGACATTCCAATAGATATGTCTCTTTAATTTCCTCCAAGCGTTTGATATCTTCATGTCGCTTCAGATCTATGATGTACACTGCCTCAACGCCAGCGGCTTAGGAGCCGGCGTATGCGGTAACTCCTTGTACGCTGGTGACTATCCAATTCTGAGCTGCCGGCTTCAAGTACGCTGGCTTTTCATCTTCTACGCCGGCAGCTTTGAGGCGGCTTTCAGTGTGGTTGGAACTTATGCTCGGTAAAGCTGGCAGTGCTGGCAACGGCCTTGGGTGTAAGCCGTCTAAACGCCAGTGGCTTTGAATGTTGAAATGCCGGCCTTGACTTCAATTTTCCTATTTTCGATTCAAAGTCTTTGTTTGAACTTGTAGACACCCAATTTTTGCCCAATTAATTAAGGCTTAAATTAATTAAACTCATTTTTCCAAAAGCCTTAAGTATTGATGAAGTTGGCTAAGTGATCAAGACAGGCCAAATGGCCTGTTGGTTAAATACATTGACCCAACACCACTCAAGCTCAAAGACCCAGGTTCAAACCCTAGCAAAGGAAAATTTTGCCTTTTTATCATCTCATATTTTTGCCTTCTCAAATGACTTTTTGCCTTACTTTGCATCAATTTTTAACTGACAAAACGTCATTAATTATTGAAATTGATGATGCAATTGCAAAGTAAACATGGAATATGAAAGATCAATACACAATTCATGTGCAAAAACAACCCAAAAGTCACAAAATTCGTGCTAAAAAAATGGGAAAAAAATACAATTATAAAGCATTCAATTGCACATAAATGAGGAGTTACAAGAATTGACAAAATTGGATGATTTATCTACCCAAATTAAATGATTTGATGAAGAATATGATAGATCAATCATCAATTCTTCAGTTTGAAACAAATTAAACAGAATTTTTGAATTAAATTCGTGCAAATCAAGAGGCAAAAATCGATTCATTTCTGAAACAGTACAAAACGTAAAATTGAGCTTGCAATCTATAAATATGGGGATATAGGATCAAAAGGCACAACTCAATTTCAAGAAACACACATACAATGAGTTCAATTCGAGATTTCGAATTTAGAGTTTAGGATTCGAATTTTTCAAATTCGAAGTGATTTGATCAAATTTGGATCAAATTGAGTGTTTTATTAGTGTTAGAAACAAGTTGTGATTGTTTTAGTGTGCTTGGATTCGATCAAATTGATCAAAATCATCTCTGCAAATTTTTTTTATTTTTCCGTTTGAGCCGCTGGCGACCACCACCACGAACCGCCGCTTCTGGTGGATCTGGGCGCGATCCACCACCGCAACCAGCTTTGGCTCCACCACAGGCGTCGGGCCGATAAACTCCCCCGTCGAAGACCGCCAGAGCCGCCGGAATCCTCCTCGAAAGGTCGCGACTTCGTCTTCTTCGCCCGACGAGTCAGATCCGACCCAAAATCCGAAGTCCAACCCGCCCTGGTCAACGGTCAACGGTCAACCCAGATCAGACGGCCCAGATTCAATCATCCAGATCAGACGTCTAGATTTGATCAAGCAGATCAACGGCTCAGATTCAATCATTCAGATCAGACGGTTCAGATTCAATCAAGCAGATCAGACGGCCCAGATTTGATCAAGCAGATCAACGGTCCAGATTCAATCAAGCAGATCAACCCAATTTGATCAAGCAGATCAGACGGCCCAGATTTGATCAAGGTGATTAACGCCCTACATCGAGTCAACGAGATCAGACGGTTAGGATCGGTCTTCAGATTAGACGATCCAGATCGCGTCCGCTTCATCCAACGGCCCAAGTCAATCCGCATTATTTTATTAATATTTTATTATATAATTAATTTAAGAAAATAATAAAAATTCATAAAAATTCATAAAAAATTCAGAAAATTTAGAAAAATCCAGAAAAATCAAATATTATTGTTCATATAAATTTATTTTTTATATTTTTGAATATTTTTAATATGTATTTATACATAAATTGCTTTTAGAAATGCATATTTAATGCATGAAAAATAATTTTAATATATTGTAAAATATTTTGAATATGTTATGAATTTATGTGGATTCTAAAAAAAAAATGATTTTTGGACTTAGAAAAAATGTTTTCATGAAATGAAAAACCAATTGATTAGATCATAGGATCATCAAAAATGGTTTTCACAAAAATTTAAAATTTAATGAACTTAAAGTGAAAAGAGTTCAAAAATTAAAATTGATCAACAAACTAAGGTTCTTTTTAAAAGAACTACGTTTTGTCTGATCTCGATTAGCGAGTACGTAGGCACCTGCGGGGCGACATTAAAAATTAAAAAAAATGTTTTGTTTTTAATATTGTGAATAATTATTTTGTAAATATAAGTTTTTGTTAAAAAAAAAAAAGGAAACGTATTTGTTGATATTGATATTCTAAAAAAAAAATAAAAATGAAGAAAAGCACATAAAAAAAATAAAAAAATGAATAATGTGATTTGTGAATATTGTTTCATAATATATTATTTGAATTTTTGAGCATGAAAAGGATAAATTATAAATTTAAAATTCCAAAAGTGGTAACCATTTGGTTTTAATAGGTTAGCCCCCAATCCATGATATCTGGTTTTAAAAGTTTGTTTTTTTTTTTAAATCAAATTTTTTCGCAGACTAGTAGCTAAGTTAGGATCAACTGACCCATTGATCCTAGCTTTTTATTTTTTTTCCCGATTTATATCGGGTGGCGACTCTAAAAAGTTTTCAAAAATTAAAATTTCTTTTAACCCCTAGTCGAGGATTCATGTTAAATGGGTTCGGGTTTAATGTGAATCGGGTTAGGAGAAATGAACCAGATAGTGGAAAAAATCCAGGCTCGACAGATCTTTGTCCAAATTAGTCATGAAATATAAATTTAATCAAAACAAATATCCATTCTAGCTCTTTTAAACATCAACAAATTGTATAAAATATGATCTTATCAATAGACGTGGTCATGTAGACTCAATACCATTCCTAACCCAAGATACGGAGGACGTAAATCTGTTCTGTGTGTGGGTTCCGGATACCCATGCATAATTGCTTGCTCACATGTTTGTTCATGCATAGCATATGATTGATTATAACTTGCTTGTTATGGTACAGAACCAAGGGAATTCTCACTAAGCGAGTGTAGCTTATACCCCAATAGTTGTTTAAATGAATAGGTTATCTCAAGAATGCAAAGTGAAGACTGAATTGGTTGGAGCCGGGAATGACTCCGAAATTTCGGCATAGAATAAGAATGTTTGAAGTTATCAGCTAGTTTTATGATTTGTCTTGTAATAGTTTATGTAGGGAAGTCTGGATGAATGTAATTGAAGTTTAATGATTTGTATTTTGAAGTATAGCGATTCGTATATGAAGTATAGTAATTTGTATCTGCAGTATAGTAAATTGAATTTCCTTTACATTGTTCTCAAGTTATATCAACATAAAATGCATTACTCCGATGAGTCTCCCCATGTGTTAGACGCCTTATACATAGTATGGAAGCCTTCGCGTGACTGAGGTGGTCATTCTTAGGCTTTAATATTGTGTACGGCAGACTGCCACGTTTAGGGTATCCTTTGAGGCGTGACAGTGGGAAATCTTGTGATGAATCTGATCACCACTGTTTCGGAGCCCAGATGACTTAATTTGATGAAAATAATTTTGGAAATGGATAGATCTTTTTGAATAAGTAGAAAAGGTATATATATGCATAATTCTGAGTTAAAATGACAAAGTTATGACCGTTTTAAGTTGGAATTATCTTCTATACGAATTTTGACAATCTTATGACATAGTTTTGACAAAATACAATAGAATCAATAAGAAATACTCATTATGGTATTCTTCTTGATTAGATGATCCCAAGGAAGAGTATCCATACCGAAGGATTACTTTGATTAGTGGATTGACCGATCGACTCATCCATAAGAAGAAAGTGTTGTCATGGCAACATGAGTTTGTTTCCTTAATTACTTTACTTGATTGTGCTTATAGTTTAGTTGCACTATAACTAAGGAAAAAAAATGAATATGAATGTAAAATTGTTGAATGAATTCTATGAATATCGAGACGGGAATTGATTATAAGTAATCGTTGTTTTAGTATGGAACTTGATATGTCTGAAATTCTATGATCACCATAAATTGATATTAATTATGCTATGATATTCTAAATAAATTGATTCATGCATATCACGTAGTGAGTTACATTGCATAGAGATCACTAATCTTATGGGGAAACGTTAGTGGTATGATTGTACGACCATAAAGAATGCTTATCAGCTTTAAGCTGAAGCATAATACAAAGAGAAACGCTTAGCGAAAATATGCTTGAAGCAAAATACTAGGACGATGCTTATCGGCTTTAAGCTAGAAGCATAATAACAAGGAGCAATGCTTAACGGCCATTAGCTCGAAGCAAAATCTTATAAGCCTCCCCAAAACCCCGAGTGGAGGGTATAAATCCATTTAACATATAGTTCCCGGAAAAATGTATATCTTGCTTGCCCATGTGTTCGTTGCATATCACTTGGATGCCCAAGAACTTGTTTGAATTTGTTACTCAAATATTTATCTTTGGAAATAATTCTCACTAAGCCTGTTAGCTTATACCCCTATAAAATATCTTTTGCAGTTTACCTATTTGTGGTTGAGGCCATGTAGACCCTGCAGCCAAGTATTTCCCTTTTTGGTTAAGGAATTTTTAGATGAAGTTTATCATTAGTTAGATGAAGACTTCATAGAAAATTTCTTGTAATAGATTTTAGTATTTTGACGGGGGAACTCCCCTAAGACTTGTAAGACAATTATTACGAATTAATGAATATTATGATTTCCCTTTCTAAATTTGTTATTATATTTTCTTAAGCTTCATACTTTAAAATATGGTCCTCTAAATTTGTGAGAGCACTCCTTGCCCCTAATATTGAAGCTTTTGGAAATGACTAAGGTTGTCATGCTTAAGCTTTAATATTGAGTGTGGCGGACTGTTACTGTCACGCCCCGACGGGTACCCTAAACGTGGCAGTCCGCCGTACACAATACTAAAGCCTAGGAATGACTACCTTAGTCACGCAAAGACTTCCATATCATGTACAAGGCGTACATCACAACCAATGGGACGCATTGGAGTAGCGCAATTTATATTGATAATAAATAAGTAACAAGGCAAAGAGAATACTTATCATAAAACATACAAATTACATTTCAATTCTTAGGGGCATATCCCTCTATTATCTTCAAATAGATATACATCACTAATCATATATTACATATAAAGAACCTTACAAAATTACATCATCTTATGATTCCATTTCCTTCATAGAAGCTTAATAATCCTTCCATAACTTCCTTAATGTCATGATCCTCAATTTAAGCCACGGGTAAACTTGTTTAAACAAAATCTATAGGGGTATAAGCTACAACTAGCTTAGTGAGATATTCCTTTTCATTCGCACCATATATTCAAACAAGTTCATTTAGATTTTCACGCATATGCTATGCATACAATGCAACAACCACATGATTACGCAAATATATATAGTTATCCGGAAACCATCTATAGAACGAATTTACCCTTCCGTATCAAAGGTTAGGGAATCGGGGTTGAAGGTCCTCGACCTTCTACTGCTAGTCCCCAGGTCCTCACCTACAGCGTTCGTTTGGCTCGGCTCCGAACTAGAGTCGCTTTCCTCGAGCGATTTGGATTCTCCAGGAAGGAACATGGCCCGTGGCACCGCACGATCATAGCCAATCCAACTCTACGCGTAGGAGTAGCAGCCTTCCGAAAAAGATGTGACTCGATGGATGCTATGCGTGAGCATTTTATTTTTCTTAAGACAAACCTTATTAAAGTTTATTAAGGGCAATCAATCAATTTAGCAAACAATAAACAGTCGTACAAGTAAGTAAACAAAATTATTTAAAAAAGCAGTTCGAAGTTGCGATATTCTTAATTCTCATTTCATACATAAACATAGAATCACATATATATACATTATCCTGAATTCCCTAAGTATATATCCATTTTTATCTTTTCTTAGTATACTAATGCTATTACTTTACGAGCACAAGCAAGGTAACGAAATTAGGAGGAATAACTCATTCGTCCATTTTGCAATATTCCTAGTCATAGAATCATCAGGTAGGGTATTCTCGTATCCTTCGTCACTTAGACAGTAGAAATACCCAGGATGAGTCTTTCACGAAATTTCTATTCTTGGAAATTCTAAACTTTACTTAAAATCGCGGTAAAATCGTATAGGAGGAAATTCCAACTTAAAATGACCATAACTTGCTCATTTTAACTCGAAATTTCGCATATAATATATCGTTTTCTACCTATTCGAAAAGATCTATCCATTCCTAAACTTATCTTTGTCATAAAAGGTTATTTGGGTTCCGAAAACATTGGGTATATTTAAAATGAATTATTTCTAAACTTTTGCAAATCCATTTCTAACTCAACTTCATTTTAGAGAAATCCTTTTGTAATAATATAATACATATATATAAAATATATGTTGATAAACACTTTGAGTGTATAGGTAAGCTCACTTTATATGCAAAGATTCTAATGGTAGTGTCTCAACAATTTATTTCATAAAACAATTCATTTTGATTTATTAAAATTTTAGCTTCGACAATTTTGTTTCAAGTCTTTTGAAGAAACTTTATATCTTCATAGGTTGTTATAATTTGAGTATATTCTTATTTTATTTTCTTCATTCCTTTTTCCAAAACAAGTTGAATTTTTCCTTTAACCTTTAGTCTTGCATAAATTTTACTCCTAGTGATTAAAGATCAAATTTATCAAAAAGTATATTAGGTTGTTGAAAACCTTTTTATAATTTGGTATTTAGGATGGTTTTAGAAAATGAATCTTGTCTTCTTATATTTATTTCTAAAATATAAGTTTTTGCTTTCTAAAACTTGTTCTTTTATTTCTTTTGAAAAGAGTTATCTTTATTTGATAAAATCATTTGTTTCTAACCTTTATTTATATTCTTTGAAAATAGTTTCTCTTTTAGGAACTTGAAAGTCATTGTTTTCTTAAGTGGGTTTTATCTTTATGAATTGAATTCATCTTAACTTCGAAAACTAGTTTGTTTCCTTAGTTTTTTTATGGAGTTAAAAGAGTTTAAATCTTAAGCTTTTGTAAAGCTTTTAATATTAACAAACTATTTTACTAAAACTTAGGTTACCATAATATACAAGAAGATATTTATTTCTTATGTTTCCTTGGCAATCTATCTTTGTCATTCATGAAAACATTGAGAAAACTCTATTTTTATGTTGTTGATAATAACTCCATGATTTTATGATAAATTACATAATCAAAAATCTAGTTTTGAGTTCCTTTAATAAAATGAAATTCTACTTTTAGATTAGTTGAGACATTAACATTATGTAGATGTAAGTATCATGAGCATATAAAATAATAAGAATATAAGAAAATACTAGAAACAAATAATAAGCAAGAAAATAAAATATCAAGTATAGGGAACCTTATCTTCATCAAGGATCTCGGGACTAAGAATGGACTAGTCTCGAAAGATTAAACAAAATAAACAAAAGATTGTTTTGACTTGATATGGACAAGTTTAAGACTAGAAAGACTAGTCTTAATAACAACATGAAATAAATAAATTGCCTAACTTGAAAGTAAATAAATAACAAATGAGCTTATATGCTCTAAATAAATATATATACATAATATACATAATATACATAATACTATATATAAGTTAGATTAGAAGCAAATAATAACAATAATAACAACATAATAAAATAGAAAGCTTATGTACAAGAACAAAACATGAACATGCTGTTGCTTTTACTACTCATATGAGTTTCAAAACAATACCATAGTCATGTTAAGTTAGATGACATAAGTGAATAATAGTTGGAAGAAATCTTTACCTAAAGTGTGTAAGTGGTATGAAGATAGTAGATGAAATAGATATTATGGGAGTAGTGATATGTGATAGATAGTTTATGTATAAGGAATGGCTTTTGTGAGGAATTGGTTTAAGAGAGTTTTGGTAGAGAGAATTCTTGAAGAGAAGATTTGTGGAGAGATTTTGAGAGAGTTTTGGTAGAGAAATGAATTGTTTGAAAGAATGAAAGAGAAGGGGTATTTATAGAATTTTTGGAGTGATTTTTAGAGTAATAAAATAATTTGAAAAAGAAAAACAATTGAGATGAAATGGGGGAAAGTTGTGCCAGCCATAGGGGTGTAGAGGGGAGTGAGTTGATTTTTGAGTGAATTTTGTAAGAAAATAATTAATATGTAAGGTATGATTTGATATAAGGTATATTGGAAATATAAAAAGTAAGAAAATAGGTATGTAGGTAGTAAGAAATAGGTGTAAGATAAAGTAGAGATAGTGAAATAGTAATGAATAGTACTATGAATAGTAGACTAGACATATAAAATACTGGTAGTAATAAAAATACGTGTAATCAAGCTATACCTGTTATTTTTAGCTACCGAAAAATTCGAAAACTGATATTTTTGTAAACCTTATTTAATTACGAGTCTTTTGGTGTTAAAGAAATATTTTTAATATTCCGAGCTCCGGGACACGCTTTTCGAGAACTGATCCCGTTTAAGTATGAAGGATACTTGAAATTCGCAAATCTGATATTTTTATGTTACACTATATTAATACGAGCTATTTTAAGCTATTGGCTTAATTTCGTTTTCTAGGGTTTGAAAACGCGGGATTGCCGGATCTTAAACACTAGGGTTCGTTATAGGCTTTGTTGCTTTTAGGGTTTTGGTTTGACTTCTGGTTTCGTCGAGATATTCGTAAGATCGTATAATTTTCGAGTTTTGATCGTTTTATATTTTTAGCTCGATATCTAAGGTTTATCTTATTTTATTTATGATTATTTAATAGTTTTTAGTTCTCAGGATCGTTTAACCAAGTCTATGGTTGTGAGTTGACTCAGTTTGACCTTTGGTGAAAATTGAAATTTGTGATTTCTGAAATTTATCGAAGGATTTAAGGTCTTATCATTTCATTGTTAAGCGTATTTGGATCTATCGTTTTGATTTGCGTTTTAGGAATTGGATAGATGATTTGATTGGCGTACGGAGGTTTGATTAAACCGGTAGTTGGACTTTATATTGTTTCAAGGGTTTTCGTTTTCTCAAGATTGAGAAAACTCGTTTTTGATCTTATTTGGAATTAAGTTTTAACTTGATTCGATTTTTAGGGTTTTGTTTCCAATGTTTTGACTCGATCTAGAATGTGGTTTTTATCTTGAGTCGATTTTTGGGTTTTAAATTTTTGATATTAGTCTTCTAGGATTATTTTTAAGAATTATGAAATTTTCGGGGGTTTATAGTTACGTTTAGCGTACTTTTGGGGCGTGACACAACCAACACACAATTTATTATCTTTAATTAACCAACAAACAACACAATTTAAAACTATAGTACTCTAGTTCCAAACCTGGAGTATCTCATGACTCCGAAAAATAATCAATATATAAAAGTAGATAATTATACATATATTGGTGTTGAAGAATCATCCACACACCATGATCTCTACAAAAAACTAATCTACTAGAATCATTTTTATGCAGAGTCTACTCAGGACAATCTCATACATAGATCATCAGGATGCCTCATTAGTATCACACTCTGTATGGTCTTTACTAACCAAAGTCAAACGCAAGCAACAAAGCAATTTTATATGTTATATAGAATTAAATTAATTTGATATTCTAATCCTACACACATACAACAAACAGATCTAAACTACAAGCATAAACAAAAATCGAGATAAGACTGTATCTGTATCAAATTGCAGGAACAGTACTCTAAATCACCCAAATTTGTTTTTATAACACAACTCCTAATTCAACAGAACTTGATAACATGAACAGATAAAATTCAAAACACATCTCATCGGATAACCTAATTCTATTTATATCTAAAACCTAAATTCAATATAAATATCAAATCTATACCTTTTTCCTTAATCACAACGCCAAAATCCTTCAATTCAACAAATCTCCTCAACCACTTCTCCAATCCTAGAATTCCATTTAGAGTTAATAAACCAAAATTCATCCAAAAACTAATTTATCAAACTATAAAGATTAACAACATATAATATTTACCTATTTTGATCATAAATCTTCCTTAAACAACAAATCCATGAATCTCTACAAAATCTAGGGTTTTCTCTAAATCTCCCTTTCATAACAAAAGAAAAATCCTAATATAATTCATAGATTGAAAGATCTGAAGGAAGGATATAATTTTGATTACCTGAATCCGATCTTCCAAGATCTTCTTTGACCAATGGAACCAGATCTCCAAACCCGATATGTATGTTCTCCAATTCTACCGTAAATTCAATAAACAAACCCTAAGAAATCTGATAATCCATAAGATCTTAAAACAAGAATAGTGATTCAGTTACCTGATCTGGACTTCTAAATTCTTTAGCAGTTATAACCTCTTAGAGGATAAGAATCTAGGTTTAGGGTTTTGTTTTGAAGAAGAAACCAAGAAAGAATATGTAAGGATTTGTGACTTTTTATCTTCCATCATGTGTCTGTCATCTGATCAAAATATCACTAAAATTAAACTTTGTTGACAATTTTAACCTTATAATTTATATCAATTGACACTTTTATCCTTCTTTATGTATTATTTACTTATATATTACATATTTCTTAAAGCATATAAGCTCACTAACTTTTTTTTTATTATATCTTGCAATATATTTATTTCATGCTATTAAAATTTATACTTGTCTTTCTAGTCTTAGACTTATCCTTATCAAGTTAAAACCATTTTCTTTTCTTTCTTTTCTTTTCTTTTCTTTTATGAGACTTGTCCATAATCTAAGTCCAACAAGCTTTGACAACAATCTAAGCCTCCCATAATTCTTCTTATTTTATCTTCTTGCTTTTCTTTATGGGACTAATCTATTTCTAGTCCAGAAGCCTTGACTTCCAATACTTGATTTTGTTTATATGTTTACTTGCTTATTTAATTTGCCACATCTTATATTTTTCATATAAGTTATTATGTAATATAGTCATATGCTCATATTCATGCAAAACTAATGTCGTCGTTTAAATAAAAAGAGTTTGTTCTTTCATTAAAAATTTAAGACTAAGCTTTTTACCAAAAATAATTCTTGACACTTGGGAAAAGTTTCTAAGTAAAACTTGGGATTTTAATTCAACAAATAATTATTTTTCAAATTTAAATAAATTCATCATAGCTTTTCGTGCTAATATTTTGTGAGGCTTTTTCTAAAAACTATAAGTTATAAAGTATCATTACTTACTTTTTTGAAATAAAATAAATTTAACTTAATGTTGATAATTATTTATTATACAAGCTTTTCTTAAAAATTATTTCAAAGAACCTACACCAACACTACCAAGAACTGGACAAATTTCTATGTCAAGATAAAAACTAGTTTACTAGTCAAGAAAACACTTAGGAAAGTAATAGTAAAAAAATTTTAAAGAAAAATTTAAGAGTTCATTTTTATAAAAACTACTAGTTAGGAAATGGTGATTTAGATATAAAAAGTACTCATTTAAAATAAACTAAAAATCCTAGTTTTATTTCAATGATTTACAAAGAAAAACTTATACATTGCAATATTTAAATTTCTGAAGGAAATTGTTTTATTAAAAATCATAGTTTGGACAACAACATTTAAATCATGCATGTAATGTGAGTTCACATATGTATAAAAAGGATTTTTCAATTATATTTATATCTATGTATTTTGTCACACCCCGAGGGTACCCTAGTAGAAGTAGACAAGTCACACTTGAATACTATCACTAGATTACCTTCAGAGAGTGACATGTTTTCAAAACAACAGGATCTTTTAGTTGCTTTGTAAGAAATGATAAATACATGTAAGAAATAAATTGGTAAATAACTGCTATCTTAATCATAAAGTATCACAGAACTATTACAAATCAAGTAGTCTTCTTGTAATTCATAGTTGTCAAAATAACACTAGCTAATCTATTCTAGCAAAATATAACCATACACCCAAGTAGAACCATAGACTTTCCACTCCTAAGTTCTTACCGGAGCCATTGATCTGATGTAAATGTGTATATATTTTAGATATTACCAGCAAGTATACTGGGTCTTGATCAAGTAATATAAAAGTGAGTTGAGTATCGTTCCCTCAAGGACTAAATTAACTACTAGATTGATATTAGTTTATACTAATATTTAGGTAATCAAAATGTATAAATCAACTAACTAAATTATATCTACTATGAATGCAATGAGATTGTGAGAAGTTATATATAAGATGAATGTGGGAAAGAACAGAATCCATCCTAATCTTTACTAATCATGATGAATTTATATTATATGAATAATTAGGATTGTGGATATTTGTAAGAAATTATCAAGACCTAAAACTATCAAGTTTTAGTAAACCGTAAAATAATCTATTAGCTTCGCTATACAAATTATCAATAGAATCTAATTTACAATTATAAATTTTCTAATTCTATAATTGTCTAATATCCTAAATTAACTTCTCCTAATTCCTTAGTGAGAAATTAAAATAAAATATTGCATGAATCTCATATAACAATTTCTAAATTAATATTAAACTTAATTGCTTTCACAATTGTTGTTTAATCTCAATTCATGAATTCCTATGAACCCTAATTCTTTTTCTAAATTATCAGAATTCTTATCAGTTCAATTTCAATCAAAATAAAATAGATAATTAGGATTCAATACAAATATTCCATAATTCTAACAATCCTATAATATAAGTTCAAGAATCATTTTAGCAAAATTAGGATTTCATCACTTCCCATAAAGAAAAGTTTAGCTACCCTATGAAAGATGATTCAAAAATCAAATAAAAATATGCAATTGATAACATTATGAATAAATAATTCAGATAAATGAATTGCATAAGAAAGAGATTAGATATCACCAATCCAAATATCGCAATCTTCAATTACAATTCTTAAAAGCTCAATTCTCACAAAATCTCTATGAAATGCTAAGATTAATTGTATACTGAAGTACTCTCTATTTTGCTTCTGCTTGTTCAACTAGAGGGGGGAGATCCCTTTTATATAGGAAAATTTTTGTGCAAACCATTAATGGAAAATTGTAGTTTCAACTTGTATGCCGGCATTACAGAACCTACGCCGGCGGCTTACAGATGGCACATAAAGGCTTCTTCTTCCTTGCACAGGCAGTGCACTGGTAGCTTTCATCTTCGGTTACAAGTGTAGGTCACTTCTACGCCGACGGCTTAGATATAGATCTAGCCGGCGTATATGATGAGAAATGAAAGGTTGGACCAATTTATAAGGAACGCCGTCCCAAAGCCAGCGGCTTTGATGCCGGCTTAGACAATTCATCATACCTGGTCTTTTCATTTGTCACCAAGCATGTGTTATCTACTTGTCGCTTCTGATCTCTGATCTACACTACCTCAACGCCGGCAGCTTAGTAGCCGGCGTAAGTTGTAACTCCTTTTGCACTAGCATCGTTTGGATTCTGAGCTGCCGACCTTCATTGTACGTTGGCCTATTCATCTTCTACGCCGATGGCTTTTAGGCGGTGTATAATTGGTTGAGTCATTCCTTGTAAAGCTAGCAGTGTAGGCAATGGCCTTGAGTGAGTGCATCTTGTAAGTTGTCTCAACACTGGTGGCTTTCAAGTCAGAAAAGCCGGTGTATCCTTGAATTTTTCCAATTTTCATTCTAAAGTTTCTTGTTTTGATTTCTTTGTCCAAATTAGACCTGAAACATGAATTTTAACTAAAACAAGTATCCATTCTAGCTATTTTGAACATCAACAAGTTGTATATAATATGATCTTATCAGCCATGTTCCTGGAAGTGACTAACCAGGGTCGAAGTGTAAACCTGAAAAGACTGTTGGAGTATGAGCGAAACCACGGCTCAGTGAATAACCAGACATATTACACAAACAAACAAGTTATTAACAAATCATATGTAATGTAATCACTCAATCATATGCTTAGATATAAGCTTGGATGATCTAGAATCCAAACAGGGAAAAAGATTTACGCCCTCTTTTCAGGGTTGAAGAACATTTACCTTATGACCCACCTGCCCAGGTGAGACTAAGTTTACAGGAAAATCAACGATTTCTCGTTTTAGGGTTATCACTTTAAATATAATAGTTTTAACTGACCATTTCCTGTATCCATCCTTAGAAACTCCTTAAGTATTAATCATCTCAAAGTGATACTACGGGCGGCGTTTTTCATTACCACTTAGTTCTCGTAGAACCAACGGAACAAAAAAAACCTTGGAAGAACTAACATTTTTAGAAAAACCAAGCGTTAACAGGGAACCAAAATATTAATACGTGGTAGGCTGTCACCCATTTATATATGCAATAATGTAGTATGTGCAATGCATGACAAGATTATTTTATTAAGTCAATAGTTCTTATTCATTTTCATGGTGATCATACATTACACACAATCATCATCATATTACTTCACAACATCAATTCATTATATTATCACTTTTGTAATGGTAGATTAACAATCATACAGTCAGATCACAACACATTTCCAACAAAACATTCATTTGATTATTTTATATTACATATTCAGCTATTTACAAGCACAAACAGTATAATATAACTGAATTACTCACCTGTTCATGGTGACTTAATCGTAACAATCTGCCGAAAGATCTTCTAGGGTATCAAAGTCACCTATTGAGATGAATAAAGTATTCATCAATATAATATAGATTATATAGCTAAATTTCTATACGTGTCTAGTGTTCTAAATTGATATTTATCAAGTTTTGTGATGATTAATACTAATTTTATGTTATTCTATACCTGACTCAGTATAGTAAATCATATTTGTTTCTTATTACTTAGTGTCATCGTGTTTCTCCTAATTTATTTCATATAATTATTTTGTCATATTTAGAAGTTACATTAATAGTAACTTTAGCTTATTTCAATTTCCATTCTTATCTATTTTATCTATTTAGAACAAATATTTCATTTTTTATAATTTTTTATTAACATTTAATATTTCTCTCTAATTTTAGAATTTTAAGAATTATCAAATCTTAACCAAAATATTCTAAATATTTGTATTCATTTTTCTATTTAGTAACTTCTATTTTGACATATAAACATATATAATATAATTATAATTATTATATAATTATTCATTCGTGAAATACAGATTGTATAAAAAGGAAAACAGGTTTGTACGCCGGCTCCTACGCCGTCGGTGTTTAAACCCAGGTGCCGGCGTTCTTTTGATTTGCATATTATTTCATATCGTTTGCACTGGCTTGAAAGCCGTTGGCTTTCCACGTCGGACTCTACGCCGTCGGCGTGAAATCCTAGATAGCCGATAGAATCCCAGATAGCCGGCGTTCGTTCATGTAACATGAAAATAATTTTTACATGACTTCTGTTTCAGTGTAAGCCACCTCTACACCGCCGGCCCACCCTTGTAAGCTGCCGCGTTGGACGTTTACACTGCCGGCTTATGGACAGTGTTAGCACTGTTCATCATCTTTCCTAATGAACCAATTCATATTTCTTAAATTTTCTAAGTTCAAAAACATTCCTAAATCATTCCTAAATGTTTTTATATCCTGTATATATACATACAACAACTCCTAACGCTTCTACAATTAGATTTTCTTAAATTTCGATTCTAGTAAAGTACAATTAGGGTTTTCGAATTTACCTTGGTTGAGCCAATCCGATGGAATTCGAAGCTTGTTTTTGTGTTGATTATGTTCCTATGATTATCAAAAGTCAATTTCAATCCTTAGTTTTAAAAGAAAACCATTCAAATTACACCAACTTACCTTGAGCTTGTTTCAAGCGTTTTTCGTACTAGTTTTTCTTCTTATTCGAACTAGGATGATTTGAGCGGTTTGATTTCTGTTTCTAAGTTGTTTTGGCTATTGATTAGGAGTAGTTTTAATCTGGAAATTTCGAGAAAAAGTTGTGATTGTTTGTTTGTTCATTAAGAGACTTAAAGATATATATATAGAAGGAAGAAGAAGGAGCTTGCGGTAGCATTTCCTTTGCTGTTTGATCCGAATTTCCTCTAAATTAAGCACTGTTTTGTCACTTGTTTTCGTTGTCATAAATGAGGAATTGATTTGGCAAGATGTGATTTGCTTAAGGAGTTGACTTTGTTGACTTGTTTTGCATGATTTGAGCAAATTTCGGTTCTCATTTTTCTATGTCCTCCAAGCCATCCGATGAGCAACTTGCAGCCGAAAACAACCACAACAATAATTATATATTAATATTAGTTAGTTTATTAACTTAGTATTAGGATAGTTTAACAAGTTATACGTGTACAACTTAGCTAATATTTGAGTTTTGTACAAAAAATTTTTATGGAATTCTACAAAGTACTTAAGTTGTCAAACAATACAACTTTAAGTTTTAAATTTACGTGATTAATTATTTGTAAATTTTATCTCCCGCGATTAAGATTTCCTAAGCTCATTAGGTCAATTTTTGTTTTAAGATCCAGTAGCTTAAGAAAACCCTAATTAGAACAATGGTGTGATACTATTATTTATTTGAAGTTTAGATCTTGAGTTATACATCAGTTTATATTTTTGTTGTGTATTTATAATCCTAACGGTTTATCTTTAGGTTATCGTTTCCTGTCTATAAGCGTAGTTGATTAACTATGTCAAAATCGCACTTGATATAGAATTAGATTATCTTTTTATCTTTATCTGTTGGTACCTATTATGAAATCTTATTAGTAGCGTTTAATACTATTTAGAAATCTTGAATTTAGGTTAATCCATGCATAGGCTCATTACTATTCATTGTTCTAATCTCAAATCATTGTTGAGTTCAAAAGCAGTCATTGAATCTTATATTTATATATTCTATTTAATCTATTTGTGTAACAAATTTTGGGTTTGAAATTTAGATTTCTTTTAATCATATCTTGAATTATCCATTCAAGATACGAAATCTCGTTTTTGGTATCAATTAAGGTTAAAGAAGTTCTTTATTCGATTTCTAAATCCTTATCTAGTCAAATTCAATGCATTGATCTATTCTTAGGTTTTTATTGGAATCTAAGTTTATTAACTCGTTCATACATTCTATTTTAAAGTCCTGTACTAATGTGGAAAATTTCTGGGGTTTACATTCTCCTCCCCTTAAAATAAGCTTTGTCCTCAAAGCTCAAGCACATATATGAATTCTTAAACAAATGCGGATACTTTTTCTTGATCTCCTCTTCCAGTTTTCATGTAATCTCTTCTGTTTGGAGATCCCACAATACTTCAACATAATGAATTTCTTTATTCCTAAGAACTTGCACTTTTCGGTCCAATATTCTAACTGGATGTTTTTCGTAAGTCAAATTTTCCTTCAAATCAATTGGTTCCAACTCGACTATCTTATTTGGATCCGATATATATTTTCTTAGAATTGATACATGGAAAACATTATGTATACCTGATAAATTGGGTAGCAATGCAAGACGGTACGCCAGATTCCCAACTCGTTCCAATATCTCAAATTGTCCAAGATATCTAGGACTTAATTTTCCTTTTGTTTGTCTACTATGAAGACTTTTGATTGGACTTATCTTTAAATATACATGTTCTCCTTCATTAAATTCCAATTCTCTTCTTTTCAAGTCTGCCCAACTCTTTTTCTGTCTTGTGCTGCTTTCATTCTTTGCTTTATTACCGAAACTTTTTCAATAGTTTCCTGAACCAATTCAGGTCCAACCAATACTTTTTCCAAGTTATCCCAGAATAATGGTGACTGGCACTTTCTACCATATAAGGCTTTATAAGGTGGCATCCCTATGCTTGAATGGTAACTGTTATTGTATGCAAACTCCACTAGTGGTAGATGTTGGTCCCAATTTCCTTTGAACTCTATACTACATGCTCTTAACATATCCTCCAATGTCTGAATGGTCCTTTCTGTTTGTCCATCAGTTTGAGGATGATAAGTTGTGCTAAATTTCAATTGGGTCCCCAAAGCTTTCTGTAATCCTTGCCAAAATCTGGAAACAAACCGTAGATCTTGATTTGATACTATACTAACAGGTACACCGTGTAATCTCACAATCTCCTTCAAATATACTCGTACCAATTTTTCTAGTGGATATGTCATGCTAATTGGCAAGAAATGAGCTTGTCCCGCCCTGAAGTACCTTAGTAGTAAACAAGTTATACTCGAATACTATCACTAGATTACCTTCAGTGAATGACAGGTTTTCAAAACAACAGGATCTTTTTAGTTGCTTGATAAAAATAACAAATATGAAAGAAATAACTTAGTAAATAAACATTACATTACTATTACAAACCATATAGTTCTTCTGAAGTACATAACTAAATTATCTAATCTGGTAGTACATATCCATCAAACTAAAATATATCTGTAGACTTCTAGCTTCAAATTTCTTACCAGAGCCATATTCCTAGATGTAACTAACCAGGGTCGTAAAGTGAACCTAAAAAGACTGTAGGAGTATGAGCGAAACCACAGCTCAGTGAATAACTAGACATACCATACATCACATGAGTTATTAGCAAATCATATGCAATGCAAGCACTCAACCATATGTACAGATACAAGTTTAGATGATCTAGAATCTAAACAGGAAAAAGATTTACGCCCTCTTTTTAATGGGTTGAAGAACCAAATCTTAATGACCCACCTGCCCAGGAGAGACTAAGTACACGGGAGCATCAGCGATTTCTCATTTTAAGTTATCACTCTTAATATAGTTGATTTAACTGACCATCTCCTGTAACTTCCTTAGAAACTCCCTAAGTATTAATCATTTCAAAGCGATTCTACGAGCGACGTTCTTCGGTGCCTTTTAATTCCTCATAGGACCGCCAGACCAAAGAGAACCTTGGAAGAACTTACACATTAGATCAACCAAGCGAAAATAGAGATCCGAAATATTAACACGTAGCAGGCTGTCACAACCATATATGCAATAATGCAATTTGTGCAATGCATGTTCTTATTATTTTGTTAAGTCAATAATTCTTAATCAATTTCAAGGTGACCATACATTACACACACTCATCATTACACTATTTCACAACATCAATCATTGCATTATCGCTTTTATAAGGATCTTTTAACAATCATACACTCAGATCCAATCATACCTTCAGCAAACATTCATTTGATTATCTTGCATTACATATTTGACTATTTATAATCACAACCAGTACAATATGACTGAATTACTCACCTGGTCATACTGACTCAGTCGTAGTAATCCGCTGGTAGATCCTCTAATGAGTTAAAGTCACCTATTTAAGACAAAGCATTCATTAATACAAATTAACTAAATTCCTATATGTGATTAGTGTCCTAGACTCGATATTTTGGTAATTATTATTACTTAGTGTAGTCGCATTTCTCTTATTTTATTTTGCATAATTGTTTTATTATTTTTAGAAGTCACATTACGCAAGAAATTAGCTTATTTCAATTTCCATTCTTATCTATTTTATCTTGTTAAAACAAATATTAGACTAATACTAACTTTAATTAATATTCAATATCCTTTCTTAAGCTTAGGATTGCAATAAATATTAGATATTAGTTTGAATATGTTTGGAATACTTGTATTTATTTAATTATTTAATAAATTCTCATACAACATATATATATTCAATAAGTATATTATATATACATATATATATAGTTTTTGTTTAGTCAGAAAAACTTGCGTTGGAGAAAATTTGCTGTACGCCAGCTCAAAGCCGCCGGCCTTCGTTCCAGGTGCCGGTGTAGGATGGTTTTTGAAGAAATTTTTTATATCGAGTGCACCGGTGTTGAAAGCTGTCGGCTTTCAACGTACGCCGACCCTACGCCATCGGTGTAGATCTCCAGAAGCCATCTTATGTTCATCCTTTACGTGAAAATTATTTTACGTAGCCTCTGATCAGTGTAAGCCGCCTATACGCCGCCGGCCTATCCATGTAAGCCACCGACGTTGAGCGTTTACACTGCCGGCCTTGAGGCAGTGTTGTACTGTTCATCATCTTCTCCTCGGTTCAATTCTTTTTCTTTGATTTTCACACGTTAAAAACATACTCCATCTACTTCTAAGTGTTTATATATCATATATAAAGACATAAAACAACTTTCAACACGTTTAAAAACATATATATATATATATCTCGATTCTTAGAACATAAAGCTAGGGTTTTGAAGTATTACCTCGTTGGAGCTTGTTTGATGCAATCCGAAGCTCGTGTTTGTGTTTATTACGTTCTTGAGATGATTATAAGTCAGTTACAAAGCTTAGATTTGAACGAAAATAACTCGAGTTACCTCAACTTACCTTTGAGTTCATATTCAAGGGTTTTTGGCTTTGTTTTTCCTTTGATCTGAACTTGGATATTTTAATCTGTTTGTTCTTTGTTTCCAGTTCGTTTTGGTTGATATTTGGGAGTCTATTTCGTGCTGTGGGACTTGGGAATGAATGAGTTTTGTTTGTTCTTCATTAAGGTCCTTTATTACATATATATATATATATATATATATATATAAGAGAGAAGAAGGATGGTGCTGCAGCTGCTCCTCCGAATTTTTCCTCCGAATTCATCCTCCTTTAGCTGTTATTTTCACAGCATTAAATGTTAGGTTGAGGTGGCATTCCATGATTGGTCCTTGGGTTGCATTTGTTGAAATTTTGGGTGAATTATTGAACACAAATCAGGCTCCTCTTTCTTCTTCAATTTCCACCGAATGCAGCCGAGATTCATATATATATTAGTTTATTTATTTAGTTTAATTTTAGGATCATTTAACAAGTTATACGGGTATAAATTAGCTAATATTTGAAAGTTTTTATACAAAAATATGTGTATAGGGTAATACAAAACATTTAGATCTTCAAATAATACAAATTTAGGTTATATATATACGTAGTTATTTATTCGTATAATTTTATTTCCCGCGATTTGGATTTCTTAAGCTCGTTAGGTCAATTTTTGTTTCAGGCTCCGATAGCTTAAGAAAACTCGGTTTAGAACAATAGCGTGATCCGATTATTTGTTTGTAGTTTAGATTTTGAGTTATTCGATAGTTTATATTTTCGTTGTGTATTTAAAATCTTAACGGTTCATTTTTGGATCATCGTTTTCTGTTTATGAGCATAAATAATCATTTTTGCAGTATTGGACTTAATACAGAAACCAAACTATATATATATATATATCTTTAATTTTGATACTGAACATGAATTATTATTAGTAGCTTTTAATTTTAACTAGGAATCTTGAATTTAGGATTTAAGTCTAAATATAAATTCATCATTATCGTTATTCTAATCTCGAATCATTATCAGTATAAAAAACAATCATTTAATCTCTATATTCATGTTTTCTATTTAAATCTAATGGTACATCAGATTTTCGGGTTTAAATTTTTTATCATATCTTGAATTATTTATTCAAGATACGAAATCTCGTTTTCAGTATTAACTAGGGTTAAAGAATTTCTTTATTCGGTTACTAAGTTCTTCATCTATCCAAAATCTAAATATTAGTCTATTATTAGACTTCGATCAGAATCTAAATCTATTAGCTAGTTTATAAAATCTATTATAAGGTTTTGTACTAATGTGAAAAATTCCCGGGGTTTACAGAGCTGATTTAGTGAATCTATCCACAATAACCCAAACAGCATCATGACCCTCTTGTCTTAGGTAGTGAGCACACAAAATCCATGGAAATTTGATCCCATTTCCATTCGGGAATTGGCAATGGTTTCAACAACCCACCTGGTTTTTGGTGTTCAGCTTTTATCCTTTGACACACATCACATTTAGCAACAAATTCTGCAATATCCTTTTTCATTCCACTCCACCAATATGCACTTTTCAGCTCTTGGTATGTCTTTGTTTCTCCTGGATGTATAGAATATCCAGAATAATGTGCTTCATGCATTAATTCCTTCCTTAAGTTTTCATCATGTGGCACACATAATCTTTTATTCATTCTTAACACTCTTCTTCATCCACATGAAAATCCTTGTATTTTCCTTGGATATTCCTTGTTTAATCTCTTGGATTTCAATATCCTCTTTCTGAGCTTCCTTAATCCGTTGGAGTAAAGTAGGTTCCAAAATTAGGTTTCCTAATTCAGCTTCCAAACCTTGCATTGAAAATTCCAAGTTTAATCTCTCAAATTCCTTGATGAGTTCTTTCTGTTCCGTCAATATTGAGGCTACTTCTCCATAATCTTTCGACTCAATGCATCAGCCACGGCATTCACTTTGCCAGGATGGTAGTTAATGTGAGATCATAATCTTTAATCAATTCCAACCATCGTCTTTGTCTCATGTTCAACTCTTTTGTGTAAATATATACTTCAAACTTTTGTGATCCGTATATATTTCACATTTCTGTCCATACAAGTAGTGACGCCAAATCTTGAGTGCAAATACAATAGCAGCTAATTCCAGATCGTGAGTGGGGTAATTCATCTCATGCGGTTTTAATTGTCTAGAAGCATATGCTATTACTTTTCCATTTTGCATTAACACACATCCTAAACCATTTCTGGATGCATCACTGTAGACAGTATATAGATCCTTGTCATTAGGCAGAACCAATATTGGTGCTGATATTAACCTCTTTTCAGTTCTTGGAAACTTTGTTCACGTTGATCATTCCACTCAAATTTCTCATTCTTCCTGGTCAATTGTGTCAGGGGTCGTGCAATTTTTGAGAAATCTTTCACAAATTTTCGATAATATCCTGCAATCCCAAGAAACTCCTAACTTCCGTAACAGTTTCAGGTCTTTTCCATTCCACAATAGCTTTAACTTTTGCGGGATCAACCGATATTCCTTCTCCAGAAATAATATGTCCAAGGAATGATATACTTCTAAGCCAAAATTCACATTTAGACAATTTGGCATACAGCTTATTGTCTCTCAGTATCTGTAACACACTTCTCAAGTGTTCATCATGTTGTTCTTCAGTAGACGAATATACAAGTATATCATCTATGAAAACAATCACACAAATACCAACAAAGGTCTAAAGATACGATTCATCAGATCCATGAAAACTGCAGGTGCATTAGTTAGTCCAAATGGCATGACCAAAAATTCATAATGACCATACCTAGTTCGGAATGCAGTCTTTGGTACATCCTCTTTAATTCGATTTGATGATATCCTGACTTTAAATCAATTCGAGAAAATACCTTTGCTCCTCTCAACTGATCAAAGAGATCATCAATTCTGGGTAAAGGATATTTGTTCTTGATAGTCACTCTGTTTAATTCTCTATAATCAATACAGAGTCTCATTGAACCATCTTTCTTCTTAACAAACAATACTGGTGCTCCCCAAGGTGAAACACTAGGTCTGATAAATCCTTTATCCAACAATTCTTGTAGTTGCACCTTTAATTCTTTTAATTCTACAGGTGCCATGCGATACAGCTTTTGATACTTCTGTTCCAGGTATCAAATCAATTGAAAATTCCACTTCTCTGTGTGGGTAATCCGGTAATTCGTCTGGAAATATATCCGGGTATTCACACACTGTTCGGATAGTATGAATATCCAATACTTTGGATTCACCCTCGGTTGTTCCAAGAATACACCCGTTTAACTCCATATCTTCTTCATTTTCC
This sequence comes from Combretum micranthum, assembly GCA_024138025.1. Taxonomy (NCBI): domain Eukaryota; kingdom Viridiplantae; phylum Streptophyta; class Magnoliopsida; order Myrtales; family Combretaceae; genus Combretum; species Combretum micranthum. The sequence goes on along the minus strand of JAMXBD010000394.1, from coordinate 134,810 downwards.
ACTTCAATTGCTGTTATCCTATTTCCGACTCCTTTGAGTATCTCACCCCTATACTCCTTTCTTTCTCCTTGATATTGACAAAAGATACCATTTTGAGATGGCAATTAACTTTTGCTTTTACAGCAGTTAACCAAACCATACCCAGAATAATATCATATTTTTGCATCTCTATCATGATTAAATCAGCAATTGATTCTTGATTTCCAATCTTTAATGGACAACTCTTTATCATTTCCCGTGTTACTACTAAATCTCCAGTTGGCGTAGTAACTCTCAATTCTTTACTCATGTTTCGGTTGGTAATCCTATATGCCTTGCTAATCGATTTATGAAAGAATGCGTTGCTCCCGTGTCAAACAAAGCATACGCAGTCTGATCCCCTACTTGAATTGACCTATTATCAATTATTAAATTCACGTTATTTTCAATTCATAAGGACTTCTATTGCTCATTTACTTGTGATTGTGTCTAATAACTTTAAATAAACAAATATGTAACTACATACCTGCAATGAGTCCATATTCTTCAGGGTCAACTTCTTCCCAAATATTTTCTTCATCTTCCTCCTCCATCTCCACATTCTCAACAGGATTTCCATACATAGCAAAGACTCTGGCCGTCGTACTAGCTTTATTGGCGTTTCCATTTTTCGATCCTGCGACTCCAATCATTCCTCTAGGCTGTGAAGATCCAGCTACTGTACTCACTTTCTGTGGACAGTTGGTTGATATATGCCCAACTTTGTTACATACATAACAAGTTGTAATTTTTCTTTTTGGACAATTATTTGCCATGTGCCCACTTTCTCCACAATAGTAACATTTGTGTTGCAATTGTGGACACTCCCTTGGATAATGAAAACCCTTACATTTCCAGCATGTAACATTATTCTTCCCAATTACTCCTCCTTTGTTCACATGAAAGGTTTGAAGAATTTAACCTTCTTAGGCACAGAACTTGCCATAGAACCATCATACATTCTCTTCCCGAAAATGGTCCTTTCTTCTTATACCTCAATTTCATACCTCCTTGCTCGTTCAATGATTCGAGCTTTTTCTATCATAGCTGCAAAGTTATCGACTTCAAATTCAGCAAGTCTTCTCTGAAAATGAGGTTCTAATCCAGCCATGAAAGTCTGTCTCTTTAGCTCATCACTGTCCCGATAAGCATCTGGAGCAAAACTATAACAACCGATTAAACTCATGTACTCATCAATGGTCTTATTTCTTTGTGTCAAATTCATCAAGTCAATGCTATATTTTTCTTTTAGACTGCCTAGAAATATTCCTTCAAAAATTAGTCTGAATACTTCCCAATAACCGTTGTGCAAATTCTTTGTTTTGAGTTCCACCATATTCTTGCTCTCAATCTTAGTAAATAAGTTCCATCTGATACTCTCAGAGCTTCAGGTACATGGAAAAATCAAGGAATCGTTCAATTGAGCTAGCCATCCTTAGCTTCTTCTGGCTTTCCCGTAGTCCTTCAAAGTATCGGTTGCATTTAAAGATTCTGGCAACAAGTTCCTCTGAGGACGTAAAGGTAATGGTGGCGCAATTCTTGTTCATATCGAGCGGTCCTTACACCTCTGCAACAGATTCATCAAGATTCACTGGTCCATTTTCCTGAAATTTGAACCGGTGTAGTATGCCTTTCATTTCTCTGGGTTAATGGAGCATTGCTGGTGCCTCAGCAGGTGGTACTATATTTGTTGCTTGAATATTTTGTAAAGCTTGCAAATCAATACATTTTGTTGTGGAGACTTTGTAAAACATCCTTTAATCGTTTTTGGATGATGCAGGAGCATTTATTGGGGATTTCCAGAAATCTTTGCGTTTCTACTTCTATTCCTCCCTCTTCGTATTCTATTAACATTAAACATGTTAATTAATTAGATCATAATTCATCTTTACTAAAAGACATCAAAGTCATTCATATATATATATATATATATACATGTCACACATATATATACATAACCAAAATACACATAAGCTTCTCATGGTTAGTGCATTATGTACATATCAAAAATGGCACTAACACTATACCTAGTTTTTACTACTATAGTCATCAAAAGATACATATGCATCGCTTACATATCATATGTATATCATCAGAAATCTATCGATATCACCTATCATGTCATCATTAATAATAATACATACATCTCATCATATAATACTAGATTGAACTCAAGGACTATGATAAAGGCGACCCTTGCCCTTCTCCTGAGATCCTAACTGGGGGTAATCGTCCTCTCTCTCAAACTACTGTCGCTAATATCAATCCTTGTGTCTTTATCTCCTGGGGGTGCCAAAGTCAAATATGTATCCATCACCTGAATACCTCTAGGTGCAGGCCTCAGCTCAATCTCAGATCTAGGTGGTACATCTCTCTCAATCCACCCTTCATGTGCAGTCCCAATCCATCTGGCATAATTATAATTGGAGACATACTTTTCTGCCTCAATCCTTCGACTCTTTCTTTTTTTATCCAACAACTCCATTGTTATACTTCTTTTATGAACTGTAGTATGAACCGATTCCTGTACTACTCTATCCTGCATAGAAGGGGGATACTGGAACTCACCTGTTATCTCAAGTATAATAGGAGGTTTCCTCATCAAGATACGTCTGGAATGGTTGCATCTGCTCACCTGCGCAAGCATCTGGTCATCATCATAAGCTGTATCGTCTCTCACTCGAGTATGATCATGTTGAACATCATGAGCATAAACTGCCTTTCCTCTAATAGATACCCAAACTCTAAAATTAGGAGGATCTGGTCTCATAAATCTAGGTGAGACTATGAATTCTATGTTATCAATCTCCAGACCACCTCCCTTCTGAACTACCAACCTCTCAAATCTATAAAATGTTTCTATAGCTGATCCATTATCTAGAAAAGCCCTCTCCATTAGAAATAACCATCCTTTAAATAAAGGCTGTAATCCTCTTTTCCAGGTGCAGAGAATCTCCTCTAAGGTTTTGGTAATCCCACATAAATACAAATCCTCTACCAGGCCTCGCAATTTGCGTCTGTAATCTATCAGGGTCTCCTCTTCATGCATACTAAATATCTCCTATCTAATATGGCATGTACAGGATTAGTTTAGACATAACAAAATTTGCATGATTAATAATAATCACACATATTTTATTCCTAATTGTGTAATATAACTCAACCCATAACTACCCAACTATTATTAGAGGGTGCTAAGTAGATCTAAACTTACTACATTTACTAATGAAATTTTTTCACATATTTATCTTTCTTATACTAGCAACCATGCTGTGATACCAACTTAAATCTGTCACGCCCCGAGGGTACCCTAGTAGAAGTAGACAAGTCACACTTGAATACTATCACTAGATTACCTTTAGAGAGTGACAGGTTTTCAAAACAATAGATCTTTTAGTTGCTTCGATAAGAAATGATAAATACATATAAGAAATAAATTGGTAAATAACCGCTATCTTAATCATAAAGTGTCACATAACTATTACAAATCAAGTAGTCTTCTTGTAATTCATAGTTGTCAAAATAAAACTAGCTAATCTATTCTAGAAAAACATAACCATTAATCCTAAGTAGAACCATAGACTTCCAGCTCCTAAGTTCTTACTGGAGCCATGTTCCTGGAAGTGACTAACCAGGGTCAAAGTGTAAACTTGAAAAGACTGTTGGAGTATGAGTGAAACCACAGCTCAGTGAATAACCAGACATATTACATAAACAAACAAGTTATTAACAAATCATATATAATGCAATCACTCAATCATATACTCAGATACAAGCTTGGATGATCTAGAATCCAAACAGGGAAAAAGATTCATGCCCTCTTTTAGGGTTGAAGAACATTTACCTTATGACCCACCTGCCCAGGTGAGACTAAGTTTACAGGAAAATCAACGATTTCTCATTTTAGGGTTATCACTTTAAATATAATAGTTTTAACTGACCATTTCCTGTATCCATCCTTAGAAACTCTCTAAGTATTAATCATCAAAGTGATACTACGGGCGGCGTTCTTCATTACCACTTAGTTCCCGTAGAACCAAAGGAACAAAGAAAACCTTGGAAGAATTAACACTTTTAAAAAAAGCAAGCGTTAACAGAGAACCGAAATATTAATACGTGGCAAGCTGTCATCCATTTATATATGCAATAATGCAGTATGTGCAATGCATGACAAGATTATTTTATTAAGTCAATAGTTCTTATTCATTTTCATGGTGATCATACATTACACACAATCATCATCATTACTTCACAACATCAATTCATTATATTATCACTTTTGTAATGGTAGATTAACAATCATACAGATAGATCACAACACATTTCCAACAAAACATTCATTTGATTTTCTTTATATTACATATTCAGCTATTTACAAGCACAAAGTATAATATGACTGAATTACTCACCTGCTCATGGTGACTTAATCGTAATAATCTGCCGGAAGATCTTCTAGGGTATCAAAGTCACCTATTGAGATGAATAAAGTATTCATCAATATAATATATATTATATAGCTAAATTTCTATACCTGTCTAGTGTTCTAAATTGATATTTATCAAGCTTTGTAATGATTAATACTAATTTTGTGTTATTCTATACCTGACTCAGTATAGTAAATCATATTTGTTTATTATTACTTAGTGTCATCGTGTTTCTCCCAATTTATTTCATATAATTATTTTGTCATATTTAGAAGTCTCATTAATAGTAACTTTAGCTTATTTCAATTTCCATTCTTATCTATTTTATCTATTTAGAACAAATATTTCATTTTTTATAATTTTTTATTAATACTTAATATTTCTCTCTAATTTTAGGATTTTAAGAATTATCAAATCTTAACCAAAATATTCTAAATATTTGTATTCATTTTTCTATTTAGTAACTTCTATTTTGACATATAAACATATATAATATAATTATAATTATTATATAATTATTCATTCGCGAAATACAGATTATATAAAAAGGAAAACAGGTTTGTACCTATGCCGGTGTTTAAACCCAGGTGTCGGCGTTCTTTTGATTTGCATATTATTTCATATCGTTTGCACCAGCTTGAAAGCCGTCGGCTTTCCACTTACGCCGAACTCTATGCCATCGCGTAGAATCCCAGATAGCTGGCGTTTGTTCATGTAACGTGAAAATAATTTTTGCGTGACTTCTGTTTCAGTGTAAGCCGCCTCTATACCACCGGCCCACCCTTGTAAGCCGTCGGCATTGGACGTTTACACTGCTGGATTATGGCAGTATTAGCACTGTTCATCATCTTCCCTGATGAACCAATTCATATTTCTTAAATTTTCTACGTCAAAAACATTCTTAAATCATTCCTAAATGTTTTTATATCCTGTATATATACATACAACAACTCCTAACGCTTCTACAAGTATATTTTCTTAAATTTCGATTCTAGTAAAGTACAACTAGGGTTTTCGAATTTTACCTTGGTTGAGCCAATCCGATGGAATTCAAAGCTTGTTTTTGTGTTGATTATGTTCCTATGATTATCAAAAGTCAGTTCCAATCCTTAGTTTTAAAAGAAAACCATTTGAATTACATCAACTTACGTTGAGCTTGTTTCAAGCGTTTTTCGTACTAGTTTTTCTTCTTATTTGAACTAGGATGATTTGAGCGGTTTGATTTCTGTTTTTAGGTTGTTTTGGCTATTGATTAGGAGTAGTTTTAATCTGGAAATTTCGAGAAAAGTTGTGATTGTTTGTTTGTTCATTAAGAGACTTAAGATATATATATATATATATAGAAGGAAGAAGAAGGAGCTTGCGGTTGCATTTCCTTTGCTGTTTGATCCGAATTTCCTCTAAATTGAGCACTGTTTTGTCACTTGTTTTCATTATCATAAATGAGGAATTGATTTGGCAAGATGTGATTTGCTTAAGGAGCTGATTTTGTTGACTTGTTTTGCATGATTTGAGCAAATTTGGTTCTCATTTTTCTATGTCCTCTAAGCCATCCGATGAGCAACTTGCAACCAAAAACAACCACAATAATAATTATATATTAATATTAGTTAGTTTATTAACTTAGTATTAGGATAGTTTAACAAGTTATACGTGTACAAATTAGTTAATATTTGAGAGTTTTTGTACAAAAATATTTTATGGAATTCTACAAAATACTTAGGTTATCAAACAATACAACTTTAAGTTTTAAATTTACGTGATTAATTATTTGTAGAATTTTATCTCCTGCGATTAAGATTTCCTAAGCTCATTAGGTCAATTTTTGTTTTAGGATCCAATAGCTTAAGAAAACCCTAATTAGAACAATGGTGTGATTCTATTATTTATTTGAAGTTTAGATCTTGAGTTATACATCAGTTTATATTTTTGTTATGTATTTATAATCCTAACAATTTATGTTTAGGTTATCGTTTCCTGTCTATAAGCGTAGTTGATTAACTACTTAATATCGCACTTGATATAGAAGCTAGATTATCTATTTATCTTTATATGTTGGTACCTATTATGAAATCTTATTAGTAGCATTTAATACTATTTAGGAATCTTGAATTTAGGGTTTAAATCCATGCATAGGCTCATTACTATTCATTGTTCTAATCTCAAATCATTGTTGAGTTCAAAAGGAGTCATTTAATCTTTATATTTATATTTTTCTATTTAATCTATTTGTATAACAAGTTTCGGGTTTGAAATTTAGATTTCTTTTAATCATATTTTGAATTATCCGTTCAAGATACGAAATCGTTTTTGGTATCAATTAAGGTTAAAGAAGTTCTTTATTTGATTTCTAAATCCTTATCTAGTCAAATTCAATGCATTGATCTATTCTTAGGTTTTTATTGGAATCTAAGTTTATTAGCTAGTTCATACATTCTACTTTAGAGTCGTGTATTAATGTGGAAATTTTTCGGGGTTTACATATTTCCTAAAGGATCTTTGGATGATAAAAAGTTGGGAAAATTTGTGTTTTAAGGGATGAGATTTTCGCGATGATCCTATAACACATCTTTTTGCAACCTAAATGACCTTTTATGACAAAAATAATTATAAATAGATAGATCTTTTCGAGTAGGTAGAAAACGACATATAATACATGAAATTCCGAGTTAAAATGAGCAAATTATGACCATTTTAAATCAGAATTTCGTAATCTGAATTTTTACCGCGAATTTCAAATAGAATAGAAAGTTTAAGTAAATCTTGGACGAAATACTCATTTTGGGTATTTCTTTATCTACGTGACAAGGAAGGAGAAATTATATATCTTGAGAATTACTTTAATTAGGAGTTTTTCTGCACCATGGCTAAGTGAGTTTACTTCCTTAAGTTTTTGTACTCATGCTTGTGCTTGTAGCACTAGAAGCACTAGAAGTAGGACAAGATTGAAAATGGAAAGTGCATGTGCCTTATAATTCTGTTGAAATTGTGTTAAGAGTATCGAGGCATAAATTATTGTTAATTACAAGTTGATATATATTGCCATGTTGATGTGTCTGTAAATTCTATGATCGCCTCTAAGCTATTTTAATTACATGAAAGAATTTAATAAATTGATTCATGCATATCATATAATGAGTCACATTGCATTCGCTATTATACACTTGGTGGAACAAGGGTATAATAGTGTTGGTTGGTATAACTGGTTGCATCTACGTGTTAGCAAGTAGTACCTGGTATAACCTACATGTTTTGTGTTGGTGAGTAGTTGCCGGTATAATCTATATGTTTTTGTGTTGATGAATAGTAGCCGGTATAATCTATAAAAGTTTTATTTTAAAAAAAGTTTTGGTTGTCATTGGCCGGTATACCTAATCTCGAATGAAGGGCATAATTCATTCAACATATAATTCTCAGAAAACCATATGTCTTACTTGCTCACGTGTTTGATGCATCACATATGCTTGTCTAATTATAACTTGTTTGATATCTTGATTTGACTATGATAACCTAAGAATATTCTCACTAAGTAGCTAAGCTTACACTCCAACAGATTTTGTTGTCACAGAAACACCTTTTAATCTACCCGACATCTCCCTTTATCCAGGTTGGACCACGCTTTTGGAAAGCTTTTTAGGGAAATTCAATCAAAAGCTTTAGAAAGGAAGTCCTTAAAATCCTTTGGCTATAGAGTTTTATGTATGGAAGATTTAAGTTGTATTACAAATCACTGGATTTTGATTGGGGGAATGCCCTAAGTGTGAACCCTGGGAATGTTTCACGTTAGTATACGATTGTATAATAGATTGTATGAACTAGATAATAAGTCTAGATTTCTAATTAAAGTCTAAGAATAGATTAATACCTAGAATTTGGTTAGATAAAGAATTTAGAATTGAATAAAGAATTTCTTTAAAACCGAAACCTAATATACAAATAGATTTAAATAGAAAGATATGAGTATATGTCACGCCCCATAAGGTACCCTAAGCGAACAGTCCGCAACATGCATATAAGATTCCCGAATTACCACCTTAGTCTTTCGAGAGTCTCATATAGATATAAGGCGTACCTTTACAACAATGAGTACGAGTCGAATGGAGATAAAAGCTTAATTTGGCATGCATAGGCAGTAGGATATAATTCATGAAACATAAATAAATATTACAAATTCTAAGGGGCATTCCCCCGCAAAAGAATATTAACGGTTTATTACAGTCATCCAAGTCTTAGAAGTTTTCTATGGAAGTCTAATACAGAAATTACAACTTCTAGGGAAAACTCCTAGCTTCGGTACCTGTTCAGAAGAGTCACGTCGTCTAAGCCACAAGTGGGTAAGCTGCAAAAGGAATGGACTATAGGGACGTAAGCTAACTAGCTTAGTGAGTGTAATCTCCACAATAACATTATGTCCAACAATTCAATCAAGTTATTAATCAAGCAAGTGTACATCAAACACATGAGTTCAACATAATATGACTAACCGGAAATCATATGTGGATGGAATTGCGCCCTCCATCCCGGGTTAGCAGAATTAACGACTACTGCGGTACTAACAATATCCCGTTTATGGTTCAGGCTAACCGATCATTCGATGTCGTTTATGGTTCACGACTAACCTACGATATTCGATGTCGTTTATGGTTCACGACTAACCTACAAATGCCAATGCTCCATCCCTTGTGATTGCACATGTCAATTTAGCATTAGTCCAAGTAGTTGATTAAACCAATTTACTTAGGCGATCAATCAATTTATTAGACAATCCATCATAGCTAACTATACAATCAAAGTTTATCACCCGGTTTCGATATTCTTAATTTATGTTCTCACATCATCATCAATCAAAAAATTTCCCATTAATCCCCATCATTCATTCCATTCAATCGACCTACATTCTAGTGCACTACTTTACAAGCACATACAATAAATGAATCGGGAAGAAAAACTCCACTCCGCCATTGGTACTCCGTTCTTCTAGTAATAATAGTCCGAGGCAAATAGTCACCGTCCACGGGTTCACCTATTCATATAAGAAATACCCTAATAAGTATTCTACCAACTTAAGACACTAAAACTCTAAGAAAACTTAGTGAAACCGAAATCGCGTCATTTTCAAAGTTCCGTTTTAAAATGGCCATAACTTGGTCGTTTTAAGTCGGAATTTCGCAAATTTTATACCGATTTCTATCTAATTCGGAAGAGCTTTCTAAATATGAAATTTAAATCAAGTTTTGAAAATATCTAAAGCCTCGGAATTGAGGGATCAGATCTGTACAGCGGGTTTATCAATTCCAAAAATGCGGTTTTCATGAATGCATTGAGATTCCTAAGTATAAAATGATACTAAATGCAATGGTAATGATTTTCCCTATCATGAATGTCATGATGTGAACTTTAATGAGTCTATGTTCTTATAACTTTTATATTTAAAGAATTTGAAAATAAACTTTTCTTAGAAACCATTTTATACCAATGTTTAGTAAGTGGATTCATTATACTTGACCACACCTACATATTACAAGGATTTTCTTTAGAAAAAATCTACTTAGTTTAAAGAAATTTGACCTCATATTAGTTATATCCTAAGGCCTTATTTCTTTAATAAAATCCACATTTATAAGCTTTTAAGTGGGTCTTTTACTATGGGGTTTCCAAAATCCGAATTTACAAAAGTCCATTTTCAAGTTGATTCTTTTAGGAAAAAATATTTTGTACTTAAAACTTTAAGTATTTATTATACCTATATCCTAAGGACTTCATTTGTTTAAGAAAATATCATTTTTGAAGTTAGAAAAATAGTGTTTTCTAACCCTACATACACTATTACGAATTTTGTCTACATGACTTCTAGCTCAAAACTTCTATGGACTTCATTTATTGTTTCCACATTTCCTTTAGTAAAAACTCATTTACCCATGAAAAATATTACTAAACATTATTATTACCCATAGGCTTCATTTCTCTTATAAAATATATGTTTAGAAGTTGATAAAAGTGTTTTTGACCTAGGTTTTCAAAGTCATCCGAATTTTCATAAGTCTTTTTCTTGCAAAGTTTTCTTTTTACTTCATGGACTCATCTATCTATAGATCTATATACTAGGAAGTCATTGACTAAAGACAAAGTATTAAAGACTATTAATGCACATAAATACAAAATAATAATGAAACCTTAAATGCCTACATGATCATGAGTAATAAGATGATGGATCTACTTTATCAAATGCTTAATGAGTTTTGAAAACATAAAAACTATATTTTTATAAAAGGATCTTTTGTTTAAAGTACTTTTTGATGGATGAGCATAAAGCTTTTGGCATGAAAGTTCTTTAAGTGATAGATCTACTTTGTAATGGTTCGGTATTCTTGTTTTGATCTTTCTTGACCCTAGCAAAGCTCATGGGTCCTTTGGTTGGAAATATCCAAGAAGCACTTGGCCATAACAAAGTTTTATGATTGGAAGGAGTGAAACTTTACTTACTTGAAGATAAATAGAGGATGAAAAGAAGAAATGGGAGTTGTGTGTGTGTGTGGGGGAGTCTCAAAAGTTTCGGCCAAGGAGGAAAATAAGAGGGTTTTTGAGAGTTTTTCACTTTCCAAAAGTTGAGAAATGGAAGAATGAAGAGAGAGAGAGAAAAAGTAGTATATATAGGAGTTGGAATTAGGTTAAATGAAGAAGGAAAAATTCAAATTGGAGCATCAAGGGAGGGGGGGGGGGGGGGGGGGTGGGGTGAATTGATTTGTCTCCTTTGATTTGATTTGCATCACTTGTCAAAATTTTAATAAAGTTGAAGGGACAAAAGTTATGGAAGAAAGGAGTTGATTTGAGTGATGGTAAGGGTTAGATTTGTAGGGTATGCTAATAGGTAGACTAGGTAGTACTTTATAAATAGTAGTGAATAGTTGACAAGACAATTTAATTTCCGGTAGTAATGAAATACGAATAAAAAGGCTATAACTGTATTTTTCATAAACCAGAAAATTATGAAAAATTATTTTTCTATAATGGGTCTCGGATGACCCGGAATTGAAATTTTCAAAAATCTGATATTTTCTTGGTTTGAAATATAATTAGAACTATATCAATTAAATTTTCTTTAAAAGTTTCTTAATTGGAAACCGAGGAAAAGCCGGAATTAGGGTTCCTAGTTCTCACTCCACTTGAGCTATTCCGGTTTAGGGTTTTGGTTTCCGGTTCTAGGGTTATCTTGGCTACTTGAAAAACCGGGGTTTACAACCTACCCACCTTAAAAAGAGTTTTGTCCTCAAAACTGAACTGACGTACCTTGATTCTCAAACAACTCGGGGTATTTCCTTCGGATTTCCTCTTCGGCTTCCCAAGTGCTTCCTCAGAAGTGTGGTTTCTCCACAATACTTTAACATATCGATCTCTTTATTCCGAAGCTTCTGAGTCTTCTTATCCAAGATTTCTACTGGGTGCTCTTCGTAGGTGAGATTTTCCTTTAACCGAATCGGTTCCAACTCCACTATCCGCTCAGGGTCAGGTACATACTTCCTTAACACTGATACGTGGAACACATTATGAACTCCCGACAAATTCGGCGGTAAGGGCTAGCCGATAGGCCAAATCTCCCACTCTTTCCAAGATCTCAAAAGGTCCAATATACCTTGGGCTTAATTTCCCTTGAGCCCGCATTCTCTTTATGCTCTTGATTGGGTTTATCTTCAAATAGACATGGTCGCCTACTTGAAATTCCAGTTCTCTTCTCTTCAGATCAGCCCAACTCTTTTGTCTGTCTTGAGCCTCTTTCATTTTCTGTTGAATAACCCGGACTTTATCAGCTGCTTTGAACCAATTCAGGACCAATAGCTAGCTTTTCCACATCATCCCAAAACAGAGGGGACCTACAACGCCGTCCATATAAGGCTTCGTATGGTGGCATCTGAATGGTTGAGTGGTAGCTATTGTTATAGGCAAACTCGATTAGGGGTATATGATTATCCCAACTTCCTTTGAATTCCAATATGCAAGCCCTTAACATGTCCTCTAAGGTCTGAATGGTTCGCTCAGACTGTCCATCTGTCTGAGGATGGTAGGCAGTACTGAAATGCAACTTGGTGCCTAGGCTCTTTTGTAGGCTCATCCAGAACTTTGAAACAAACCTTGGATCCCGATCTGAAATGATTCCCGCTGGAATACCATGGAGTCGCACAATTTCCTGATGTAATCCTAGCCAATTTGTCCAATGAATAGGTCATATTAATTGGTAGGAAGTGTGCTGACTTCGTCAAACGATCCACTATTACCCAGACTGCATCACATCCAGTGGATGTCCTCGGGAATCCACACACAAAGTCCATTGAAATTTGATCCCACTTCCATTCGGGGATAGGTAGTGGCTTTAATAATCCACCTGGCCGTTGATGTTCCACTTTGACTTGCTGACACACGGCGCACTTCATAACATAATGCCACATCCCTCTTCAATCCATTCCACCAATAGTGGCTTTTTATGTCCTGATACATTTTTGTACCTCCCGGATGCACAGTGTAACCGGAGTTGTGAGCTTCGCTCATGATCTCTTTTCTCAATTCTTCATCTTCCGGTACACATAATCTTCCTTTCATTCTAACCACCTCTTCATCATCCAGGGTAAAGTCACTATACTTCCCTTTGAGCACTTCTTCTTTGATCTTCTTATCGCCTCATCATATCTTTGGGCTTCTTTAATCCTGTCGATCAAGTGGGTTCCATAACCAAATTTGCTATCTCCACTTCGACATCTTGCCCTACGAATTCAATTCTTAACCTTTCGAATTCCTTTATCAGCTCTTTTTGCTCTGTGATTAGGCCTGCCACTTCTCCATAATTCTTTCTGCTCAAGGCGTCAGCCACAGCATTTACCTTTCCCGGGCAGTAATTTATTCCCAATCATAGTCCTTTATGAGTTCCAACCACCGTCTCTGCCTCATATTTAACTCCTTTTGTGTGAACAAGTATTTGAGACTCTTATGATCTGTGTACACTTCACACCTTTGCCCATACAAATAATGTCTCCATAACTTCAAGGCAAAAACCACAGCGGCCAATTCCAAATCATGTGTTGGATAGTTCTGTTCATGAGGCCTTAATTGCCTGGAGGCATAGGCAATGACTTTCCCTCTTGCATCAGTACACACCGAGGCCATTCCTAGAGGCGTCACTATGCACTGTGTAAGGCTTTTCGGGATCGGGCAATACCAAAATTGGAGCTGATACTAAGCGCCGTTTCAACTCTTGGAAACTTTGCTCCCTCTTATCTGTCCATTCGAATTTCTCATTCTTTTGCGTCAGTTGAGTCAGAGGTTTGGCAATCTTGGAGAAATCCTTTACAAACTTGCGGTAATAACCAGCCAAACCTAGGAAGCTTCTCACTTCGGTTACCGTTTCGGGCTGTTTCCAATCCACTACGCTTTGATCTTTTGGGTCAACGATATTCCATCTCCCGTCACTACATGTCCAAGAAAGATATCTTATCCAACCAAAAATCGCACTTAGATAGCTTGGCGTACAATTTATTTTCTCTTAAGGTTTGTAACGCCATCCTTAGGTGCTCCTCATGTTGTTCTCTGGTTTTGGAATAGATCAAAATATCATCTATGAACACGATTACACACTTATCCAAGAGGGTTTGTAAATTCGGTTCATAAGGTCCAAATGCAGCAGGTGCATTGGTTAACCCAAATGGCATACCAAGAATTCAATGCCCGTACCGTGTACGAAAGGCTGTCTTAGCACATCTTCCGGCTTGATTCTCAATTGGTGATAACCCGAGCGCAAATCAATGCGCGAGAACACACTTGCCCCTTGAAGCTGATCAAAGAGGTCGTCGATTCTTGGAAGGGGGTATCGATTTTTGATGGTGACTTTATTCAACTCCCGTAATCGATACATAATCTCATAGACCCGTCCTTCTTCTTACAAACAACACCGGTGCGCCCCATGGCGACACGCTGGGTCTTATGAATCCTTGATCCAAAAGCTCCTGTAATTGGGTCTTTAATTCCTTCAATTCCACCGGAGCCATCCGGTATGGTGCCTTTGATATCGGCTCTGTACCTGGAGCTAGAGTGATTTCAAAATCAATCTCTCTTTTGGTGGTAACCGGGTAAGACTTCAGGAAATACATCTTCAAACTCATTTACCACGGGTATGTCATCTTTTCTCCTCTCTCTCTAATCCAGGCATCTTCTATTGGCACAATTTCCTCATCTTCCATCATTAGCTCGAAGGAGCTTAACCCGTAATCTCTTCGCACCATGATCTCTCCAAGGAAGTCTACTCCTTCCTGTGGTCATCAAAACTTATCATCTTTCTTTGACAGTCCACAATGGCTTTAACCTTACTTAGCCAATTCATCCCAAGGATAACTTCATATTTACTCATCTCCAAGACTATCAAATCGCTTGCTGAGATGTGTCCTTGGATTTCTAGCAAACAATCCTTTATTATCTCTCGGTCGACACAACACTACCTGTGGGTGTCTTAATCCTTAAGGTTGTGGTTGTCATGGCTATGGGTAGACCAAGCGCTTAGCCAAGCTGGTAGTGATAAAGGAGTGGGTTGCTCCCGTATCAAACAACACATAAGCATTCCCATTTACTCCTATGCGTCCTGTTACCATAAACATTTATCACTACTTGGTCCTAATCACTCAACAGCTATCTATTCCAGGGTTTCCAGATTTCAACTTTTCCTCTTTCACAGTTTTAAATTTTCCTTTTTAAAACTTGCTAAGAAAACAAAGAACTTTATCTAAAAAGGAACTTGTTTAACCTGTCACTAGCCGCCATCTATCGTCGTCTTGGTCCAGCGCGGCCAGCTCCATGCCTTCCTCCTCATCATCCTCGATCATCCATTGGCCTTCAAAGTTATACAGCCGCATCCCATGCATGGCCGAGGCTGCACGGTTTCCACTTTTGCTCGGACCTTTGGGTGTTATCATTTCCTGGATTTCCATAAGGCCGGGTAGTCCCACTTTTCCGTTGAGGGCACTCGGAGGTTACATGGCCCTTTTCCTTGCAAAGGTAGCAGGTTATAGTCATCTTCTTTGGGCAAGCATAAACCAGATGACCTGCTTCGCCACAAAAGAAACACTTGCCCTTCAGCTGGGGGCATTGTCTTGGGTAGTGGCTTCCTTTGCACTTCCAACAGGAAATGTTGGACTTGGTTTGGTTAAACTTCCCACCAGGATTATCCTTAATACCATGGTATGGCTTGAATCTTTTCCCTCTATAGCTTGAGCTGGAGGTCAAAGTGCCTTTTTCCGAACACTCTTTTGTCCGGTTCAGCATACTTTCTCTTCTTGGCCCCTTCAATCAAACGGGCCTTCTCAATCACCTCAAGGTAGGTCGGCAATCCAGATTCTTGTATCTTTACCCTTAGGTCTTCATCGAGACCTTCCAGGAATACTTGTTTCTGCAGCTCCTCACTATTTTTGTATGATTCAGGAGCATACTGCAGCAGGTGATTGAATTCTGTTTCGTACTGCTCAATCGTTCTGCCTCTTTGTCTCACATGCAGAAATCTGCACTGTACCTTACTCGGAGGCTGGCGGGGAAGTAGTTCTCTAGGAACTCTCTACGAAAGGTCTCCCAGCTAATTGGGGGTGCCAAACTCCTTCGTTTCGATTCCCACCATACACGTGCATTGTACCTTAACATGTATGTGCCGTACTCCAATCGGAGGTGTGGTGGGGTCTCGTAGGCTGCAAAGGAGCGCTCAATTTGAGCCAACCAATCTTCTGCCTCATCGGGCTTTCCAAACGCCCCATCAAAGTAGCGGTTGCTCTTTATAAAATCGGGGAGGGAACTCCTCTGGTATCCTCTTTGCGGTGGAGGGGGTGGATAGCGAGCATTAAAAGATTGCTCCTCAGGTGGTATGGGAAACTCCGCTTGCATTCTCCTGTATGGAGGGGGTGGTGGAGGTGGTGGCAAAGATGCGGAATCCCTTAGACTTGGTTCGGGATTTTGGGATTGGTTCCGGTTTTGGTTCTGGATGAATGCAGCAAACATATTTGTTAAATTCCCGATTGCATTCATCATTGCTGCTTGTGGATCGGCATGAGCAGCTTCAGGTATGCTAGCTTGGGGGTGATCCAGTTGGTTCGCACTACTAGCCTCACTTGGGAGTGGTTCTTGCTCCCTGTTTCGGTTTCTCCGATTTCGTCTGTTACATATTGTCTTAATGAGTTTTATTTCTTCTTTAGAGTTTTGAGGCTTATAAAACTTTGGCTAAAGAATTTTCGAAAATCCTAGGAAAATTTAGAGAAATATAGAATTCAAAAAGGCTCATAGAAAATTTAAAGCTCCAAGTCGTTCACAAAAAGGCTCTTAGAGTAAAGAAATCATAGTAATCGAAGGAATTCCAAATCAAAGAATCATAATAACAAAGAATTTCTGAATCAAATGATGATATGAATGAGAATATGTTTATGCAATTAAGTATAATGAATGTAGCCTACTACTAATGCAAAAGTATGATGTTTGTGAAACTTCATTCTTGGAATCAACATAATACTTCATTGATTTGATGTGCTGTACAAGAGTTGTTTTTCAATTAAGCTTACAAAATTAGACAACACAAATCAAATCTTCCGATACTAGCCGATAAGGTCTACCTAACAACATCTAAGGACATGGAAAAGAAAGAGACAAGGAAAGGAAAGACAACAGCTAAATCATAAAGAGATCCTAAGGCAATTTGGCATCCCGCATTGCCTACTATTCAAAAGAAACCATTGGACTCTATGGGATACTAGATCCTATAGCTTAATCAGAGTCGTCTGATGAGGGACTGGGGAGTCGTCCTCGACTAGAAGATCCTCCATCATCCTTTCGGATGAACTGACTCAAATAGGCCCTTACAGTCAATCTCCTTCTCTGAGTGGGTCGGGCTAGAGGCTCTGGTTCCTCCTCTTCTTCTTCCTCTTCCTCTTCCTCTTCTTCTTCCTCTTCCTCTTCTTCTTCTCTCACTTCTTGATCTCCCTCTTGATTTGTTTCCTCTCTATCAACTCTATCATTGGATTCATTCCTAATTCCCATCTCTCTTTCCGCTTCTCTTCCAGCTTCCTCCCACATCCTGCTCCATCTTTCTCTGAATTCACCTATCCAATTGTCAGCTTCATTCATTCTCTCCACAGGTTCCGGAACTACCGGCTCGGGGGCTATGGCATCAACCTCAGGGGGATGCTCGCCTACCGGGTATATGTCCTTCCATATGGTGGGGTCGAATTCTGGTTCTACCCTCCCACTATCGGGTATGTCCAGATCCCTATTGAAGTCCCATACAACTGGTTCTGGTAGTGGGTTGGGTTGTTCTGGAGCTATGACTGGAGGGGTAGGGGATCTAGGTATTTCCTCTTCCATCCAATTCGGGTCTCTGGGTCTTCCTCCTCCTCAGATTCCTCCACATTGTTTTCTCCTCCCTCATTGTTTCCTTCATTCACCTCATCTTCCTCAACAACTGGGGCATTAATCAGATGTCCTCCCCCGTTTCCTACTTGTGGAGCTGGAGCTCCTCCTAGAAATGGTACAATATCGAGGTATCTAGCTTGCCACACAAAGTGATTTCTAATATCCGCCAGATTCCAATCCCTATGATCATCGAGGTCATCTCGGGCATGCACATAAAGTGGTCCTATACCATGCCAAGTCCCAAAGTCTGGGTGGGTGGGGCTCCCTTCATTCTTTAGAATAAATGTAGCTTCTCTTAGCATAGGTTCTCCAGCATATTCTACCATCACCTCTCTAGGGTATAAATAGTCTCCATAACCGTCCATCTCCTTCTTCTTATTGGATCGTATCTTAATTGATCTATCACAAATATCCATCTTGTATACCTAAGACCTTCTTTCCATAATTTATACATTTCCCTTATCGTCCTAGGTCGTTGTACCAATGCAAAGTCTTCGCATAATACCCTTAGCCGTAGTCGGTATCCCACCATGGTCTCATTTAGTCTTTTGGTGAAGTTTCTAGCTCTTTCTCGGGTTTCACCCAAAAGACCTACAACAAGAAAACTATTAATTAGCCTAGCTTTTAACTGCAATTTTGTCCTAGTTACTTAGTTCTAGGTTCGATTTTAACTCTATTGTCATGCTTAATAACCTAGTGCTCTAATACCAACTTAAACTGTCACGCCCCATAGGGTACCCTAAGCGTAACAGTCCGCCACATGCCATATAAGATTCCCGAATTACCACCTTAGTCTTTCGAGAGTCTCATATAGATGTAAGGCGTACCTTTACAACAATAGAGTACGAGTCCGAATGGAGATAAAAGCTTAATTTGGCATGCATAGGCAGTAGGATATAATTCATGAAACATAAATAAATATTACAAATTCTAAGGGGCATTTCCCCCGCAAAAGAATATTTAACGGTCTATTACAGTCATCCAAGTCTTAGAAGTTTTCTATGGAAGTCTAATACAGAAATTACAACTTCTAGGGAAAACTCCTAGCTTCGGTACCTGTTCAGCCGAGTCACGTCGTCTAAGCCACAAGTGGGTAAGCTGCAAAAGGAATGGACTGTAGGGACGTAAGCTAACTAGCTTAGTGAGTGTAATCTCCCACAATAACATTTATGTCACAACAATTCAATCAAGTTATTAATCAAGCAAGTGTATGTATCAAACACATGAGTTCAACATACATATGACTAACCGGAAATCATATGTGGATGGAATTGCGCCCTCCATCCCGGGTTAGCAGATTAACGACTACTGCGGTACTAACAATATCCCGTTTATGGTTCACGGCTAACCTACGATCATTCGATGTCGTTTATGGTTCACGACTAACCTACGATTATTCGATGTCGTTTATGGTTCACGACTAACTTACGATTATTCGATGTCGTTTATGGTTCACGACTAACCTACGATTATTCGATGTCGTTTATGGTTCACGACTAACCTACAAATGCTAATGCTCCATCCCCTTGTGATATGCACATGTCAATTTAGCATTAGTCCAAGTAGTTGATTAAGCCAATTTACTTAGGCGATCAATCAATTTATCAGACAATCCATCATAGCTAACTATACAATCAAAGTTTATCACCCGGTTTCGATATTCTTAATTTGTGTTCTCACATCATCATCAATCAAAATTTCCCATTAATCCCCATCATTCATATTCCATTCATGACCTACATTCTAGTGCACTACTTTACAAGCACATACAATAAATGAATCGGGAAGAAAAACTCACTCCGCCATTGGTACTCCGTTCTTCTAGTAATAATAGTCCGAGGCAAATAGTCACCATCCACGGGTTCACCTATTCATATAAGAAATACCCTAATAAGTATTCTACCAACTTAAGACACTAAAACTCTAAGAAAACTTAGTGAAACCGAAATCGCGTCATTTTCGAAGTTCCGTTTTAAAATGGCCATAACTTGGTCGTTTTAAGTCGGAATTTCGCAAATTTTATACCGATTTCTATCTACTTCGGAAGAGCTTTCTAAATATGAAGTTTAAATCAAGTTTTGAAAATATCTAAGCCTCGGAATTGAGGGATCAGATCTGTACAGCGGGTTTATCAATTCCAAAAATGCGGTTTTCATGAATGCATTTGAGATTCCTAAGTATAAAATGATACTAAATGCAATGGTAATGATTTTCCCTATCATGAATGTCATGATGTGAACTTTAATGAGTCTATGTTCTTATAACTTTTTATATTTAAAGAATTTGAAAATAAACTTTTCTTAGAAACCATTTTATACCAATGTTTAGTAAGTGGATTCATTATACTTGACCACACCTACATATTACAAGGATTTTCTTTAGAAAAACTCTACTTAGTTTAAAGAAATTTTGACCCTTATATTAGTTATATCCTAAGGCCTTTATTTTTTTAATAAAATCCACATTTATAAGCTTTTAAGTGGGTCTTTTACTATGGGGTTTCCAAAAATCCGAATTTACAAAAGTCCATTTTCAAGTTGATTCTTTTAGGAAAAATATATTTTGTACTTAAAACTTTAATTATTTATTATACATATATCCTAAGGACTTCATTTGTTTAAGAAAATATCATTTTTGAAGTTGGAAAAATAGTGTTTTCTAACCCTACATACATTATTACGAATTTTGTCTACATGACTTCTAGCTCAAAACTTCTATGGACTTCATTTCTTGTTTCCCACATTTCCTTTAGTAAAAACTCATTTAAACCCATGAAAAATATTACTAAACATTATCTATTACCCATAGGCTTCATTTCTCTTATAAAATATATGTTTAGAAGTTGATAAAAGTGTTTTTGACTTAGGTTTTCAAAGTCATCCGAATTTTCATAAGTCTTTTTCTTGCAAAGTACTTTTCTTTTTGACTTCATGGACTCATCTATCTATAGATCTATATACTAGGAAAGTCATTTACTAAAGAAAAAGTATTAAAGACTATTAATGCACATAAATACAAAATAATAATGAAACCTTAAATGCCTACATGATCATGAGTAATAAGATGATGGATCTACTTTATCAAATGCTTAAATGAGTTTTGAAAACATAAAAACTATATTTTTATAAAAGATCTTTTGTTTAAAGTACTTTTTGATGGATGAGCATAAAGCTTTTGGCATGAAAGCTTCTTTAAGTGATAGATCTACTTTGTAATGGTTCGGTATTCTTGTTTTGATCTTTCCTTGACCCTAGCAAAGCTCATGGGGTCCTTTGGTTAGAAATATCCAAGAATCACTTAGCCATAACAAAGTTTTATGATTGGAAGGAGTGAAACTTTACTTACTTGAAGATAATTAGAGGATGAAAAGAAGAAATGGGAGTTGTGTGTGTGTGTGGGGGAGTCTCAAAAGTTTCGGCCAAGGAGGAAAATAAGAGGGTTTTTGAGAGTTTTTCACTTTCCAAAAGTTGAGAAATGGAAGAATGAGAGAGAGAGAGAGAAAAAGTAGTATATATAGGAGTTGGAATTAGGTTAAATGAAGAAGGAAAAATTCAAATTGGAGCATGAAGGGGGGGGGGGGGGGGGGGGGGGGTGGGTGGTTGAATTGATTTGTCTCCTTTGATTTGATTTGCATCACTTGTCAAAATTTTAATAAAGTTGAAGGGACAAAATTATGGAAGAAAGGAGTTGATTTGAGTGATGGTAAGGGTTAGATTTGTAGGGTATGCTAATAGATAGACTAGGTAGTACTTTATGAATAGTAGTTAATAGTTGACAAGACAATTTAATTTCCGGTAGTAATGAAATACGAATAAAAAGGCTATAACTGTATTTTTCATAAACCGGAAAATTATGAAAAATATATTTTTGAAATCCTTATTTTACTTCGGTTCAAATGAGTACTCATAAGTAAATTTTTGAAATTCTAGTTCCGAGGCACGCTTTTCTATAATGGGTCTCGGGATGACCCGAAATTGAAATTTTCCAAAAATCTGATATTTCCTTGGTTTGAAATATAATTAGGAACTATATTCAATTTTAAATTTTCTTATAAAAGTTTCTTAATTGGAAACCGAGGAAAAGCCGGAATTAGGGTTCCTAGTTCTCACTCCAGACTTGAGCTATTCCGGTTTAGGGTTTGGTTTCCGGTTCTAGGGTTATCTTGGCTACTTGAAAAACCGGGTTTACAGTATAGATATTAAAGGATTGTTTTTTATCTCGATAATGATTCGAGATTGGAACAACGAGTAGTAATGAGCCTATACTTAGATTTAAACCCTAGGTTCAAGATCCCTAGATAGTATTAATAACTACTAATAAGATTTCACGTTAAGTATCAAAACTAAAGATATATATATATATATATAGTTTAGTTTCTGTATTAAGTACAATACAAAGTAAACGATTATGTACGCTTATAGATAGAAAATAAGGACCCAAAGATAAACCATTAGGATTATAAATACACAACGAAAACATAAACTGTTGAATAACTCAAAATCTGAACTCCAAATAAATAATCAAATTATGCTATTGTTCTAAACCGAGTTTTCTTAAGCTATTGAAGCCTGAAACAAAAATTGACCTAACGAGCTTAAGAAATCCTAATCGCAGGAGATAAAATTGTACGAATAAATAACTACGTATATATAAAACCTAAAATTGTATTATTCGATAAACTAATTGTTTTGTATAATGCTATAAACATATTTTTGTACAAAAACTTCAAAATATTGGCTAATTTATACCCGTATAACTCGTTAAATTATTCTAAAACTAAATTAAAATAATAAACTAATATATATATATTTGCTGATTTTGGTGAAAATTTCGGTGGGAAAGTTACGTGTAGGAGAGAGGGCTGGATTTGAGCAAATAATGCACACAAATAGTCAACAAAATCAACCTAAGAGCCAATCAAACCAAGCCAACTCACCCTAGCATTAATGAGGATGAAAACAAAAGCCAAAGATGATCAAATTCGGAGGAAAATCGGAGGAGAAAGCAGCCGTAACTTCCTTCTTCTTTCTTCTTCTATATATATATATATATGTGTGTATTCAATGCTCATAATGGAGAACAAACCAAAACTCATCAATTCCCACATTCTCCAGAACGAAACTACTCCTCCATAGCCACTAAAACGAGTTGAAAACAGAAAACAAACGGATCAAACCAATCAAATACGAATCAAAAGAAAAATAACCCGAAAACCCTTGAAAATAAGTTCAAAGGTAAGTTGATGAAACTCAAATGATTTTCTTTCAATTCTAAGCTTTATAACTGACTTCTAATAATCTTAGGAACGTAATAAACACAATTACAAGCTTCAGAAATCATCGGACGAGCTCCAACGAGGTAAAAATTTGAAACCCTAGCTATGTTTTAGTAAGAATCGAGATCTAAATATATATGTTTTTAGACGTGTTCAAAATTGTTTTATGACCTTATATTAGATATAAACATTTGGGAACGGTTTAATAATGTTTTTAATGTGTAAAATTTAAAGAAAACAAATCGGACAGAGGAGGAAGATGATGAATAGTACCAACACTGTCACAAAGCCGGCAGTGTAATCGCTCAACGCCGGCAGCTTACATGGATAGGCCGGCGGCGCGTAGAGACGGCTTACACTGAACAGAGGCTACGTAAAATTATTTTCACGTAAAAATTGAATGTAAGCCGGCTACCTGGAGATTTATGCCGACGGCGTAGAGCTGGCGTATGTTGAAAGTCGACAGCTTTCAAAGCTAGTGCAACTCCTTCGAAATAATCTTCGAAACCATATTTACACCGGCACCTGGGTTTGAAGGCCGGCGGCTTTGAGCCGACGTACACTCAAAATTCTTTAATGAAAGCTTGTTTTAACAAAAACCGAACATATATAATACATATACATATACAATACATCTATTTAGTATATTATATATATATATGATAATATAAGAAATTATAGATAGTTAAATAAATACAAGTATTCAAGCATATTTAGATTTATATCTAATAACTTTTAAAACCCTAGAATTTAAGACAAATATTTAGTTAGTATTAGTCAAATATTTGTTCTAATTAGATAAAATAGGTAAGAATGGAAATTGAAAGAATCTAAATTTTCGAGTAATGTGACTTCTAAAAATAACAAAATAATTATAGGAGATAAATTAAGAGAAACACGGCGACACTAAGTAATAATAAATAACTATAATTTTTTATATTGAGATCAGTATAGAATAACATAAAACTAGTAATAGTCAATATCAAAACTTAATAAAAATCGAGTCTAGGACACTAGCCACATGTAGAAATTTAGTTATATAATTTATATCGATGAATACTTTATTTATTTTAAATAGGTGACTTTGATACACTAGAGGATCTACCAGCAGATTTTACGACTGAGTCAGTATGAGCAGGAGAGTAATTCAGTCATATTGTACTATTTGTGCTTGTAAGTAGTTGAATATGTAATGCAAAGATAATCAAATGAATGTTTGCTGAAAGTATGAAATGATCTGATTGTATGACTGTTAAGATGTCCTTATAAAAGCGATAATGCTTGATGTTGTGAAATAGTATAATAATGATTGTGTGTAATGTATAGTCACCGTGAAATTGATTAAGAATTATTGACTTAACAAAATGATATGATCATGCATTGCACGAATTGCATAACTGCATATATATTAGTGTGACAGCCTGCTATGTATTAATATTTCGGATCTCTGTTTATGCTTGGTTGTTCTAATATGTTAGTTCTTCCAAGGTTCTCTTTGGTCTGGCGGTCCTACGAGAACTAAATTGCACCGAAGAACGTCGCCCGTAGAATCGCTTTGAAATGATTAATACTTAGGGAGTTTCTAAGGGGATTGCAGGAGATGGTCAATTTAATCAATTATATTCAAAGTGATAACCCTAAAACGAGAAATCGTTGATTCTCCTGTGTACTTAGTCTCTCCTAGGCAGGTGGGTCATTGAGTACTGGTTCTTCAACCCTTAAAAAGAGGGCATAAATCTTTTTCCTGTTTGGATTCTAGATCATCCAAACTTGTATCTGTGCATATAGTTGAGTGCTTGCATTGCATATGATTTGCTAATAACTTGTGTGATGTATGGTATATCTGGTTATTCACTGAGCTGTGGTTTCGCTCATACTCCAACAGTCTTTTCAGGTTTACCTTACGACCTTGGTTAGTCACTTCCAAGAGTATGGCTCCGATAAGAGCTTAGAAGCTGGAAGTCTACGGTTATATTTTAGTTTAATAGTTATGTACTATTAGAATAGATTATTTAGTTGTGTACTTCAGAAGAACTATATGGTTTGTAATAGTTTTGTAATGTTTATTCACTAAGTTATTTCTTTCATATATTTGTTATTTCTTATCAAGCAACTAAAAAGATTTTATTGTTTTGAAAACCTGTCATTCTCTGAAGGTAATCTAATGATAGTATTCAAGTGTAACTTGTTTACTACTACTAGGGTACCCTCGGGGCATGACACTAAGTTTATGTAAAGACCTTATTATCTGATGGATATATGTTTATTAGTTCTTGTATGCTTTATATTACGTCTTAAACCACATATCCCACCAAAGTCTCCTATTGCTGTATTAGATGCCTTACATATAATATCAAGACTTTCGTGTGACTAAAGTAGTCATTCTTAAGTCTTAATATTGTATGTGATAGACTGTTACGTTTATAGTACCTTTGGGGCGTGACAGGTATTCATGCCAAGTGAATAGGTTGTAAATGTATCATCTCGTATTTGCTTCTGTTTAGATCTTCAGGTTTAAAATTGAGTAATTAAATCACATAATCTTAAATGTGCTTTTAGACATATGTGCTTATCTATAATAAAAAAAAAAAATTACTAAAATAACAATACCTAAATTCTAGGGTGGGGGGTGGGAACAAAGAGAGAGAAGCACCTTATTTTTAATATATCTGAATAATGTACGTGTTTATACTTTACTCTTTTTTCGCATATAATTTTTCTTTATATCTTATTTTTATCTTATGAAAAATGTGCTGGGTTGCATGTATTAATGTGCTTGCATGTTAATGCAAAAACATCTTTCAATACGTTTACAAATTACTCGTTAGTTTTTACAATGGTCAATCTCATTCTCCCCTTTTTTTTGTCACGAAAATAAGTTAATTTACACTTTACAATATTTTTCTTCCCCTAGTATTACCTTGACCATAATTACTGCTCACTTTCACAATCATATTCTAATAGATTTTATAATTTTGATATAACAAATATAAGATACTAAAAGGATATAATTATTAAAGGACAAAATGGGATTCTGTTGCTGCCAACACAGTGTATATGTTTTTGTGGCAGTTCACTTGGCTCCTTCAACTGGCCGCAAATTCTTAAAACTTTTATTGAAGAGTGATAAATTCTCATATTATCTCTCTACTTTAAATTCATCATCCTACATAAAATAGTTATATTATTTCATGTATCTTATTTTCAAGCGTATACATTAGATTTTGCTAAGGAATATCACAATGCCACTCGTTAACATGCTTACAATAATTACACGAAATTATATATTTTGTTAAGAGTAACAAAAGTGATTCACTTTAATTGAGTGCCATGGGGTTACTCATTACCTAAATTATTATATTGTAAATAGAAAATACGAGACAGTTATTATAAAATCCATAACTTATAATGTCTAGCTAATGATAGATGAATGGTGCTATTATAACTATCAATGGCATAATATACCCTATTATGATGGAACATACTTAATTTTCTCTTTATGTAAGATTTATATAATAATATATATGTGTGTGTGTGTTGTGGACAAAGAAAAAGAAAAGAGAGAATATCGATACGTGATATTTAATCTAGAAGACGTATCTTCTTAGCAAAGGTGAAGGTTTCCGTGAACAATCTCTTGTGTGGCATATGGAGGATGGCGTTTGGTGAAATTTAATGTCACGAAGGAATATGTGATGACCCTCAAAGTCCGTGAAAATAGAATGTAAATGAAACGATT
Organism: Combretum micranthum; assembly: GCA_024138025.1. Taxonomy (NCBI): domain Eukaryota; kingdom Viridiplantae; phylum Streptophyta; class Magnoliopsida; order Myrtales; family Combretaceae; genus Combretum; species Combretum micranthum. The sequence continues at coordinate 107,935 of JAMXBD010000394.1, read as the reverse complement.
AATTAGATTATTCGGGCAAGCCACTTGGCTAATGGTCCCACAAGGATCACAAGCAGAATATGACCCTCTACTAACCATTCCTGATTACTACTGCCAATAGGACATGACCCTTCCAAACCATCTTTAAGCCAGTGATTATGAATTAAAATAATGATTCAATAGTTTGTGTAAAGTTTCGGGAAAATGATTTAATTAATTAGACAGAGAAAGAGATATGAAAGGGTAGGAGCTGTATGTAGGGAATAAGATGGTGATATGGAAAGGAAAGGGCAGTGGTACCCTCATCTAATATATTTGTCCAGACTCCAAACAACAAAACAAAGTGGCTTTAATGGAGATTGGAGGGTCCATCCCCACAAAACATCAGCAATTAAGTGAAAGATTAGGGCAAAATGATTCTAAGGGATAAGGCTTTAAAAGAGAAGTGGTGAAGAAAAGAGAGACGGATATAATTTTTCTCCCCCTATTGGTAGCAGTTGGAGTGGCCATATCAACTCATTATTTTAATTTCTTTGATAGATCGATTTAATTAGTTGGTTAGTTTAAATTGAATGGTTAAGATATTTTGGTTAATATTCTTTTGGTTTGTACACCTTTGGTTCAGATGTTTTCATCTTTTTAACATCTTTGACACTGTTAAAAAATCTTGAAATTGTTAAAATAAAATAGTTAAAAGTATGAGAAAGTTAAATATAAATATACCCTTTCTATAAATTAAAATACCTCAAAAATTTTTATGAAGTCCACTTATATAACCTTACTTTATTAAGTTTCACCAAAGAAATTAATGAAAGTCTCATATTTCAATAAATAAACCACAATTATGATATAATGGTAAATAAATAAATAATATATAGATCACACAGTTCCCAAGTGATTGTTTTCAAACAAATTTTAATAAGATATCAATTGGGGGAAAAGACAAATCTCCAAATATCTATCTTCATATTATTAAAAGAAATATTGTGGTAAGGGAAAAAAAAAAAAAAGAACTATTGAAAAAATAAAGAAGATATAATGTTTGTTTATTGTCTTTTCCTTTGTCCTAAAGGAATAGATAATTCTGTATTTCATTTAAAAAAAAAAAAACCCAAAATTCAAGCTGAACGTCATGTATAAGTGAAAAAAGCTAAGAATGTAATTGTATAAAATTTAAAAGAGGTATTATAAGGAAATTAAAGACTAATATATAAATTCAGTAGGTTTAGCTTGGTCCAATAAAATATGAGCTGGAGAATTGATGGCCCAAAAACCGCGTTGAATACGATTTATGTGACAATCATTTATACATACACAACATCTTTGTTTTTAGGAATTAAAATATTGCTATTAATTACCTTGAGATAGAGACTGATTACATATAAAGGTGGTGCCTTTAACTTTTAAGTAAATACTCTAAAACAAGAAACCCATACTCGTATAGTCATTTTTTATTATTACCAAAAAAATAAAAAAGAAAAGAAAAATCACACAAACACACAGAACCCTCTAATTAATTAATCCTAATTGTAGCCCATATTTCCACGAATCCTTCATTAATGTTTCATTCGTTATATTACCTCCATTTGACAAACTCAAATAGCACTAATTAGAAATTAAAGTCATCACATACTACCGCTCACATTAATTAACCCTAAAACCCCTCCCTTTAATCTTTTTCTCTCTCTCTCTCTCACACAACACACATAAACCAATACCCATAACCCACTAGTCCAAATAAAACATACAACCCTTCCTCTCGCCATTCAAAACGCCGTTACCTCACACAACCCAAAACGCCGTTAAACTTCCCGCGACATACCGTTAGGCCACGTGCCATTCTCACAATCTTCTCTTGCTCACTCTCTCTCTCTCTCTCTTGTGGGTTCCTTTTCTCTCTCCACCGTGTATGGCAACCGAGCAGTTAACCTTAACGCCAACTACAGTTGGTGGAACTACCAACGGCGTTGAGAACCCGACACCACCGTTAACAGACACCGTTAACGATAACGGGGTACGAGCTGCGAGACTACCCCGATGGACCCGGCAGGAGATATTGGTATTGATACAGGGGAAACGTGTCGCTGAGAATCGCGTCAGGAGGGGGAGGGCAATCGGTTCAGAATTCGGTTCGGCCGAGCCGAAATGGGCTTCGGTTTCTCGTACTGTAAGAGGCATGGTGTGAACCGGGACCGGTTCAGTGCCGTAAAAGGTGGAGCAACCTGGCCGGTGACTATAAGAAAATCAAGGAGTGGGAATTGGGGATTAAGGAAGAAACGGAGTCGTTTTGGGTCATGAGGAATGATTTAAGGAGAGAAAGGAAGTTGCCGGGTTCTTTGATAGGAGGTTTATGATATCTTGGAACAAGGGGCATCGTCGGCGTCGGCGTCGTTGTCGGCATCAGCGGTGCCGGAATTGGCTTTGGCACTTGCTCCCGTGGTGGTGCGGGGAAGGAGAAGATGGAGGTAGATGGAGAGGAGGAGGTGGTTTTTTGATAGTGGTCGAGTGCGGCGGTAAAGAGGGATTGTTTTCGGATGCAGAGCCGGAGGAAGAAGGGGAATGAGCAAAGGTGCCACCTGATGAGGTGGCAGCCCTATACCTATATCAGTAGGTAATATTATTTATATATATATATCAAATTTAATAAGATAAATGAGATAAAACTTGTGTTTGCGTTGCTTTGTTTTAAAATTGGAATTGAAATATTTTGATAGAATCTGGAGTATGGAATACATGGCGTATATTTTTAAGAATTAAAAGTTTTGATGATGGGGAATTTGGATTTTGAGTGGTGGATGTCAATTCTTAATAAGATATTAGATTGGATATATATACGTCATAAACTCGGAGGTGCAAGTTTATTCTGGTATTTCCCTTTCTTTTCTTTCTTTCATTTAAATAATTTCAAAATAATTAGTTTAGATCGTGGACCGAAAATTCCAAACGAAAGGGCAGAAAAAGTGGTATCATATATATCATTCCTGTCCACTGCAGATTATAGAGCCAGCGTTTTCATTTCCTTTTTCCTTGGTCTTCTTCTTTAACTTCATGCTTTTCTAAATAATCTCTCTTTGGCGTTACCCTTTCCCTTTCTTGCTTTTCTTTTTGGGCGAGCGTGAGCCATCGGACTTTCATTCAATTCAGGGGTATTCCATATTTTTTCTACTCGTGTAAAGCAAGTGAACCATGCGTGAACCATCGGACCATGCTTCATTAGACGAGAGATTGAAAATTAAAACATATGAACCATGCATCTTGGAAATAATGGATAAAAATATTTTTAATACATAAGTCTGCATTTCATTTTTAAATAGCATAAAATTATATATATTATATATTATATATTAAACTTTGTATGATCTTCATCCTGAAATTTTCGAAACCTAGCTAATAATATATAGATGCATCACTTTTGCATGGATAATTTAAACCAGAAAATAGTGTTTACGTGTGTTGTTAGGTTTGTGTTTTATATTTCTCGCGTTTTAATCACTTGGTATTTAACGATTTTAGTGCAGAGAAGCCGTGAACCTGATTTTGGAGGCTTTCCACGGCAAGGTAATTAATTCATTTTCTCTCTATGCATTAAGTTGCTTTCCTTTTATTATTATAATTTCTAAGCCATTTTTTTAAGAATATTCACAAGCTATATTAATGCTGGATCCTTTTCTCTGTTGGTTAGCAATATTTTTTCCTTTTATCAAGTTGTATTTTAGGTTATAATCAAACTTTCGTGCAGCAGACGGAAATCTCCACAAAACTTACTTATAAAAATGCTCTACTACTTCTTCTGTACGTGGATGCATGCTACGTACGATCTTGCATGACAAGCCATACATATACGTATATATACACATTTCTTTTTTTCCTGATAACCCTTATTATTAAAATATAAAAAGGCGTCATTTTTCATGCAAACCTGATTTACTATGTATACCAAACAATTGGGACTCATATATGAATAATCATATTACATTAGGGATAATTTTGAAGAGTCAATACCCTATCTATCCAATATGACAATATTAACTCTATAGGGTAATTTCTTATAGGATTTTGGGATGAATTTCAGGTCCAAAACTCTTACGGGTATTAGGTAAGAACTAAATAAAACCCAATAAGAAATTTAAACTTGATATATATTATAATATTATTAATGTATATATGCATGCAATACTCAATAAAAAATAATAAAATAATCATTTATTTATCTAAAAAATCTTAGCTGGTTGTACACACTCTCTCTCAATACCACCTCCCACAACCTTATCATCCATCACCATCTCTTGCCTTGCAATTGCTCTCAATACTGCCGCTCTCTTTTAAAGATGCATCAAAGCAGGTTATTAAGGATGCCCTACTGCCCACCGTGACAATTACCATATAGGATAATCTCAACATAATTTTGAAACGGGTTTCGGTCTTGCTTAAAAAATTTTAGGATTTAGATTTAGAGTTGAATGTTGGAAAAATCATATAGGTATTGCTTGTATTTGGTTTTCTTCTCAATCCCATCCCAGTTGTATATCTACTTGGCTATCATAAATTTGTCTTGAAAGTAAATTAAATCCTTCGAATATTAATATTACAATGACACATTGAATTTCTAAATTAACATATTTATGATCTTATAAAATGCTATGGCTGAAATATTTTCATTCTTTTCAATAAATCCTATGTAATTTTTTAATTAATATACAAATGTAACTTATTTTTCATGTCTATTTATTATTGTCCAATTTGATTTGTTTATTAACGGATGAAATATTAACTAAATTTAGAAAACCCCTAGATCAAACAACAAATTAGCTTGAAAAAATATTATTAGTTATATTCGTGTAAAAAGTCAGTTACTTGACATCTTACTGGAGCGAATTTTTTCTTTTAATTCAGCAAAACTTAGACGTACGAATGGTTTCGAAGTTGAGGGTGTCTTTTGAAATTAAATAATTTGTAGGGTGCGTGGTTGTGATTTATTCTTAAAAAAATAATTAAGTGATGTTTCAAGGTTACATCAGAATTAGAAGATTACGGAATAAATATTATTGATGTGTGCTACATTAAAAGCATTGAGATACATCGTCATGAAGTCAATGTTCCTAGTGTAAAGACAATCCGTTTAATACATTTCGGCATTTTAGCCACTAAATATAGACCAATTGAAAAATGTGGCAGAAAGTACTTTATATCACGTGATATAAAATTAAATGCATTGCACGGCGGCGAAGCCAACTAGAAAAGGCTCTTTTAAATGAATGAATAATAGCAGGCGGGTAGACATAAACATTTCTAAAACATTAGTTAGTGTGATGAAGCTTACTTTTGTTAGAAGTAACTTCTATTCGTCTTAGCAGATTTAGAAGATAAAAGAATCTGAGATGATTCATCTATAGTCAAAACAATTATGCATGTAATAAGAGTGGAGGATTTTGAAAGACATGAATCATAGGTGGTTAAATGGTAGTTTTTGTGGAATGATGTGTTTAATAGTAATCTAATCATTTGATAATCTTTTAAGGGATGTGAAGTTGAAAGGAAGCATTTGATGTTAATAATGAACAGTAGGCAACATATTTATTCATTGTATCAAATGATCTGATGAAACACTCCGTGCATGCCTGCATATGGGATCAGCGTTCATCATTTCTCGAAAAATTATACCTTTTTTTTTTTTTTTGTTTTATCTTTCATCATTTACAAGAATGATCTGCTGAAAATTTCTGTTGTGTTGATGAGATGAGATTGCTGGAATCATAAAATGCCATACGTAATTAGTAAGTGTTGGAGATTACAAGCTATATATAAATCTGAGCCAACAGCCTAATTGAGATTTTGATATTTTGTGTTCAGCTGGACACCAAATGATAGACATTCAAGACCATATCCTGATATAGGTTCAAGCTCCCAAGAGGCACGGAAACGTAAGAGATCCACAACAGAAGGAGGTAACAATGGCGAAAAAACCGGTTTGGAACGCAGGTTAATCGATGCATTAGAGAGAAATGGTAGATTGTTAACAGCTCAACTAGAAGCACAAACCAACAATTTTGAGTTAGATAGGAATCAGAGGAAGGATCAGGCTAATGATTTACTTGCTGTTCTTAATAAACTAGCTGATGCTTTGGGAAGAGTTGCTGATAAGCTATAACCAACAGCCCTAGGGTTTCCTTTCCGTGTATATAGCAAGACTACATCTCCGACTTCTCATACGAGTCTAATGGACTCTAATTACAAAATTGAGTGAAGAAATTGATTATTTGATTGGTAGAGATCATTTTTCTAATCATCTATTTTTTTACTTTTTTATGATTATTATTTTTTGGATCTTACCTTCCCAGTTGAAGGTGTTGCACTGGAGGTTTGGATCATGAAACTTGACTATATTTCTTGTAGAATAAATTTACAAGCAAAATTAAAAATTATTTAAATATAATTTGATAAATTATAAGTTTAGATATATGATTTTATTTTTCTATACGTTCTATTATATAGTTCATTGTAAATAGAGTCGCAAGTTTAACAATTTTGAGTAAGGATATATATGAATCACATTTTCCTTAGAAAATATGATTTCGCTAGCATACATACACCGTCTTACACGAAAGGAATACCACTGTCTTTGGAAAAATTAATTCCAAAAATTAATACCAGCTTACTAAATAATGTCATTCAATAAATAAATGGGTATATTATATTAGAAAGTATCAATATTTCGAAGTAAGTCCATGTCGTAGATGGTTAAAAAGATGAATTAATATTTTACAAAGTAAATCATATGAGGTATCAAAATTTTATAAAATTTATTTAAGGCATCAATATTTGAATTAGTTTTCAATTAAGTTTTCTTAATTTTATAGACATTAATTATCAATATCTTCACTAGTAAAAAAATGACATTAGAGGCGAAATTTTTCGCCTCAGTAGCTTAGAATTTCGCCTCAGCAATGCTATTGAGGCGAATATTTCGCCTCAAAATTTCGCCTGAGAGGTCGGCCACCTTAGGGAAATAGAGGCGAAAGTCGCCTCACTTTTTAAAAGGTGAGGCGAAATTCGCCTCATCGTGAGATGGGTTGCCACCTGGGCTAGTGAGGCAAAACTCGCCTCCAGCCTACGTGGCGTGAGGCGAAATTCGCCTCACTAAATGCTATATGAGGCGAATTTCGCCTCATCCAATTCTGCGCGCCACGTCGGCTAGTGAGGCGAATTTCGCCTCACTAGCCTACGTGGTCATGAGGCGAAATTCGCCTCATTAATGCTATATGAGGCGAATTTCGCCTCATCCAATTCTGAGCGCCACGTCGGCTAGTGAGGCGAAATTCGCCTCACAGCCTACGTGGCATGAGGCGAAATTCGCCTCATATAGAAAGAGGGAGGCGAATTTCGCCTCATCTACCAAACAATCCCCCGATTTATAATTATAACATATTATTTGAGAATTTAAATTATTATTAATTTAATTTAATATATTATATTCAAAATTTTAAAAAATGCAACACATATTATAAAAATTATATAATTAATATTACGAATTTATTACTATTAATATTTGCCTTAAAATTTATTAATTTATATATTTTTGCAGAATTAATAAGTAAAAAATACAACACCTATTGCAATAATTTAAAAAAAACGTATAATTAATATTACAAATATATTTATATTTTACTTAAAATATTGTATGTAAGTTTGTTATTCTAAACATTTGAAATAATAAGAGTATTATGATATTATAAATATATTTATATTGACATAAATGTTAAAAAATAAAAAGTAGAATATATCTAAAATTTGAAAAAATTACAAAAACTTTGTAAATATAAATAAAAATATACCTTATATTATATTTGATTTTAATATTGTTGAACTTGTAATGAGAAATGGTAAAATCCTGCAAAAATAAATTCAAATAAATAATTATAAATAAAAAATAAATATAAAAACTAAATAAATGAAATAAAAATAGAGGATTAACCGTGGAGAGAGCAGCGTTCGAGAGAGAGAGAGGAGAAAAATTTGTGAGGGAAATTGTGCGAGCAGAGGAGAGAAGTGGGTGTATTTATAGGGGTGGTGACTGGGCTGATGAGGCGAAATTCGCCTCATATGTTGAAATCTGAGGGGAATTTCGCCTCATAAGTTAGACAGTGAGGCGAAATTCGCCTCATATGATAAAATGAGGGGAATTTCGCCTCATAATAATAAATTCCAATTTCCCGCCCCCGCTTTTCTTCTCCCGCGTCGTCCCGCTAAAAATTTTTACCCAAAATTTTGTATAATTTTTAAAAAATTTATTATTGAAAATATTTATTTATTTATCAACATATTTATTATTAAATAAGATTAAAAATTAATCTTATTTAATTAAGTGATGTACTTTTATTTATTAAAAAGTTAATTATAAAATATTATATATGAATATTAATTATTAAAGTTATATTTTTATTAATCAATTTATTTATTAGTAAATAAGATTAAAAATTAATCTTATTCAATTGTGTCATGTGCTTATTTTGATTAAAAATGAATCATAAAAAATATTTATATAAATTAAATATTTAATTATTGAAATTACGTATTTATTAATCAATTTATTTACTAATATATAAGATTAAAAATAAATCTTATTCAATTGAGTAATGTACTTATATTTATGAATATTTAAATAAAAAAATATTCATAAAGATTAAATATTTATTATAAAAAAATATATATTTATTAATGAATTTACTTATAGTAAACAAGAATTAAGGTTGTTGTTATTCTATTGGGTAATGTACTTTTATTTATTAAAAGTTAATTATAAATAATATGTACATACATTTAATATTTATATAGATTAAATATTTCATATTTAAATTATATATTAATTAATCAATTTATTCAGTAGTAGATAAGATTAAAAATTAATCTTATTCAATAGGGTGGTATACTTTTATTTATTAAAAATTAAATACCAAAATTATTTATATAGATTAAATATTTAATAATAAAAATATATATATTTATTAATCCATATATTTATTAGCAGATAAGATTAAAGGTAAAACTTATTCAAATAGGTAATGTACTCTTATTCATTAAAAATTAATTACAAAAATATTTATATATATTAATTATTTTATAAAATATATATACTAATCAATTTATTTACTAGTAGATAAGACTGAAGAGTTATAATTATAAAGAAGTATTTTCATAGATTTAATAATAATTATAAAAATATTTATTTGTTAATCAATTGATTTACTAGTACATGAGATTAAAAATTAATCTTATTCAGTTGGATATTTATTTTTATAAAGATATTTATTTGTTCGACATTTTGTATATTGAGAATATTTTTAATAATATTAAACATATAAAAGAAGATTTCGACTTTGTAAAAATATAAAATTAACATATATTAATTACAATACCGTTAATTATTTCATATGGATTGTGATAATAATATATTTATCGTATTCATTATGAAATTGTTCGTACGAACATAAATTTTTACAATTAAAATCTGTGATTTATAGTCTTATAGATTACTTGATATTTAATATGTAAATAAGATCTTGATAAAAGTAGATTTTAGGAAGCTAGTTTGTTGAGGAAATTATCTACGTTGGTGTTGTTACTGAAATACCCCAAATGTTCACCTAGATTATAAATTGAGTTTAGATAGACTAAATGAATAAAATGAATTATAGGATATAATCTCTAAAAATCCGCTAAAATAGTTTAGAGGATTCATTAACTCTTGATTATTAACCTAAACACTAATTCCGAAATCTTACTAAAATTTGAGTTCATTTGTTTGAATGAAAATATTGGTTCTTAAACCCGAACTCACATTAAATATGTTTGTATTCAAATTAAATTCCTAAATTAAGTCCTTCTTTTAAGATGTTAATTTATAACCTATCGTATTTTAAGATCTTCAATTCCTAAATTAAATCCCAGTTTCTCAGCCTCTTCGTATTTTGGCCATAATTTTTTAATCTGATCTCTGATTGAGGCGATTGAAGTTACGATGGAAAGATATGAAAGAGATATACAACTTTCATGTATTGAGCTTTTGCAAATGCTAAAATTAACAGTGCTTAAATTTCATTTCTTTTCAACTGATACATTTTCCATGCAAAGTTAACAACTTGTTTTTTATGTTTTATGTGTTTTTTGCTTACAAATTGGATAACTTTTAGCTATAATGAGATGGATAAGTGATGTTTGATGTGTTATGTTGACTGGTTCATGTAATTAAACATGAGTTCAGTACATTTATAGATTTAACAAATAATTAGATTAAATGTAAAAGTTAATTAAAAAATGAATTTAGTTAACAAACCGAGGTTCAACTTGATTAAATAGACTTCAATGAGTTAAAATGAATTAGATTGAGTTAGTTTAACCATCTTTGACTTATATTTTGAATTAAATGATTAAGGTTAAGTTAACCATCTTTGACTTAGTTTAAGTTAAGGTAAGTTCAAGTTAACATAAATCCTACATGTATAATGAATTTGTAGTGAATCTAAGTTCAACTTGACTAAGTGAGCTTGAATTAGCTAAAAGTAATTAACTTAGATGAATGAATTAGGATGATCTTTCATATGAGCAATATAATGTTTCAAATACTTATAGTTACCCATTCCTTCATTTTTCCAATCTGAAAACGTTAAATTGTAATGTATAGTTACGTAACCAAATAGACGAAATGAGCTTGAATTTGCTAAAAGTAATTACCATTGCCCTGTTTAGTAATTTGTGTTTATTTTCCAGTAATTTTTATGAAAATTTCGTTCAGTGTGTAACACATTAAATAATAAATTTGTCCTTTCCAATTTATTTAATATATGTTTGATCATGGTGAATAGAGATATACTGCGGGTTTGTTGAATGGTTTCATATATAAATTAGCTGTGCATGGTACTCGTCGTAATAAATTACAGTACTAAGGGACAAAATATGACGGTACTCATAATCAATAGCATGACAAATAAGGTGCGAAACAAGTAATGCAATAAAACGTGAACATCATGTCCTGAATAATAAAAAACGATGAGGAAATGAAAAAACTGTAGCAGCTACTGTCGCTGCTCCTGTCGGAGTCGAGCACGACCAGATCCTCTCACGGATGTCCTCTGTGATACTGTATGGGGGGGAGTCGAAGCCGGTGTCGACTGAACAGCTGCCGGCTGAGTCGGAGTATGTGGAGGCTGCTGAGAGGCAGGAGGATGTGAAGACGAAGGAGCCCCAGGAAAAGCGTACGATCCAAACGCGGACGGCTGTGACGCAAACTGTGAAAAACCGGGACCCCCTGCCCATGGGATGAACCCCTGAGGATGTGGTCCTCTCTGCTGTGCGGAGCTGCCTGGTGACTCATGTGCTGGATCGTGTGGAGGATGCGTGAACATGGATGGATGGCTCGGCATCCCATAAAACCCATGGTAAGGATACGGAGGAGGTGGGACTGGTGTGAATGGCGTAAAGCCAGGCTGACTAGGATCAGGGCCATAAGTGGAAGTCCCCATCTGTGGTGCTGCGTGCTGGTATGGAGGGTACTGCCGGAGGAAGATGTAGTAGGGGGACGGACGTAGTTCATCAGCAAATCAATCTTCTCTTGCATCTTCTCAATCTTGGCCTCCTGGCTGGTCCTATCATACTCAGAGTGGACCAAATTCTCCTCCCGTGGCTGCTCATAGTAATCAACCCTATGTTGATCTATCGGCATGCCGTAACCGAAGCCACGTCGGTAGGCAGATCGGTGGCCCAAAACCTCCTCCATAATGACCTTATCCTCCTTAGGTCGCTGACCTGACGCAGCAGCATATCATCCTCATGCTTCCTTTTTTCCACCATTCGTTCCTAATTGAAACAACATGAGTATAAGGTGAATATAATCGTACAAACAGATGGATATGAACTACTACTACCAAAAAAAAAAATTAAGAATCGAAAATACTAACATAATTCTGCATGGAGACCTCCGACTCCCATCGATCCGTTAACTGCCCTTTCTGTCTCCTTAGGTGGGTATGTCGGTAGTTTTGTATCGGCGTGAGATCCTGTAATACATTATTAAAAAAAGTCAGTACAAGAACATAGCATATAAACCCACATTATTGTGATTGGAATACCTACATTTGTGAGTGCATGCTGGAGCATGGACTTTGTACCACCTGTATGAACTGACAGTTGCTTCTTCCTGTTCTCCGCATTCACCGTGGATCGCAACTACACGTTTCTTGAAGAAGTGAACAAGTGAACTATATCTTATGCATATGTAATTTACCACATGGAGAAGCGTACCTTATAATCTTGATCTGTCTCAAGGAAGTGGACGAATGCCCTCCATTCATCTATCCTGTGCTCGAAACCCGGTGGTGGCTTACTAGCAGCTGCATCGCCTCCACCCTTGGCTATGACATAACGCTTAAGCCTGTATCGAAGCTGACTATACGACTTGCTTGCTAGAAAGTCCAGTGCCACCCACCATTTATGAATTCCCCGCCAATTTTCAGGTAGTTCGAACTTGTTCTGCAAGTTTGAAAAAAAAAAATTAGTGTTAAAGGAAGGTATCAGGAGCCAAAAATTGGTTTTTCGTATATCTTTAGATTTAAAATTAACTTACCATTACACGGCGGATGATGCCATGTCGATATGCCTCGGGAAATGCTGACCATGCCTTTCCTCGACCACCAGGGACAAACAACTTCGTCGACGCTCTGTGATGGAGTAAGAACTCCAACCTAACCATCCCCGGAGATGAGCATATGAGACCCATAAACCCATCAGGCATAGTGATAGTCGGTCTACGGCCTGTCCGCCTATACTCCTCCTCCGCCCGGTAACCTCTATACATACCCCGGCGCCTGTCTGTCACCATGATGTTTGCCTCCTCATGCTGAGCTGCCACAGCGGCCTCCTCCTGCTCCACTGCTGCGGCCTGTGGGTCATCAGGGTTCACCTGAGCAGGCATATCATCCGGGAGGTCATATAACACCTCTTCCCCTATCCCGAGCTCATTTACCCATGCCTGCTGTGGGTCAGCCGCCTGCCCCGACTGGTCATCGGGATGTCGGACCTGCCGATCAGTAAGTAAGGCAGTAAACGATCCTCCTGTATAACAAAATAACAAAATGAAACGCATGAGTCCGAAGTAGATATAATATTGCTATGACAGATAAAACCTTTACAAATGAAGCTTTAAATCCCACCAGTGTACTGCTCCGGATGTGCCGCAGAGTCGTCCAAAAGCTGATCCATGAAATCGGAGCTACTCATCCTGCAAGTTAAAAAATAGCACCGGTTACTTAAACATTTCGTGGAGATCATTACGCAAACAAATGTACATTTGATAGATAATAATTAAATAAACGTATCCGTACAATCTATTCGTCCAAATCGTAATCGCCTATGCTACTGCATCCCGCACTCGGGTCGGGTAAGCGTGTAAGGTTTCCTAGATCGACAAATATGCGATTGATTGAAATTGTCCATGGCCTTTGCACTGTCTGTTGCATTGCCTCCTCTATTGGAGGTGGCTCGATCGATTCAACATCGTCTATACTCTCAGTTTGGAAGAGAGCACGTGTGAACATATGACGGTGTACAACTTTCTGGACAATCTTCCAATTGCCGTATCGCTTGCTTGGGTCCTTTAGGTAAAATACTTGTTGTGCTTGGTCGGCAAGGATGTACGGGTCGTTATCGTACCATGACCTTGCGGTGTTGATGGAGATGAGGTCTCCGTCGATAATTTCCGGTTTATCCTTCTCCGTATCAAACCACCTGCATTTGAATAAAAACACTTTCTTCGACCCCACATAATTTAGTTGTATAACTTCGGTGAGAACGCCGTAAAATGTAAGTTGTTGCCCTCCATCCGCACCGATGACATATACACCGCTATTCTGTGATCTTAGGCCAACCTCCTTGGCCTCTGTGTTGTATCGGATACCATTCACGATACAAGCATTGAAGCTATATCGATGAATTTCAGGGCCCCAAGCTAACGCTTCAAGATCTTCTGGCATCTGATGTCCATGGACAGCCGTTTGCTCCATAGTCTACATACCATGTAAACAATTAAAGTTACATGTGAAGATATTGATAAATTAATGGAATTGAAGGCTTCAACAAGTTTTAACCTTATTTCTAAACCACTCGGCAAAATGTTTACATACTATTCCTCCCACATTGCATGCTCCACGTGCAGTTAGTTCGGCCTCGAACTCCCTGTAAGATATTTCGTTAGAAGCGGATCTTCATTCTTGGGGAACATATCTTGTTATCAGGTCATAAATGAATGAAAAGACATGATATACCTTATAAAGGGTTGCACTTCCTCGCAATTGTTCAATACTGTCCAATGCAACCTGTTGAGTTCTGCATCCGAGCCTGTTATAGTGCATGCACCTATTGAACGTATGGGCTGTGTGAATACTCGAAACGATGATGATGGACATTCATCCAGCGGTTCGTCCCACTGTCGGTGGGGCCTATTTATTCTTGAGTCCATGTTATCAAAATATAGTGAGCAAAATTGAGTGCTCTCCCGCACAACATACGACTCAGTAATTGAACCTTCCGGTCTTGCCCTATTCCGCAAATCTGCTTTTAAAACTCCCATGTACCTCTCAACAGGATACATCCACCGGTACTGGACCGGACCACATATGCGTGCTTCATGTGGAAGGTGGACGGCTAAATGTATCATAATATCAAAAAAAGCAGGAGGAAATATCATCTCTAACTTGCAAAGAGTTAGGATTATTGTTTTTTCCAAAGACTCCAACAAATTTACACGGAGTTCTTTAGCAGTCAATTCCCTGAAAAAACGACATACATCACATACAACATCATAAATGCGATTATCCAAGACCCCACGAATGACAACCGGGAGAATACGTTGCAGCAAGACATGACAATCGTGACTCTTAAGACCTCTCAAACTAACTTCATCAGCGCCTAAGCAAGATGATATATTTGAAGCATATCCATTAGGCATCTTCACATCCCTAATTGCATTACATACCTCTCTCATTTGCCTAGTCGATAGTGTATATGCAGCTGGTGGTTTGAAAATGCGTCCACCACGTTGCTGCAGGTGTAGCTCGGAACGAATACCCATTTCTTGGAGTGTGAGTCTTGCCTTCTCGGTGTCTTTTGACTTGCCCTTAAGACCAAAAATAGTTCCCACTAGGTTATCGCATATATTCTTTTCGATATGCATCACGTCAAGATTATGTCGTATGTGCAATTCACTCCAATATGGCAATCGGAATAGCAAACTCTTCTTACACCAATTTGTCCCGTCTTCATTCCTCCGACGGCATAGGCGCTGTTGCAATTTTCCAAAAATGACATGCTCGTATCGACTCAATTGATCGATGATGTCTGAACCAGAGAAATCCCTTGGTCGTGCCCGTGTTTCCGTGGTGCCGTCAAAACTTACCCTGTCATGGCGCCACCTATGTCTCAAAGGCAAAAACCGTCTATGGCCCATATAGTGGAACTTACTATTTGAATGGCCACTTGTGCAGTCAATGTTACATATTGGACATGCTTTATAACCCTTCGTCGTCCACCCTGAAATGTCACCATATGCCGGGAAATCGTTAATAGTCCATAATAACGCAGCATGCAGTCGAAATACCCGTCCTTCGACCACATCTAGTGTTTTGACCCCACTTGTCCAAAGTTCTTGTAGCTCATCTATCAATGGTTGTAAGTACACATCAATATCTTTACCTGGTGATTTCGGCCCCGGTATTAAAAGAGACATCATCATATATGGCTCCTTCATACATCTCCATGGTGGAACATTGTATACAAACATAATAACTGGCCACACACTGTATGTCGTGCTCATGTTTGCATATGGATTAAACCCATCAGTGGCAAGTCCTAATCGTACACTTCGGGGGTCCGATGCGAACAAAGGATATTTGTTATCCAATCCCTTCCACTGTTCGGAATCCACCGGATGCCTCAACACACCATCTACAGATATATACTTTTCCTTGTGCCATCTCATCTCTGGAGCCGTCTTCCGACACATAAATAGCCTTTGTAATCTTGGAACTAGTGGGAAATGTCGCAACACCTTAACCGGTACTGTTTTTTGTTTTCTTGTATGAAGCTTCCATCTTCCTTCCCCACACACTGGGCATGTATCAAGATTTTTGAATTCTTTTCGAAACAAAACGCAATCATTTTTACAAGCATGAATCATGTTTGCATCCATGCCTAACTGCTTCAAAAACTTCCGCGCTTCGTAATATGATGTAGGTAACAAATTGTCGGCAGGTAACAAACTTTTTATTAAGTCAAGCCAATTGTTAAATGACTTCACAGACTGCTTACCATCAATCTTTAGATTTATCATTTGCACTACTGCTGATAATAATGAAAACTTTGTACATCCCGGATACACTGGACTCTTTGCTTTTTCAAACATTCCAGTCCACCCATCTCCATTAAACCCACTACTTTCATCTTCGCTGTCAGTATCATCGCCATCGCCGTCACTTATATTAACAGCAATATCTTCCAAAAGTTTTTGATCTGCCTCATCTTCAAAGTGCGTGTCTTCAAGTGGATTGCTCCCTTCATCCATAACAACATTATCATGTACCTCGAATTCATCTACATCCTCACCATGATAAATCCAAGGGGAGTAGGTCCAAGCCATTCCCCTTCTGAGGAGGTGATACTCAATAATCTGAATAGATTGCCATGAACCATTGAGGCAATCTCTACAAGGGCATCTAATCAGTCCATCTGCCCGCTTATGGTTTACAGCAGCTTCTAAAAACTCTCTAACCCCATTTCTATATTGCGTCGTAGTCAAATCACGTGTCATATGCCAACTTCGTTCAGACATCCTAAATTGACACTTAATTAATTACCACATTTAAGTCACATCGGATAACTCTCCTATAACTATGCAAGCATCTAATATTGAAACACCATATGTTTAACTTACTTATTATTTAACCCTATATGTGTCATGCAATTACAGATAATATGTATAGTTTTATTGAATCTCTAAGAAGAAATACATTACTACAAATTTAACATAAATTAATTTATAAGCCTATAAATAGGAGCATTTACTACTGTACACATACATACATACATTTATGAAGTTAAACATATTACGTATGTATTAAACATTAATATACAATTGTTATATTGTAACTATATATGATTTTTGTTCACATACAATTAATAATATTTAAATAATTGTATTTACACTACGTATCATAAATAAAACACAATACACATATATTAGACAATTATATGCCATCACTAAATCCTAAATACATATAATATCTTTACCTTACTTATAATAAATATATAAGTATACATATAATATACAGGAAATACTACATATATAAGTAGTATTATTTCAATACTTACACTTATTTTATGTCTTATTAATCTAAACATATAAAACAAGCTTTGAATAATATATAAATACTTGATCCTAAGTACATACATAGTTTTTTCAATTTCTAACAATAAATACATAACTATATATTGAACATTCATTAATCAATATACATGAAAAAATATTAACATCTCAGTATTTATATTTAATCTATGTGACATGATATTAAACATAATAAACATAGATTGAATAATAACATGTAATCACATATCCTAAAAATCTATAATTTTTTCAACTACACACTAATATACACAACTAAAAATTAAATACATATTACTACATAAATATATTACTACTACTATTTAAATAAATGAATTAAAAATTTCATAACAAATTGAACTAACCTTGTAGTAATTGTAGTACAATAAATATCCGATCAAATCCACCCAAATTATCAGATACCTGCATTGAAAATTAAAATATCAATCAAAAATATATTTTACTATAAAATAAAATACTACAAGAATTAAATTAAGAATAAAAACTTACCGTATAATTAAATTTACGTAATCGAAAATATTTTTTTTTCCTGATGTGTGTGCGTGAGTGTATGTGTGCTTATGGGTGGGTGTGCACGTCAGTGAGCTAGTGTGTGTGTGTGGGCAAGTGAGTGTGTCGTGAGTGTGAGTGTGTGTGGGGTGGGTGGGTCGGTCGGGGTGTGGGTGTGTGTGTGGGTGTGGGTGTGGGTGTGGGTATGTGTGTGTGTGTGTGGTGTGTGTGGGGGGGGGGGGGGGGGGGGGGGGTTTCGGTGTGTGTGTGCGTGCGTGCAGGAGCGAGGGTGTGTGTGTGCGCGCGCTGGAGCGAGGGTGTGTGTGTGTGATGTGCGAGAGAGAGAATGGGAGAGGTGGGAGTGCAGGGCGGAGGGTATATATAGGGGGAAGATGAGGCGAATTTCGCCTCATAAAATAGAGGCGAATTTCGCCTCATCCTTGTGAGTATGAGGCGAATTTCGCCTCATCCTAGTCAGCTGATGAGGCGAAATTCGCCGCTGACTAGGCTACTGAGGCGAATTTCGCCTCATCGTCCTAGTCAGCGGCGAATTTCGCCTCATCAGCTGATGGATGAGGCGAAATTCGCCTCTTTTGTTTAAGTGAGGCGAATTTCGCCTCAGATACTTTAAGAGGCGAAATTCGCCTCTTAATTTTCGCCTCCCTTACCTACTTTTCTACTAGTGATCATTGTTTATAGGTAAAAAGTTCTCACATGTGCATAGTTTTATAATGTTCGTTTGCTAAAGCTTTTCACATGTTAAAATATGTTGTCTATTTTAAATGTATCAAAGTTGTTTATATTATTATTATGCAATAAATATTAATACTCACACCATATTTACAAGTTTAAACTTTTAGATTAAATGGTTGTGGTACTAATCTAACCATTATATTAGAGCAAGAGGTTAAGAGTTCGAATCCTTGCACATTTGTTATAACCCTAATTAAATTAAAATTATCAACTTGATGGGTCTCAACCAAAAAGAAAGAGTTTGTCTTACAAGAGAGTGGAAGTGTTATACAATAAATATTAAAACTCACACCATGTATTACAAGCTTAAGCTTTTGGATTAAATGATTGTAGTGCTAACCTAAATAATTATTTATTATTATTTAATAATGGCTAACATAATATAATTCATGCAAAATCATTAAATTGTATTCCTATACTGGATTTTTTGTACCATTGACTATGAAGATGGTTGGAGTGCTAACATGAACAAATATTAAAACTTACACCATATTTATAAGTTTAAACTTTTAAGTTAGATGATTATGGTGCTAACTTGAATAATTATTTGTTATTATTTAATACTAGCTAGCATAATATAATTCGTACAAAATCATTAAATCATATTTCTATACTAGTTTGTTGTAGTGTTTAACCATGTAGCAATAGTATATAAATTGATATGTGAAAGAGAGTACATTCAGATTCATTATACAAAAAGAGAAAACGTAAATTAGCAAAAGAAAAAACGTATCTTCAAATTTAGAGAAACTATGGCACAAAGAGAAAATTGAAAATATGGGAGTTTTTAAGCAAACAATTACGTTGACGTTCAGTTTTATGAAGACAATATTGTATGAATATGTAGACAAGCTCACCTTATTTATCTTCTTTTACTAAAAGTTGCTTTTTTTTGCCTCTTTTACCATAAACTCATTTGTTCGGTGGTGGCTTATTGTAGAAAGACTACGTTAAATGCTTTCTTATGAGAAATATTGCAGGTGATGGCATTGTATGTCACAGGATCAATGGATGTTGTGTTCACATCAGAGCACAAAAAGGAGATTAAACGTTACATATATAATCACCAGGTTCGATGGCATGAGAAAACTTAACTTATTTATGGAAATAGGACTGAAATGTATTAATTAATCTAGTTTCATTTTTTTTTAGAATGAAGATGGAGGTTGGGGATTCCACATAGAAGGACATAGCACAATGTTTGGGTCAGCACTTAGCTATATTGCCTTAAGACTACTAGGAGAGGGACCTGAAGATGGTGAAGATAGGGCCATGGCTAGAGGCAGAAAGTGGATCCATGACCATGGTGGTCTTGTAGCAATTCCATCTTGGGGAAAATTTTGGGTGACGGTATGATAAGAATGACTCTTTTTATTTTCACATAGTTGGGACAAATAAGGAAAAATGGGATGATAGTTGACTTGGTTGTTTCCATGGCGACTACGGACATTTGCATAGCATTTCTCCATTTAAAACCAAGAAGTAATGACATCTAAAGTGATCATAAGGAAGAATTTAACACTAATTTGTTTGTTGTAGGTAATTGGACTTTATGAATGGTCGGGTTGTAACCCACTTCCTCCTGAATTTTGGCTTCTCCCTAAAATTTCTCCGATTCACCCGGTATATAGCTACATTTCTCTCAACTATGACAATTTGTGGTAGATTGAAATAGTCTCATATGAGTTTGTTTTATGATTACAGGGAAAATGTTATGTTATTGTCGTTTAGTTTATATGCCCATGTCCTATTTATATGGGAAGAGGTTTGTTGGTCCAATTACTGAATTGATCCTATCATTGAGACAAGAGCTTTATTGTGAACCATACCACGAAATAAACTGGAATAATGCACGAAACACAGTTGCAAAGGTTAGAATTGTCTTTATATATATATATATATATTTTCCTTTATTTAGTTTGAAACCATTTTATGTAAAGGGAGTGAGGTTCATAAAGTATAATAATTGTTTTTCATAGTTTACGTAATTTGTTTGTTAATCAAGAGGGAAAGAAATACATATAACAAACAAAATTGCACATTATTTGACATTGATGATTGCTGTTTAGAATCTACAACATTTTGCACTAAAGCAAAGTTATATATTAAGGAAATTATGACTGCATTAGTAATTGCATTTGAGTGTGCTTTCAAAACATGTACAATATGTTATAGTGACAGTTTTAATATAAAATTTATAGGGCCGACAAATGTTCATGGCACTAGTTAAAAATGCTAAGAAACTTTCTGTCTTTTCAACACTTCATGAAACATCAAACACATAAATCATGTAACTTTTACTCATTTAGATTTTCCTCGTAATAATACTATGGTGCATTGGTACTACTTCAGGAGGATTTGTACTATCCTCATCCTCTTGTGCAAGATATGCTTTGGGGATTCCTTCATCATGTGGCTGAACCAGTCTTAAAATACTGGCCATTTTCTAAGCTTAGAGAGAAGGCATTAAAAGTGGCTATCAACCATGTTCATTATGAAGATCAAAATAGCCAATATCTCTGCATTGGATGCGTTGAAAAGGTAACTAAGAAAATTGAATTAGCATAAAAGTTTGTATAAAGGAATCTTAATAAAGCAATAGATAATAACTCCAATGATTTGTAAGATAAAACACCTATTTATTTCATCTATTCTTTGGTAGGTTTTATGTTTAGTAGCTTGTTGGGTGGAGGACCCAAATTCAGACGCATACAAGCTTCATCTAGCTAGAATCCCAGATTATTATTGGATTGCTGAAGATGGACTAAAAATGCAGGTAACATTTAAATTCTTGCTATCATATGCATCTATTAATTATAAAATGATTGTTAAAAATATATAAATCTTAATGTAGCGTGTTTCGTATCTTTACTCGAATTGAAAGTGATGATAACAATCTAAGAACGAATGCATATATGTAACTTAGAGCTCCAGATAGAAAGAATTAAATAGTTATACTTGGAAGATAAACCTTATAAATAAAATCTGGGGAATTTGTAAATTATTCCCACTAAACTTTTACCAAGGTGTGGATTCATCCCTCAACTTTCAAAGTGAGGTTTTTATCCCTTAAACTTTCAAAAATTAGCATATTTAAGAATAATTAGCTTTTTCCATAAAATTGAATGATAGGGGAAGGGGGAGATAGAGGTAAATCCTGCACATAGATAAAAGTTTAGGATGAATCTGGATATAGGTGAAAGTTTGATGGGGTATTTTGCAAATCTCCCCGTATCGTTTTAATGGAAAATATTAAGTGTCCATAAATGTCCAATTTTTGAATGTTTAAGGGGTTTAAAAAAAACTCCCTTTGAAAGTTCAAAGGACGAATCTATACCAAGATAAAAGTTTAGGGATATAATTTGCAATTTCCCATAAAATTATGAGTAGACAGAAGTGAAAAATGCATTGAATTTTGGACTTAATGATTAATTCAGCTATTCATATTCCATCATTATCTCCAAGAGACACTTAAGAAAGCCAAGGATGGCAACAATTTTTTTAAATACTAAAACATGAAAAACTTATTATATCTTATTTGATTTGTAAAGTTAACTTGGTATTAAAGAAAAAGCTCTTGTGGTACCAAATAAATGTTAAAAATTTTATTTCATCTATTTGGTAAGACAAAAGTTTTTAAATAACACAAAACAACATTTCTCATTCAAAATTTGAAACTTAAACTTTCCATCATTATCTTACTACCACCATGATAACCACCATCACCTTTATACTGTCTTTGTGTCCCTGACCATCACCACTATAAATACCAACGTTTCTACCATTGAGTAACCACATTGCAATTGCAATTGCATTATCACCATTACTTCGCCATTATTGCTAACACCACCACCATTATATCTATCACCATACTTGCATAAGCTCTATTATCGTGAAACTTCAACATAACTGCCACCTATAGTAATGCTATTAACTCATCACCACCACCATCACCATAATATCATTTTCACCACTACCTCCCATCACACACCATAATAGTGCTATGATAGTAGCAGTATCAATAGGGAAATAAAGGTAAGGTGGTTCTTATGCTTACTATAAAAAAGAATTAAAGACTTGTTTTGAAGAGAAAAAGGAAAAAAAAAAAAAAACCATTCAAGTGTTTGAATCAGGAGATGAGATGCATGATGAAAATGAATTGAATTAATTTAGCTATAATCAAAATCTTAGCTATTTATTTGCAAACATTTTCTCAAATAGACACATACTTATGTAAGCCATTGAAAAGCCACTTGACTATCCTATTGTCTTTCAATGTCTTTGAATATTATTTATCATGGTTGAATCTATTGTCCTTTCACATTTTTCCCATTTCTTAGTTAAAAAAAAAAAAAACTAACTTTTGGAATGGATTAATGTTCCCACTTTGTAGACCTTTGGTAGCCAATGTGGGATGAAGCTTTTTCTATTCAAGCAATAATCTCTAGTGATCTAATAGAGGAGTATGGACTACATTACGAAAAGCACATGATTTTGTAAAAGCTTCACAGGTTGAATTTCCATTCCAATCACTTACAAATATGATAATTATATGCCTTTATTAGCTTGTTGTATTGTAATTTTAGATTCAAGAAAACCCTTCGGGGACTTCAAGTCAATGTATCGACACATTAGAAAAGGAGCATGGGCATTTTCCATGCAAGATCATGGTTGGCAAGTTTCAGATTGTACAGGAGAAGGGTTAAAGGTACTTGTCTAAAAGATATATTCTTTCTTACTTTATAGCAGATATATTTTGATGCTAATCTTTTTCCTTATAGACCATTATTATTCAGTCAAATGCTACCTGAACTAGTAGGAGAAAAGATGGAAATAGAGCATTGTATGATGCAGTAAATGTTATTCTCTCCTTACAGTAAGAAATTCTAAGGCATCTAAATTTAAATTATGTTAGTGCTAGTACTCATTAGTTCTATGCTTAATCACTTCATCAAGCTCTTGGTGTTGTTTATAAATTTTACTTTGATGAATATTATAGAGTAGCAATGGTGGTTTTCCAGCATGGGAGCCACAAAGAGCATTTGGTTGGTTAGAGGTAATATTTCAAAGAACTTTCACCATGCTTCCTTATGCACAATACATAGCTAAAATGATGGGAAAAAAAAGGAAAAAGTCAAGTTAATTCTAGTTATTTTTGTATTAACACACTTTTATTTTTTTATGTAGAAGTTCAATCCTACTGAGTTTTTTGAAGATACTCTTATTGAGAGAGAGTAAGTGTAGATAATATTTAGTTAATGACCTTGTTGGTGTTGAAATCTTAAAACAAAAGAAATTGATTAAGTAATTTAGTTACAAAAAGGTCAAAGTTTTCCTTTTATGATGTAGGTATGTGGAGTGTACCTCATCTGCAATTCAAGGTCTAGCACTCTTAAGAAGTTACACCCTAAACACCGAAGAAAGGAAATTGAGGATTGCATCTTGAAAGGACTTCGTTATATTGAAGAGTGCAGAATCTTGATGGATCTTGGTATACAATCTAAAATTTTAGATTAAGCCCTAATATTGTTTGCTTCTTGCCTCAAATAATAAGATGAAGAAATATTGATTCATTATATTGTTGATTGATGAGATAGAGATGATAGTTTTATTATTTTTTTATGAAGTCAATCTATTTAGAACTTCAAATTCAATAGAATATATATATCAAGCCATTTTTTTCTAATGTATAATTATTTAGGTATGGTTGCTGGGGGATATGTTACACCTATGGTACATGGTTTGCTGTAGAAGGATTGGTAGCTTGTGGTAAAAATTATTATAACAGCCTAGCCATCAGAAAGGCGTGTGAATTTTTATTATCAAAACAACTACCATGTGGTGGATGGGGTGAAAGTTACCTATCAAGCCAAAATAAGGTGAGCCTTATGGTAGCAAATGAATAAAGAAAAAAAACCTATAATTTGTTATAGTATAATAGCAAAATGTGTGAATTTCTTGTCAATGGATATATTTTAATCTAAGAGAATCTATGATGTTAAAATAATCATCCTACAATATGCAAGCAGGTTTATACCAACTTGGAGGGCAATCGTGCAAATCTTGTGCAAACAGCATGGGCATTGCTATCCCTCATTACGCAGGACAGGTAAACAACTTGTAGCCATTCTAAGCATAAACGAGAGTAATGGTCTTTAGAACCTTAATTTCATCTTTAAATACTTTTCTAAACAGGTTGAAATAGATCCAATGCCAATACAACGTGGCATTAAAGTGCTTATTAACTCACAAATGGTGGATGGAGACTTTCCCCAACAGGTAATCAAGTTTGATTAACGTAATTGGTGAATTTGAATTCAAAGATGACTATACCATAGCATCTCAGCTGTTACTAGAAATTAAAATTCTTCTCATTTATAGGTTTTTCTACCTCTCCTAATATTTGCAGGAAATCACCGGAGTATTTATGAGGAACTGTACTTTGAACTATTCTGCATTTAGAAACATTTTCCCAATATGGGCTCTTGGACAATACCGTCGACGTATCCTATTCGCCTAACTCAAGAGTTGAGTATGGAAAAATGTTTAAGTAAATTTAATTAATTATACATAGAATAAGCATAAAGAAAGTATGAAAACCATTATACTTTTCTTTAATGGAAATAGACCGTGTGGCATAATTTGTATGATAGATTAAGTTCCTATCAAATATTTAATATGTGAAGAAATTACAAATTTGGCAATATTTGTTTAATTTGTAATAAAGTGTTAATGTTTTTCCTTCAATTAACTAAGGTTCAATGCATTGTTATGTAAGCTTTCACTCTATAAATTTTCTAGTTAATGTTAACTGCGAAAGAAAGTGCACTTATTCGATATAGGCAGAACAAGCTATAGTGCTTTTAATTTTAGTAATTTAATTTTGAAATCTATGTCTTTTCAATTCCTTAGGGAAATTACAAATAAGTGGTATTACTTTTACGTAATTACTACCTATGTTTTGTCTTTTCAAAAATATATAGCCTATGTTTCTCTCATTGTTAGTTCTTGATTAAAAATTTGACACAACATGATCATAACTCTTTAGGGGAACTTTGAACTATGCATATCTTTTACAAACACCCTATATCAAAGATAAAATAATATATTCACCTTACTCTAAACTATAACCAAGAAGACAAAATATATATATTGTCTCATTTGTAGTTTTAGAGAATATTTTTGATTTTGGGTTCTATTGGGAGGCATATTTTTGTCTTGTGCCGTTTTTAATTAAGGTGATTACTAGTTGACAATGATATAGGATAACTTGAATAATATAAGCATTTCACAAGTACTAACCAAGGACTTGACCAAATACTCGATAATCTAAATATATCTGGATGTGATTAGTAATGAATTTAAAGCTAGAATACATTTGGTTAAGAATCTCAAAAGTTAAATGCCCCTTCTCTTTACACTCATCTCAAATCTAAGCCTTTTATTAACTTTCTTTCACACTATAATTTTTCTATAACATAACTATTATTCTTTTTTGTCCTACTTCTTATCCTCCTCCTTAATCTTTTCTTTCTTTCTTCTACGTACTCTCTCTAGATGTTTAACCACTACCTTTGTCTTCATCCATATTGTTAGCACTCTCCTACTCGACGCTCTCCCTCTATTTTCTATTTTCTCCCCATGTCTATCTTTCTCACTTTACTTGAATATCTTCTATCTAAAGAAACCAATAATGAAATCAACCAAAAAAGTAATTGTGATTGTAGCTAGTGCATCTATTGCATATAGTAGTATAGAAAAAAAATCGAGTGTTGTCTTACATGAATCACTAGCACTAATTCTGACTTAAACTCTAATTTATTTAATTAGTAATAATTCTAATGAAATTCTACCACAATTATTCAATAATTCAAAATCATAAAATTAGGCAATTTATAAGGAAAAAAGATCTAATCAATTAACAAGTTGCATCTTCGTGTATCTTGACATTTCTCACAAGAGAATTTGATATGTAACCTCAACAAAATTGTCAATTTCATTATTATATAACTGCACCAGGAAATTCCTATATAGATTAATGTCTCTGTTGTGATAAAAAAAAAAAACCAGAATCATAGGGTTAATTAATTGAAATTTCTTTGCAAGCCTTAGATTTTATGCTACGGTTTATGCTTAAACCCTAAACTGAAGATCAACTGAAAACCCTAAAGTCAATAAATCTATATCAAACTCTACTAGATTTAGATTTGGTCATCCCGTGCTCTTAACTTCTAAACAATGGAATTGAGATAATTGTGGATAATAGTTCGTAATAATATAGGAAAGCTGAAAAATATCAAATTCATTAATTTTTAGTATGTTTTTGATCCAAATAGAATCAGTTTTCAAAAACCATGCCTCGGTACACCCAGCAAAAATATTCCAATAATACCGTTAGATTTGTAAAAATACAGGGATTTTAAAAATGTTAGTTTTGTAATTTTTTTTATTTCTAAAAATATCATATATAGCTTAATTACACGTATTTTCTTTACTACCATTATTAATTTGTCTTATCTACTATTCATAGTTCTATTCTACATTAATCATTTATTTCTACTTTTTCTACACCTATTCTTATACTCTCCCATACATATTTCTTACTTTTTATTTTTCCCATATATCTTTAATCACATCATACCTTACAAATTATTACTTTTAATTAATAAAAATACAAAATAAATCATCTCTCCCTCTCTCCCTCTCCATGGCCGGCGCCCTTCTCCCCATACACACATTTATATTTTTCTTTTTTATTTTATTTTATTCACATAAGTTTCCCTTTACAAAACTTTATAAATATCCCCTCTCCCTCCATTTCTTTCACACACTCATTTACCATACCAAAACTCTCTCAAAATTACCTCTCAACTTTTATGTCTACAATCTCTTCTCATCTTCCCACATCTCTACCATTTTCATATCAAAACAACCTCTCTTATCTTACCTTCATACTTCTAATTTAGGTAAAACTCTTACCTATCTTTTCTTACCATATCATGTAACTTAACATAACCATGGTGTATGTTTCCTAAATATAAAAATATTATAGAAACAATGTATATTCATGTTTTGTCCTTATTCATGAATAAATTTACTATTATGTTGTTTTATTATTGTTATATTGCTACATGTTATTATTATTGTTCTAATCTAACTTTTATATTATATTATCTATACTTATGTATCTATATATATATTTCTTAGAGTATATAAGCTTACTAACGTAACCGTTATTCATTTATTTATGCTTGCAATTTATTTATTTATTCCATGCTTTTATATTAAGATTAGTCTTTCTAGTATTAAATTTATTCTTATCAAGTGAAAATGATTTTCTTATTTCTTTTATTTTTCTTTTTGGACTTACCCATGACTAAGTTCGAAAGCCTTGAAATCAAACTAAGACTTCTAATACTTGATATTTATTTCTTGCTCATCCTTATATTTTCCATTATTATTATTATTATTATTACTACTTCTAGCTACATACTCATTGTTCATGTATGATCATATTGATGATTGTCTTAATAGAAATTAAAAAGTTTGTTCTTAAAATAAAAGAAAACAAGCTCAACTCACTTTAAAAATGTAGTTTTACCACTTAGAAAAAGTTTCATTAAAGTTTAAAAACTTTATATCAATAAAATGCTTTACAAAGAAATTTTTTACAAAGATCACTATAGATTTTAGTATTGATAACATACAAGGATTTTCAAATTTTCAAAAGTTAGCCAATAAATTCTTTACTTATTTTAAACTACCACTAAAACCTTAATATTGATAATACTTTGTTATAATAATTCTCTTAAAAATTTGTTTATAAATCATCACTAATATTTTAATAAATACAAAAACCAAACAAGCCTTTCAAAACAAGTTTAAGTAAAGTTCACCTAGGAAATAAAATTTGTAGATAATGTAGAAGATTAAAATTTTTGAAACTAATTATCTTTTAAGAGATAAGGAGAAATAATTATATCGCACATTTAATGACTCAAAAATCTTTAGTTTTACTTCTAAAACAGCCTAAAATAATTTTTTCAACTTCACTTTTTCAACTACTAAGACAAACTATTTTATGAAAAATCATTGATTAAGACAACATCATTAGAATTATGTGTATAATAGGAGTTGCATATGTATTAAAAGGATTTTTCAACTCTATATATATATATATATATTTACATGTTTGCTATAGGAATTATGGTTGATAAAAAGTTTGAAAAGTGAGTCACATTGCATTTATTACTATATACCCTTGGTGGGACAAGGGCATACTAGTGAGGTCCATAGAACTCGAAAATCCACTATATGGCGAATGACCGCCCAGTTAAAATGGTGAGTAAACACTCGAATTAACTATATTTTAGCAGCTAGTAATGGCTCGTATAAAAACTTCATTTGCAAACTATGGCCTTACAGCCTGGAACACCTAACTCCGAATGGAGGGGTAAATCCATTCAATATATGATTCTTGGAAAATCATATGAATTGTTTATCCACGTCTTTGTTGCATTTTGTATGCTTGTTAGAATAACTTGTTTGAATATTGTTTGTTCGAGTACTTTAATTGTGTAAATAATTCTCACTAAGCGAAAAACTTATCCCCTATAGATATTTATTGCAACATCTCTATCTATAGTTGACGCCCTAGGGATATTTCTCTTAGGTAGTACCTTTTAGACTAAGGAGTTTTTGGATAAAGCCAAAGACTATTTGTAGACTTAGACTTCTAAGTAAATCTCCTATGTAATGGTTATAGATAGACTATGATGGACTCTATCTTTTGATAGGGGAATTCCCCTTTAATATTTTGTAAGACTCCTATATTTCATATTTAAGATGCTTATGTTGTGATTTCCATTCTTAATTGCTATTGTGAATGTCTTTTTAAACAACTTGTTTCAAAGTTGGTTTATCTATGATTGTGAAGATATGCCTTACACCGATATTGAAGCTTTTAGAATGAAAAAGGTTTTTATAATTAAGCTTTAACATTGAGTGTGGTGAACTATCGTGTTTAAGGTACTCTTTAGGGCATGACATGACACTATTCCTAATTAAAAGACCTAGGATCATATTACTTGTAATATGTTCTCTCATTTTATGACTTCAACTTTTAGATTTGCCTCTAAAAAATGGATTTATTTTGTTTCATTTCTATGATTGTAAACAACTTTCTTCAATTGTACAAATCTAACTATACATTTGATCTCAGATCTATACATACAATAATGAACATTGAATTGATACATTCGAAATATCAATTTAACACCATAAATCACACATAGCTGAATCACGAGAAAATAAAAGATTGTCTTGATTTGAATTAATATAATTGTCACATAGCAACACAAGGTTTATACAAGTGTAGATACAGAAAACTCTATTCCTTCATTGCATAAATAAGAAAACACAAAGAGTAGTAATCTATCCTCCTAGATTCTACAATTTTGACTCTTGAATTGGTTCACCTTTCAAAAATTCTAAGAAACCCTATGAAAATGACTATCTGATACTCTTAAAGAATGAATGAATTCAAACAAAAGTTGCGGGGAATGACATAAAACCATGGTAGTCAAAACCGGCCCGAACCGGCCGGTTCGACCCGGTTCGACCGGAACCGGTACCAATGCCGGGCGGGTCTCGCCTAAAATTCGTTTTTGCAACGAACCGGCGAGACCCGGGTTGAACCGGTCGACCCGGGCGGTCGAACCGGTTGAACCGGTCGACCCGGGCCGGTTGAACGGGTCGACTCGGTTGACCCGGACCGGTTGACCCGGATCCAAAAAATAAAAAATAAAAAAATAAATAAAAAATTATAAATTTAAATATTTATTCATACTTTATTATAAATTTATAAAATATAATCATTAAATCATATTTATTTAATAATTAATTGATGAATTTTATCCAAATATAGATTTAATTGAGTGATTACACACATATTGATCTTTTAAATTAAATTATCCCTTATATTTTATTTTTTTGCGACCCCGGTTCGACCCCGTCGGTTGAACCCGGTCCGACCCCTCGACCCCTAACCCCCTAGCCTGCCCGGGTCAAACCCCGGTCCGGTTCTGATAACATTGCATAAAACACAAATGGAGTACACAATTGTGTTTTCTAGGATTGTTTCTTTTTGGATGTGTGCATCAATAAGAAAAGTTTTCTATATAATTTATGGCTACACTACATGGGTGTGTATCTCTTAGCCTCTAATTCTCCAAGTTCAAAAGCCTCTCAATGCATATGAGTGTATCCTTTTAGCACATGTTACTTCAAAATTCAGAATTCTTTTTTAATATCAAACTCAATTATGCTAAACTTAGATAAAAGTCTTCAATCTCCTTGAAACCCCCTACTATAGAAATTTATGCTAATCAAGCAGCAAAATCAACTAAAACCCTTAAAATGCATAGAAATGTGAACAACTTTAGCCCATAAAAACAAGTACATAAGTGACCGAAATTCCCCACACTTAAAACCTTACTTGTCCCTAAGCCTAAAGAAAAAAATAATGATAAAATCTAATAAAGACACATAAGAACACCCACTCTTTCAGTAACATTACATAAAGATTCATTGTACATCATACACACTTCACCACCATTCACACACTCTAAAAAATTGCATCGTATTCATACAACATTCATTCAGATAGCAAATTAACTCATCAATTTACTTAATTACATGATAATTACCCTTTAAACTATTGAAAACATTCAAGATACTAGAGTTCAATAAGTAATCAATGTAAATTTAAGTTATCTATCATTTAAACAAAAACAAAAACAAAAAAAAAAAAACAAATAGAAATTAGTTTGAATATCAATTAACTAGATGAGACTTATCCACACTTCATACATTATATCTAAGGTGTATATGCTCTCTTCTTCCATCTTTCTAAGCATCGTGATCTAAAAAAAATGCATATTACACCCAATCACACCCCAATTTTCATCAATTTTAAGAATATTAATCAAGAGTTTTTCTCTTTGTTTTTTTTTTTTTTAAAATGATCAACCAAAGCAATTTCATTGGTTAATAGGTTTTACACTACATGATTTTAGGCTACTAGTATTAGAATTTAATATACCTTTTTGAGCTTCTACTACTTCAAATAATTAATAATTTAGTTCAATTAATTAGCTAGTCTAGTTTTGACACACTTTTCTCTTGACTTTTATGGCAAGTTTTCAACCGATTATCGTGAATTCATTATGAAAGTCAATAGATGTTATTCTCTTGAAAGGGCACCTTCAAAGCTTAATTACTTGAGTTAATGAGGCCATCTTCTAAACTATTTTTTAACTCAACACACTCAAAATTTCTTAATCCAATGTCTATTTTAATAATGAAATGCTTTAGAGTAGGTAAAAAACATACTTAAAGCTTGGGCTCAAAATATCTAACATGAATTTCCAACACATTGGAGTAAATAGACACTTTTGCTTAAATTATGACCAATTTCAATTCCTTCTTGGCTCCAACTTTATTTGATTAGATTAGGAAAAATTCTTGAGAAACAAATGTTATTGTTTATTTATCATCTCAAAATTTCAAATGAATGAGAATACACAAAAGTAAGCTTAAAAATATGGATGACTAACTCCTAATTAATAAGATTCCCTCTCATCTCGAGTCTAAAATCAATGTTTAGATAACATGAAGTTAAACCCAAAACTGCTTTAGTTGATAACCTCCAAGAAAGTATAGAACGGTCATAATAATTAAGTATAAAGTATGTATAGAAATTCCATATCAAGAATTTGTGATTCTCATATGTGATATGCTTCTTAATTAAGTGTGATAATTGGTTACTCAAATATATGTATGTTTATATATTTCCATAAATCTATAGGTTGAGTGTGAGAGTAGTACTTTGAAGCACAATTTCATATTCTTAAAAAACTGGTGTTAAAAAAAAAAAGGTTCATCTCGTTTTCATACTGAAATTCATACATTATTCTTAACAAAAAGGATTGAGATTTCCACAACATATAGCTACCAAAAGTAAGCTTGCAATATAAGATGTGAATTCCATAAGTTAACTAATATGCCTTTTCATAAGTATAATTTACTCTATTCTATTCATAGAAATTTAGGCTTAAATTGATGTATTTTTGGATAAATTCATGTGAATCTAGTGTTTTTAATGTTTAAAGGTTGTTTATAGCTCTTTGAATCAAAAGAAGAATAATATAAATGTTTAGAATCAAATTTGGAGCAAAACAACATCAAAAGTCAAGGAACAAAACTATCGAGCCCTAGAAAAGCTGTTATTGAGGACTAAATTTTAAGGCAAAAACAAAACAAATTGGTCTATTGTGACTTAGATGGAGCCCTTGACATGACACTCGACGAATAATTTGAGCAGATCGAGCCCTAAATTATGAAGAACAACTTCTATCGTGTAATAATATGGAGCTTTAAATTTGACTCGTGACAGTTGCTGAATGAAGACAAGACTTTTGTTTGACTTAAGTCTCGAGCCCTAACCGTCCTCAATTTACCCCTCGATGGAAAGATGGACAAAAACTCATGATTTTTTTAAGCTAAGGTCGAGCCCTGAATTCAATGCAATACTCGACAATGTGTGAGCAAGAGATGAAGATGCGCACGTAAAGAAAGAAAATGAATTCCGTTAAGAAAGAATCTGCCATGTCAGCAATAAACTCATCATGATTTCTATGCTTGAAGCCTATAAATAAGCGTATAGAGGCATGCGATTAGGAGTGTAGCATATGTAACAAATTTTCCCTAACATAGAATAGAGAAAGAGAATTGTGAGGCAAAAGAACCCATTTCTTCTTGCTTTAGAAGTCTTAAAGTTTTCTCAGTAAAATCATTTTAACCCATTGTTTATAATTTTTGCAAGACTCTGCTTTTAATTGAAATATTCTTTAATTCCATATTATTTCTTCAGAATTCATTCTTGATTTCTAAATCCATGGAAAAATAATATCATGCAGGTTAGGGTTTGTGAATCCAAATTCTAAGAAATGTGATTTCAAATGTGCTTTCAATTAAATATTGATTGGGAATTTATAATTACTAGCTTAATTTTATCTTTGTGGGTCTAATTGCATGGTGCACCTATTAGATTCACATTTGATTTCAATTGAATAGGCTAAGAGGTCATTCTTCTAAATAGATTTGTGACTACTGATGGAGTTGATCCTAAATTGTCTTGAGAGAGGGTTGGTGAAACTTTCTGTCACTTGTTTTGAAATTCACTAAGTTGATTTTAAAAACAAATGATTCTTAAGCTTTATGCGGATCTAGCATCTAGATCTAGAACTACTGACATTAACAAAGGCTTTAGTTTACCAAAGTGAATCCGATAGTGCAACTTCCCTAACATACATCTCTCTTTAAGTTTCGTTAAGAAATCACATGATAAGGAGTTGGTGAAGCAAATCCTGAGTTGTCACCTTGCATTGTTTAAACCAATCCCTAATTTTGCCCTAAGAACATTTGTGAATATCATTAACATTAACATACTTTTGTTTTCATTATGTTTTTCTAAGTTTTTCTTTAGCTAGATATTAGATGAAATGTGAGTATGGTAGATGCCACCATTCCCTTGGAATATGACCTAATTCATTATATGCTACTTCAGTAGGTTGTATTTGCTTAATGTTGGCAGTTGCTAATCAAAGTTGGATAGAATTGTTTAGTTTTATAAATTTTGAAAACTTCAAGTTCGTTTTCTTTTAAAAATGTGATTTTTATAACCATACCCAATGAACCAGCCACCTTTCAATTTAAAAAAACAAAAATAACTACTTATTCACTTAGTTGTAATAATAATTCAATTACAATTTTATTCCTTTTGAAGATTTTTTTATGGCGTTTATTTAAGTGAATAGTGATTCCATATAATTTAATTATAATTTTATTCCTTATAAAGAGTTTTGTGCTATTTATTTGAGCGCACAATAGCGATTTGATATGAATCCCTGTTATAAAAACTATTGAATAGTCATTCATTACTAAAACATATAAATAAAATTAATTCTTTTCGACAATACCTTCATTTCAATATAAAATTAACAAATGAAAATTTTTTTATTACTCTCTTTCATTCAATAGTATTAGAAATTTTGTTACAGTTTCTTATTCAGAGAAGTGAATGGATAATAAGAGCAAATGGTAATAAATCCACTTGTTTAAACCTTATACTAAAATAGCTAGAATAAATGTCTTAAATAAACTTATAACAGTTTACCACACTGGTAACAATTTGTTAAATGCTTACATTACTTTGAATGATAAATGGAGCAATCAATGTTAACAAAGTACGTCAAAAGAAACTATCATCATTGGAATAATCAATATATCACATCATCCTTTCCATCAGCTTTCTTTGGACCTTGAGAAGGTTTAGCATTGAAGAACTCATCTGAGTCTTCATCTAGCAAAAACACATAAGTTACATCCAAATACACTAAGTGGACTTCCCATTTGATGAGTGTTCTATGTGCCCATTCCACTCTCACTACACCTGATAGCTTTAGTGTCATATTTTGTAATGATCAATTTACTTAGCTTGCTTAGCTTGTATTGCTATAGGGGTTGTTTTTTTTGCCTTGTTGGGTTGCAAGATAGTTTACTTGCTTTAATTGCTCGAACTTGCAATATTAGCAACATAGTCGACAAAATTGGGTTGCTAGTGTCAACCCATCAATGTTCTTAATCAAAGCCTCAAATTGAGCAGTAATAGAGGCAGCAAAATCAACATCATAAACACCAGCAACTTCTTACTTACTTCACGAATTTGACTACCGGTAATTGTTGGTGGCCATCTCCTCAAAAAGATTCATGCATTCCTCTTGCTTTTTGCTATTCAAGCTCCCACCAGTAGTTGAATCAATCATTTGGTGTGTAGTGTAGTTCAAACCGTTGTAAAAGGTTTAAACCTAGAGCTATGGAGGAAAACGGTAGTGTGGACACTTCCTCAAAAGTTCTTTGAATCTCCCCTCCGTACCATAGAGAGTCATCAATTCATGTTGAGAGTGAGAGGCAAAATCATACCTTAATTTGATGGTCTCGGTAGGTAGGTAGGAAGTATTTGTTTAAAAATTTCTGCACCACAGTGATTGTGATCTAAGGGGTTTAGAAATTTCTTCCTTTTAGGAATTAGGATTCTTTGATCTTTTTAAGGTTTTCACAAATAAAACTAAGAAAATGTAAAGGATATGCGGTTTTGTGTGATCCTTGGTATTTTCAATTTAATTGAATCCGTTTTAAGGACACGAAGTTGAAGTTTTCAAAATTTATAAATGTTCTATTCAACTTCGATTAGCAATTACCAACACTTATGCAAGCGCACCTATCGAAGTAGCATAAAAAATATTAGGTCGATCCTAAGGGAATGGTAAAAACTATCTTATTTACTCATCTTCCACTATTTAGCCAAAGAAAATTTAGAAGATCATGATGAAAAACAAAGAAGTTATGCTCGGTTAAACTATTTATAGGTAATTTTCAGGGCAAAATAAAGATCTATTTGTAACTATGCAAGAGAAACTTAGGGATTGCTTCACCAACTCTTTATCATGTGATTTTGATTCAAACTCAATTGAGTGTTTGCTGATGTATTTGCACCATCAGATTCACAAGTGTAAACTACATCCTCTCTTGAGCTCAGTAATTCTTGAATTATAGCAAGACTGTTACTCTCTTGAGCTAACTATCAATGGCCTTAAATCTACATAAAGTTCAAGATTTGTTGTTTGAAAACCTAGTTTGGTGTTTAAAAACAAGTAACATAAAGTTTCACAGTTACTCTCTCGACCTAACTATGATAAACTTCATCAATAACTTTAGGTCTTATTCATTAAAATCTCCTTTGAGACTCATTTAATGAATATCAGGTGTGAATCTAATATGCACCACCTAATTAGGCTCACTCATTAAACTCACACTATTGAATACAAATACCCATGCAATAAAAATAAATGTCTAATTGAAATTACATGAATCAGAATTTGGATCCACAAACCCTAAGTCAAGGAGATTACTCTTCACCACTCTCTGCTTAGCAGCTTTAGTGTTTGGCAATTGGTTAGATTGGTTATTCCTACTATTCTCCTGCTTGGCACCTTCAATGCTTCAAATTTAGCAATCCTTCACCTTCTTCACCATTAGCATATGATATTGTGTTATCACTTAAATGAACTAAATGTAAGGTCAAATATTAGATAACATCTGCAAAGCAAAGAGAATGGAAGGAATTAATTAATCTAAAGGAAAATTGTATATTTATGTCAAAGGATGAGTGATTTTCCTATCAAATTAGCAAAGACCACTTGTGTGTGGTCAAAGACATCTATAAGCATCAAATTTGAATAAAAAACAAGGGAGAAAAGCTTACAATTAAGTATTCCAAGATGAAAGAATAACCACAACGACTGTGATGATGTAAGCTAACATCTGCAAAAATCAACAAATAATATCTCATATTGCATTAATGCCGAGAAAGAAATTAAAAGGAATACAAAAGAAAAAAAGAGATCAAGGTTATCCCATTGCATGCATTTTATATATGTACATATATTAAAGAATGGTGGAAGAAGATGTATTTAGCGAGAGAAAGAGAGAGAGCGAGAGAGAGAGAGATGGCATCTTGAACGATGTTTGAATGGCAAAGAGGAGGCAAGGCCCAATAGAGAAGACCAAGAAAGTACCCAATACTAGATCGGAGTCTTGCCATGGGTTGACTTATGGCTAATAAAAATGCCTCAACATCATTGCTATCCCATGCCAGTCAAGTGACCTATAGGTGTAGAAATGTTTATAATGAAAGCTAAGACACATTTTGCTGTGACTCTAGCATGTTTTTTATGATGTTTTTGTTATTTGTGAAACTTCTGGATGTATAAATGGATGGCTGAGCATGATCTCAACATAAATTTAGCTAAAGGTTATGGCCAACCATGCTTGTGTCCATGCTTAATTTTAGTTGTTTATTAGGAGTAGTTAGTCTACTGTTAACTATTTTTATAAATTTTCTATAAAAGCAGATGTAATGAAGTGAAATGTAAGCTCCAGAATTTTCTTTTCCCTTCTTTGGATTCTATCAATAGTGGTATTAGAGCTTCTTTAATCTTAAGGGGCCACAAACTGTGAGTGAAAGAAAAAAAAAAACTAGTAAGGCTTCTCATTGAAAAAACTTCCATCAAAGTTAAAATTTCATCCTTTACTTTAATAATCCAGCAGCTCCTCCATCACGGCCCAATGGGTACCCTAAATGTGACAGCCTGCCGTACACAATATTAAAACTTAAGAATGACTACCTTAGTCACTTGGAAGCTTTCATATTGGTACAAGGCATACATTCACAACAAAGGGAGGCCAATAGAGTTATGCATTTTAAGATAATGGCAGTGGAACAATCAAAGCAATACTATCATGATTCATCAAAATATAAGGTCTTATAACTTCTATGAGGCATTACCCTGATAAACCTCCATAATAAGATAGTCTTAATAAATCAAATAACTAAAAATAAAAGATTTCTAAAGGAAATATAATCTAAAGTCTTCAAATAGAATTCTCCAAAAGCTCTCCAAAAACATAGATTATACCTGGACGATCATGGTGGTCTCAGGCACAAAAACAATAATCCTGCAACATCAAAAATCTATTAGGGAATAAGCATAACTAGCTTAGTGAGATATTCCTTATGCAAAATATACTCATAAAAAAGCAATCAAACAAGTCCATTAAGTAAGCATATGAAATGCAACAACCATATGATCAAACAATATATATGACTATCCGGTTTCATATGTAAAATGGATTTACCCCTCCATACGGTAGTTAGGGAATTATTTGAATGGGTCACCAACAACTTGAAATTTTGCGTGTGTCTTGGGGTTCCAATGAACCATATTACTAGTTCTCGGGCTTTCCTTACCAAAAGTAATTGATCCGGCTTAGCTACAATATGAGGTCGTATTCTTCGAACGTCCTAATTCCTCAAGATGTAGCTAGGCAATTTGCCTTTCCGGTCCTACGCTGAGGAGTAGTAGCAAATGCAAAGATGATATTCTAAGTGATATGCATGAGCAATTTAGTTATAAGAAATTCCCAATTTGACATTAATTCATTTAAGGTGATCAATCAATATTTGCATACACATAATAATATACATAGAGACAATTTATATTAATCAACCAGTTGAGCTTCGATATGCTTATCATCTATTGATCACACATAATGAATCATATACATAGTACCTATAATAACCCACATGCATATCAATTTTTATCTTTCTCTAATGTCTAGTGCTCTATTTTACAAGCACATGTGCGAATACATAAAACGTAAAAGAAAACTCACTCATCCATATCGCAATATTCTTAGTTGTAGCAATCCTCAATTAGGGAAATCACGTATTCCTCGTTACTTAGACAAAAGAAATACCCGGGATGAGTATTTCGTAGAAGTTTTGCTTAAACTTTCTAATTCTATTTCATTATATTCATAAAAAATCACGTGGAATGAAATTCCAACTTAAAATGGCCATAACTTGCTCATTTAAACTCAGAATTCTCATATTATATGTCGTTTTCTATTTACTCGAAAAGATTTGTCTATTTTTAAGGTTTTTTTCATCATAAAATGCCATTTGGGTATGGTAACTCTAAACCCTTGAAATTTTGATTAATTGTAAGCTTAATCTTAAAATTAAAAGTTAATCGAAAATCCTAAAAATCAATAAAAGACTAGAGCATACCCTAGAGTTTAGATCTAGTAATCCCATGTTCTTTAGCCCTAAATAACAGAATATAAATAATTATGGATAATGGTTGGTAATAATGTAAGAAAGCCGAAAAATATTAGATTTGCTAATTTTTAGTGTATTTCGGATCCAAACGGGATCATCTCTCGAAAAGCATGTCACAGGGCTTGGAATAGTAAAAATATTTCGATAACATCGTTAGGTCCGAAATAATACAAGGATTCCAAAAATATCAGTTTTGTAATTTTTTGATAGTTAAAAATAACAGATATCACATTTATACGCGTATTTTCTTTACTGCCGGTACATTATTAGTCTTGTTTGCTATTTATTGTCTTATATAACTATTCATTACTATTCATCTATCTCTACTTTACTTTTTAACCTATTCTTACTACATATATACCTATTTTCTACTTTTTTTCATTTCTAATACACATTCACATCAATCATACTTCACATCTTAATTACATTTTATTACAAAACAACAAATAAAATAATTTTCTCCCTCTCTCTCTCAAGGAGCCGACACCATCGCTCTCTCTCTTCCATCAATTATTTTTTTTCAATTTATTTTCTTGCATCTAATTTTCCTCCATCTTCAATTATAAATACCCCATCTCCCTCCACTTTTTTCACACTTTCATTTCACATAACAAACCTCTCCCAAATTCACTCCATAAACTCTCCACAAAATTCTTCACTACAAAAAAATCTCTTTCACAAATTCCTCACAAAAATCCTCCTCTATACACAAACTATCTACTACATGTCACTAACCACATAAACCTACATTCAATGTCTTCTTCCTACCACAAAAACACTTTAGATAGACTTCTACCACTATTTATTTACCCATGTCATATAACTTAGCATGACTATAGTGTTGTTTCTTGAAACTCATATGAGTTGTAGAAGTAATAACATATTCATGTTTTATTCTTGCACATGCCAAGAAATTCCAAATTTATTCTCTTGTTATTATGATCATATAAGTTGTTGTTAATGTTATTATTGTTGAATTATGCTTCGAATCTAATTCTATATATTATTATGTATATGTATATCTATATATTTTTAGAGCCTAATGCTCACTAACATTCTCTAACTTGCTCTTATTATTGATTTTTCTTTTCTTTTGGATTAGTATTTTTAGTCTTGGGTTGCCTTGATGAAGCTAAGGCTCCCAATGATCGAGTTACCTTGATGAAGCTAAGGTTTCCAATACTTAATATTAATATTATGCTATTATTACTTCATATATATATATATATATATATATATCTTATCTTGTTATGATATATTGTTTTATTTGTCATAACTACATATTCATGTTCATGCATGAGTGTATTGATATTGTCTCAACAAAGATAAAGAGGGGATTTTCTTAAATAAAGGAAGATGAGAACTCCTTTCAAAAATAAACTTTTATCACTTAGGATATGAATTTTGGGAGTCTATCTTAACAAATCTTTTTCAAAATCTAGATAAACTCATTACAAGCTTTTAGTAGCAATAGAACATAAAGAACTTCAAATAAATTTTGGACACTTAGAAAAATACTATTCCAAAATAAAAATGAAATTGCTAGCTCAATAGGATTGATATCACCAAAAATAAAATCTTTTGTCAAAAATTATAAAAATTCAACAAGCTTAAAGTGTTTTTAAATTAAAATTGACCAACATAGTAAACTTTTCAAAAAGAACTACATGATGTCTAATCTTAATTAGTAGATATGTAGGTAACTATAGAGAGACTTAGAAAATGAAAAAAAAGAGCCTTTTTTTCCCTCTCATTTTGTAAATATTAATTGACTTAGTATTTATATGATATAGCATTGTAAATTAAATTGGATATATGCAATATAAATGTAAATATTACCTTGATTGATAAATGCCACTCTTGTAAATATCTTAATATCGACACTTTTTAGAATACTAAAGTAGTGATAGTTTGGTTAAAGAATTTAAGGGTGGTAACGATATGGTTTTAATGAATAGTCCCTTAATTTATAAAAGCTTTAGTTTTTAAAAAATTGATTTTAAATCATTTTTCTTTACAAACTACTAGCTAAGTTAGGATTAACCAATTTATTGATCCTAAGTTATAATTTTTCCTGGATTTAGTAGGGTGGTAACTTATAATTTTTTTTAAAAATAAATTTCTTTAAATTGCTTATTGAGGGTTTTATCAAACGGTTAGGTATGGTTCAATCGAATTAAAAAAAATTAAACCAGAAATGGAAAAATCTAAACTAAAAAATATAGAGACTCACCATATGACACACTCCTTGTATTGTGCTTATGGTTCAATCGAGGTTTTCATTCACTTGATAGGGTTTATCTATGGGATGTGGTTTAAGGCTTTCCAACGATATGATTTGGGGGTTCTGCAAATTGGGGTTGGATTTGGTGTTGATTAAAGTTTCACATGGTGATTTGTCAATTGTTAATGCCTCCCCGTATAATTTTTCCTATAAACAATATATGAAGATCGTACTATACCGGTTAGTGGAAAATGCAAACACCTTTCCTTTGCTTGTGTTACATTGCCTCAATTATTTTATCAAAATTCTAGTGTATATTATAGCACAATGTAAACAATGTCTATCTAAATATTCTCATAAACAAGCATTTTCTTACACCAAATAATAATGAGTTAATGTCAACTTTGGTACCTCTACT
The DNA here is from genome assembly GCA_024138025.1 of Combretum micranthum. Classification (NCBI taxonomy): domain Eukaryota; kingdom Viridiplantae; phylum Streptophyta; class Magnoliopsida; order Myrtales; family Combretaceae; genus Combretum; species Combretum micranthum. Next base: position 65,826 of record JAMXBD010000394.1, on the reverse strand, counting down.
TTGTTGGAATGTGCAATAAATACCTAAACCTCAAATTAGTCAATTTCATATCCAATTGAAGTTTTTAAGTACACCAATGCTACCTGGGCTAATATCATTAACTCTGTTAGCTGACATTAATGTGCCACATATCACAAAATAATCTTATTTATTTTATTATTATCATTATTTGGGTAACCATTATTATTATTACTATTGTTGTTGTTGTTGTCAGACTCGAATTGGCCCAGCCGTTTCGACCCTGTTCAATCAAAATTGGCTATAAAGATGGGCCGATCCACTCAATTCACCTGGATTTGTATTGAACCAGATTGACCCGGTTGACTTGGGTGGTTGGACCAAGTTAAACCAGTCAACCCAGATGGTCGAAACAGGTTGAATCGGATGACTCGAGTCGGTTGACTTGGACAAAAAAGAAAAACAAAATGTACTAGAATTTAAACATGTTGTTACTATTATTATTATAATTATCGGAATTAAAAAAAAAAAGGTTAAAATCCCATCTAACGATCACCCAATTAAACACACATTGTGGCCGCGTTTCCCTTGTATTCAATGATATAATATCTAATTACATATTATAAATAGGACTAACGGGTGAAAAATTAACAATGTGATCGAGACAAGGCTACTTTGTCTATCATTCATTGTATAGTATTCATTTTACCAAAATATTCACCAATATGTGACAAGAAGAGTAGAGCTAGATTTGAACCATAACACAAAAAAAGAAAGAAATGAATAAATAAATAAATAAAATCTCCACCGCCTCTCAACAAGGAATCACATTGAAATTGTAGCTTATTCCTTGAGGGCTTGGCAAATGTCGAAAAGCTGTTCCCAAAAAATACAGGTGTTTATAATCAACTAGTGACTTAATGGGATACAGATGCTTTAAATGAATTTCATGAGTGCCCAATTTCTTCTTCTTGAAAAGGACTAGCCCTTTGTTCCAACCACATAATATGGAATTGTCTTCAGGAAGACTATTGGCCATGGCTTGATAAGCAGCTATCAGAGTCTTGAGTCCTGGAATACGGCCCCGTCGTAAGAAATTTTCGTGTTGATTAGGTGATTGTCGTTAGCACAGTGATCCAAGGATTGTCTTTACCGCACTAGTTGCTTAGTCACTGTAATGTAACATTAATCATATAGTTAACAGCATAAAAGACCAGGGGGAACAGGTTTCTTTAGAAATATGCATAATAAACTACCGAAATCTCATGAATGTAAAAAAACTGGAGGATGAATTTGTGTCAAAGCTTCATTTCCCCTTTGCGACTTTCCCTTTGAGTTTAAGTCAACCACCAGTGCAAAATTTCGTGTAGTTGTTTCGATTTCACCTGGAATGACACCTGCCATTCGAAATTTAAAAGTTCGAGATCGAAATATATTTTAGGAAATGAATAATCATCATCAAAGCAATTATACTCTGTTTTGGAATAGAAAAATAGAGGTGGGAGCTTTCTACATCCTCGCAGTCTCCATGATGCAGATGGTGTCCTTGTAATTAAGCTTCAAGTGTCTTCATGTGTCTAAAACTGGGCACTTGTCCTTTTACACTTCCATCTCTTGTCATCTTAGTTTTATATAGACAGAATATAACACCGTACGTGATGATGTCCCACATTGTAAATTCTAACAAGCATTTCTATTTATATTATGCAATTGGGCAAATTAAGTTTAGAAAGGAGTTGATCCAAAAAAAAAAAAAACTGGGCTTAATGTTTCTTTGGCAAGGTGGGATGAAATATAGATGGGTAGAAATTGTTCTGTTGTTAATAATCACGTGATTAACAATATTGAGATTAAATATAAATAAAAACGTGTTATTCTATTGGCTAAATGTGCTACGTGGAGTTGACAGTGTTATCATAATTTTTAGGTGCTTAGCCATTTCGCCAAAGTTGAGGTATATGAATCGATTTACACATATATGCTGGTAATCTCTCTTGCAATTTCCTCATAAGCAGATAATAGAACTAGACATACCAAGGCTTTCAAGAATATTGGTTAATTTGAGTTCGCTAAACCAAAAGTAGTTATCTAAGGGAAGTAGCGTCGAAGAGAAGGAGCTATACACATCCATTTTCCTAGGATTCTTTGCACATATGGACAGTAAGAGGATTTTGGACTTCCCCGATTTTTTTTTATAGATGAAGATTGTATGTTACATGTAAGATGGAGGTTCAGATCGGGCAATCCACTCGGTTCCCTTTCAAAACTAGCTCCGCCATCAGAGGCTTTTTCTGTCATTGGGATATTCCAATGGTGGGCTGAGGCTTGGTTTGAGGTCATATGATTTTGCAGAAGAGCTGTAGGAGGCATTCACCTTGTGGAAGCCAGAAAGACCATGGATCAACCCATGGTTATTGGGAACAAGACCCATGTTGATAAGTTTTCTCCTCAAATGAGAGTTCCAGTAATTTTGCACTTCATTATCGCTTCGGCCTGGAAGTCTTCCAGCTATTAAGGACCACCTATCCCCCCCCAAAAAAAAAAAAAAATAAAAATAAATAAATAAAACTCTTGTTAATAATCATGATAGTAGTATGCTCTCATAATTGTAGGTCCTGTATAAGAAAGTGGAAAGAGAGAAGGAAATGGAATGTAGAGGAAAGCCACCTGTTGCCAAGGAGTGCATGAAGTTTGATAATGAGGTCTTCTTCATCTTCAGCAAAGTTGCCTCTTTTGAGGTCTGGCCTTAGATAATTCATCCATCTCAGTCTACAGCTTCTTCCACAACGAAGCAAGCCTGTAATTCATTCAATGAATTGTTTATAGCATAACAATACATTTAATTATAATATATATACATGTATAGGTATATGTATGTTTCTATGCACGTATTGCCAGCAGCTTTAGGAAGTGTACGCCAACATCCTAGGCCGTGTTTATTTATGTAATCGATTAGTTTCTGGTCTTCTTGCTTGGACCATGCTCCTTTGTTCCTGATTTATTTCTCACAGCAAGGTCTCCTCATTCCTTTTTTTATTTTATTTTATTTTTATTTTTTTTAATTAATGTCTATGTAGAAAGCTTTATCTTAATTCAACATGGTAATAAATTGGATGATAGAAGTTTGAAGAGGAGATTGAATTTGGAAGAAGGCCAGGCAGTAGTAATTAAAAAAAAAAAAAAAAGTTTGCAGATTTATATTAGGTATGGTATTCTTACATTTAGCATAAAAGAAGATGGAACAGTTGACTTAGACGGGTGGTTCTGGCAACTCGTGACTGCACTGGTGGGAGAAGGACTAAGAACTTATTAGATTGGAAACAGTTATTTTTTCTTTTCTTTTTTTTTTTTTAATTTTTAATTTTCTTCATTTTTTTCCAACCACTTTTAGAAAGAGAGATAATTAACCTAATTCATGTTAGTATGATGCCCATGTTTATACACCATATTACAACAGTTTGTTAAAAAAATAAAAAGAATTTATTCATGTATGATTTCAGAAAATAATTATTTTGTTGTTATTAAAGATCGTACGCTTAATATATAAATAGAGGATAAGTTTTTTCAATAAAATTTTACAAATAGCATTATTTATAAATATGAGTAACATTTAGCAATCATAGATGGCACCTATCATCTAAGGAACATTTTCCGAGTGGTAGGTGCTGTTAAGTATCTGTCATTTTCCTCACTTTGATTTTACTAAATAATAAGACGGACGTGCTCTTGCGGCAGCTTTCACAAGCTGATTTGGACAAACATAATTATGTAATAATACTAATAAATTGTATAATACCTGCATAAAAAAATTACATAAATACCAATTATATATATATGTATATATATATTTCGAATACCTTTCATATAATTTGAATTATCAAATTATCAACATAAAATTGAATCTAAAATATATAATTTCATTATCAATTGTATTGTAGCCAGTGACATTACCACTACAATCTCCCGATATTTTGATTTCAAATCTTCTCTCCACATTGGAATGATTAATAAAAATAAAAACATGCGCTTTCATTCTTACAAAAAATCTCATGATATAAATGAGAAGTAGCTACATATAGAAGTTTTGAATTCGCATTTGATAGATGTGATATGTATAGTAAAATCGCATATGACATATGGGATTTCGTATTCTGCTTGTATACATCATTGCGTATTGCATGTAATATATATGATTTTGCATTCGTATTTTGGTAATTGTATTTATGTAAATAGAATTTGCAAAATTTTTATTCTACCAAATCGATAAACCTAGAATTTCCTCCAATATAAAAAATAATTTAAAGAGAAATCTATGTTATTTCTCGTGCCATGCCCCAAAGGGTATCCTAAACGCAATAGTCCGCCACACTCAATATTAAAGCTAAAGTATGACTGTCACGCCCCGTAGGGTATCCTAAACGTAACAGCCCGCCACATACTAAGTAAGACTCTCGAGTTCCCTACCCGGGGCCTTTGGAAGTCTTAAGTAGATGTAAAGCGTTCCTTTACGACAATAGAATACTTCAACAAATGGAGTTAAACAGTTTAACGAGGCATTCATTAGTCATAGATAATAAATCAAAACGCATAATTTTTAAAGTTTACAAGATCTAAGGGACATTCCCCTGCAAAAGAATAACAGTCTATTACAACCATCCAGAGTCCTTAGTTTCCAATGGAAGTCTATACAAAAAGGAATGAATTAAACTTCTATGGGAAACTCCTATCTCCGGTACCTGCGCTGTGGCTTGTCTCGGCCTAAGCCATATAAAATCATGCTGCAAAAGATCGAAACTATGGGGGCGTAAGCTAACTAGCTTAGTGAGCAAAACTTCCATAACGCAATTAAACATAATTCAGTCAAGCAAGTAATTATTCAGGCAAGTGTATGCATCAACCAAATGAATTCAGCAAACATATGACCAACCGGAAATCATATGTGGATGGACTTACGCCCTCCATCTCAGGTTAGCAGATTAACGAATCCTGCGGTACGACGCCGTTTAAGCTCACTGTCAACTAACAAGACTTCGTTTTATGGATTACGATTAACTAACAATTTCGTTTTATGGATCACGATTAATCAACAATTTCGTTTTATGGATCACGATTAACCAACAAATGCGAATGCTCCAACCCCATCGTGACATGCATGAATTCAATTTACAGTTGGAGTCGAATATTCATTAATTCAGTTCTTTTAAGTGACCAACAAGAGTTCGCAGACATTCATCATAAGATGCTAGTGAACAGTCAATATCTTAACACCCGGACGTGCTCTTGCGGCAGCTTTCACAAGCTGATTTGGACAAACATAATTATGTAATAATACTAATAAATTGTATAATACCTGCATAAAAAAATTACATAAATACCAATTATATATATATATATATGTATATATATATTTCGAATACCTTCCATATAATTTGAATTATCAAATTATCAACATAAAATTGAATCTAAAATATGTAATTTCATTATCAATTGTATTGTAGCCAGTGACATTACAACTACAATCTCACGATATTTTGATTTCAAATCTTCTCTCCACATTGGAATGATTAATAAAAATAAAAACATGCTCTTTCATTCTTACAAAAAAATCTCATGATATAAATGAGAAGTAGCCAGTATAGAAGTTTTGAATTCGCATTTGATAGATGTGATATATATAGTAAATCGCATATGACATATGGGATTTTGTATTCCGCTTGTATACATCATTGCGTATTGCATATAATATATATGATTTTGCATCCGTACTTTGGTAATTGTATTTATGTAAATAGAATTTGCAAAATTTTTATTCTACCAAATCGATAAACCTAGAATTTCCTCCAATATAAAAAATAATTTAAAGAGAAATCTATGTTATTTCTCGTCTCCACACTACGGTTCATTACATATGAAACGTAGTGTTGCCACACTAACAATGTAAAATAATTAGGGATAATATCACAGATGATATATGAACTTTGGCAAATATATAATTAGATATTTGAATTTTGAAATTGATTAATTTAGTACCTAAAAGAACTTGATAGAGGTATTATTAGCGTGCATGAAAAGTTCTTTAGGTAATAAATTGATTGATTTCAAAATTCAAGTACTTAATTACATATTTTGTCGAAAGTTTAGATACCATCCATGGCGTTAAGCCAAATAATTATCTACAATATGCCGTTTAAATTTTCATTTTAGCTCAAGATAGCTTCATGTAGATCATGTATTTAAATTTAGTCATTATGATAAAATAAATAATAACTATTATTATTACCATCATCATCATCATTACTATTATTATTATTAACAAAAGTTGTCATGCCCTGAAGGCTACCCTGTTTGTGACAACCCACCACAAATGCTCATACCAGCCATAATAACATTCACAAAGCATCTTAGCAACAATGCTTAAGAATTAAACCAAACACTTTTAATAAAAAGCAAGGCTTTACAAATGCCATCTTATCATCACACCAGTTGTCTTCTTAACTGAGATTACTTAACAGCAAAAACATAATATGTCCATAGGACTTAAACATCAAGATATAACACAGGTAGTTCATCTATCTAGCCTTTGTTGTAAAAATCTCCCCAAGAATCCCAAAATCAGCTAGCTTACTAGAGTAAATGCTCATGGGTGGATGCTGTTGTGTTGATGGTATGAAACTAGAGCGATCAATTGCTAAAGATGAGTTCCACTTTATCCTTGTAGCCTAAAATTCTACCGCTTCTATTCTACTAGTTTCCATCCATGCTGTTGTGGGGAAACAGTGATCAAATGAACATTTGTTTCACTCTTTCCACATATTGTATAAGAAGAATAAAAATAGTATTACCAATGGCAACATCAGCTATGCCTCTAAGAGCGTGAGATTATGGCATTTGTTTTGATCTAAGCGAAAAACTAAGGTTGGGGGAAGGCATAAAAGGAGGGCATTTAGTTGCCAACTGTTGCAATATTACGATGGTCCAGGTGCAGTTCATGAACAGGTGAGTACCAGTTTCCTCCTAGTACCCTTACATGACATAAAGGTATTCAACGAGCAAGCCCTAATAAACAAGGTTGGCCTTAGTAGGGAGATCATCATGAATGCATAGCTAAATAAAAAATTGGATTCATAGAGAGAATAATGTTTTTTCGTATCCAATTTGAAATGATCTAGGTGTCGTGACTCTAAATAGGGGCCTAGTAGGATAATCTAAAGTTATTATATCACATATACAACTGTAATATGAAAACCGTCTTGCAAGTCATAGATTATAAGGCATTACCTAATTACTTGCTTTACAAGTTTCAATTATATAACAACAATTTGATAATTAAGGGAATCCAATTTCCCATAGTCCACTAGAACCACAGAGTCGGTATCCTTACTAAATAGTAAAATAGGATAGATAACTTACATAATACAAAACTTCAAAAAACTTATTGATGAATCTAATTCATAATCTAGGTTTACCTTATTCAATACAAAATCTCAAGGAACTATACAATTTATCTACTTCTTATCCTAAGTTTGTATTTCATCTTCTTATCTTCAAGGGATTATTTGAAGACAAACTCTCTCCTCATATTCTTAGCTTGTTCCCAACATAAGTTTTTCCTACACAAGAACTATAGAGATATAAGCTAAACCACAACTGAATGAATAATAATACTAGACCACATATTAAACAATATCAAGTATAATTAACAAGTATATGTAACACAACACTTATTTATATAGTACATAAATAGATTAGATGATTGGAATCTAAACCAACGGAGATTTACGTCCTCTCTTATGGATTGAAGGACAATCACAAGTAATTCACACCTAGGAGAGACAAAAAAACTAAGGAAGGAGATTTTTTCTTCCAAACTCATTTATCATTTATATATTTAGATATAAGTAATGTGATCTCAACTTTACCTTAGATCTCAAAAACTCTACTAAGTATTAACTATCTCAATCACTTCTTATCAAGCAATGTTCTTCGATGCCTACTTAGTTCCTATAGGGCTGACATGCTCACGATAATCTTAACCAGATTCATTGGACACAACAGGCATTACCATAGGGCCAAGATGTTAATATGTGAGGTGAATACCAAACATATGCAATTTATTCTATCATGCAATGCATATCTAATTCACTTAAGGGTCGATTAAAATATATACTAGATTATCTAATAGCCATACAATTTCAAAAAGTCATCAATATGCATTTCACATCAATATCAAGCAAATGATTATCACTTCTAGTATTAAAGTTTGTCATTCATCCAAACATCATACAGTATGCATTGTTCCCATCCCCATACACAACCAGTTTTGTTTATATTAATACATATGCAACTACATTATAAGCACAAGCAATGTGATAAGGTCAATATTACTCACTTGTTATTCGGGGTAAATTGTAATAATTTTATGGAGGACCTACGGATTGATCCATTTGTCCTATGAAAAAAGATAATAATGACTCATTATCTTTCTTAATGTATACCTTATTAAATTTTAGTATTCAACTCTCTTTTAGTTCATTATCCTACACTTAGTTGAAACATAGATCTATATCTATTTTCATTGTGTTTCTCTTGATTTTATTTAAAGTATATATCATTAGTTAATATAATTATATTACTGATAATTTCTATGTTTTATATTAATTTATACCTTATATCCTTGTTATCTTGTATATGCCAAAAGTCATACTTATATACCTATCATATATCAAATTCATATTAAAAACTCTTTTAATTAGACATTAACTAAAAACCTGCCATGGCTATGATGACTACCCGGGTAAGATACAAACAGTTTTCTATTGTCTGTCAAATTATTTATTTTTCTTAGTTTATAATCTTTATAAAAACATCATTATTCTTATCATTTATAAAAGTGTTTTAATAAATTATCAACTTATGTGAAAAACTCATTTTAGCAAACATAAATTAGAAAGAACATATTCCCTTTATTATTTATGGTCTAGCCTATCATATTATAATTGTATTATTTCTAAGCCATCTAAAAGTTATTAGGCCTATATCAATTTTAACTTAGCCAAGTTGGATAGACCTAATCATTCTAGTTCATTTTAACTTACTGAAGTTCATTAGATCAAATTGAATCTATATTTATTAACGAAGTCTACTTTAAATTTAACTTAATTAAGTAGATTAAACTTAATTATTTAATTCAATTACTAAGTCATATTTAGTTATGTCACTAAATCATTATCACATACCTATTAAAGTCTTAGTTAATCTAAGTATACTATTTCAGATCAAATAAATTTATCTCTTTGTAGTCTATTAAGTCAAATCAAACTTAAGACTATGAACTAATCCACTATTTATTCAAAATCCACATTAAATCTAGTTTAGTTACTAGGTTATATTCATTCATTTCATTAAGTCAATATTATATATTATAAACCCCATAAATTTTTCACACTAGTATACGACTCTAAAATAGAAAGTATGAACTAGTTAGTAAACCTAAAATCCAATAAAAACCTAAAAATAGATCAATAACTTGAATTTAGCTGGGTTAGGATCTAAAAGCCGAATAAAGAACTTTTTTGACCCTAACTGATACCAAAAACGAGATTTCGTATCTTGAACTGATAATATGAATTAAAGGAAACCCAAATTTTCAAACCCCGAAACTTGTCATGCAAATAGATTAAATAGAAAAATAAAATATAAAGATTAAATGACTACTATTGAGCTCAACAATGACTTGAGACTAGAACAATGAGTAATAATGAGCATATACATGGATTTAAACCCTAAATTCAAGATTTCTAGATAGTATTAAATACTATTAATAAGATTTCATAGTAGGTATCCAAAACATAAGATATATAGATAATTTAGCTAATATATCAAATGCAATAATGAGTAGTTAACCAACTACGCTTATAGATGGGAAATGATAATCTAACGATAAACCATTAGCATTATAAATACACAATAAAAACATAAACAGATGTATAACTAAAGATCTAGACTCTAAATAAATATTTGAATCATACCATTATTCTAATTAGGGTTTTCCTAAGCTATTGGAGCCTAAAACAAAAATTGACCTAATAAGCTTAGGAAACCTTAATCGCGGGAGATAAAATTCTAAAAACAATTAATCGCGTAAATTTAAAACTTAAAGTTGTATCGTTTGATAAACTAAACATTTTGTAGAATCCTATAAAAATATTTTTGGACAAAAACTCTCAAATATTTGCTAAATCGTACCAGATTAACTTAATAAATTACCAAACACTATAGATAAATATTATCTAAATATTAGTAATATATATCTGGTAATGCTTGGTTTATCTAGGCAAGACAACTATTAGTTAATCGCAATATTACCTTTGTTCTATTGATACCATATCAACTAAATGGTAAATGAGGGATGCCGCTTATGGTATTGCTTGGAAATGACTAACACTTAGTGGAGTTTCTAAAGCTAAAACATGAAATAAATGCTTAAGACACAATAAATTCAAAGAGACAATTAAACTGAGCATTGTTGTTTCTTGAAAGCTTAGTCTCTCCTAGATAGGTAGGCCATAGATTGTGATCCTTCAACCTTAATGAGAGGGCGTAAATCTTCATCCTGTTTGGATTTCGAGTTACCCAGGCTTGTATTTGTATATATGCTTGATTGATATATTTCATATGATTGTTAAATAACTTGTGTGTTATGTAATAAGTTCTGGTTATTCACTAAGCTCGTGGTTTAGGTCATACTCCAACAGTTTTTTCAGGTTCACATTGCAACCTTGGCTCATTACTTCCAGGAGCATGGTTCTTAGTAAGGAATTAGAAGCTGGAAGCTTAAGGAGTAGTATAAGATAAGAATTTATATATCTATTTTAGTTGCAAGTAGCTTGTATTAGAAACTTTAGTTATGTATTTGAAGGATTTTATAGAAACATTATGGTCTGTAATATTATTATCATTCACAAACTTGGTATGACAATTGTTTACTAATTTATGTCTTATATATATATATATATATATATTTGTCCTTCTTATCCAAGCAACTAAAAGATCCTGTTTATTAAAAATTAACATTTTCAGAAGGAAAACTAATAATAGTATTCAAGTATATCTTGTATACTACTACTAGGGTACCCTTGGGGCATGACATATATCCTACAAAATTTTAGTTAATTTAGTTTATTTTAGCTTAACAAGAGTCATTAAGCCATGTTGAATTTAGATCAATTAACTAAGTTCATTTTATACTTAACTTCTATATTTAATTTAATTAGTTATTAAATCTATTTTTCACTGAACTCATTCTTATTTATAAATCCTAGCATATCATATTATCCATCATCTATCTCTTTTATTTCATCTTTCTTTCTTTTCTTTTTTTTTTTTTTTTATGCTAGGGGCTCATCACGCCTGAGATGAAGGGTTTTGATGATCACACCATTGATTGTCTTAGGATCAAGGAAAAACAATTGATTGAAGGCATGACACCCTCGATTAGGCTCATTATCATCCAAATTTTACAAATTAGTCTCTCTCATGGATTAGATCACTCTCGTGATTGTAAACCCCAAATTTTTGGAATTGGCTTAGCTTAAAACCTTAACCTGAAAGTCAACAAAACCCCAGTTAGACGTAATAGCTTAAGTCCGACAATCCCGAATAATCAATCCCGAGAAAGTAAGTAAGAGTTTAGTATGTAGAATAGTTTGTAATTACCTAAGGAAGCTTAAAAAGATCAGATTAGTAAAACCGCGAATCGTTTTGAACCCGAAAGGATATAGTTCTTGAAAAACGTGTCCCGGGACTTGGAATAGTAAAAATATTCTGAATATACCATTAGACTCATAAAAAATATAAGGATTTCAAAAATATCAGTTTTATAATTTTTTGGTAAGTAAAAATAACAGATATCGCAGTTATACGCGTATTTTCTTACTATCGGTACTTTATTAGTCATATCTACCTTACATTACACTATTCACTACTATTCTACACTACTTTTTTCTTTCTACTTTTTCTTACACCTACTCTTATAAACACCATAACCTATAACCTTTACTTTTTACCTTTCTCATAACTTTATTTCACATCTACATTACTTATTACTTCATTTAATCAACAAAAATACAAAAAAATAAAATACTCCCTCTCTCCTCTACATCATGGCCGGTGCCCCTCCCCCTTCATCCCTCTCAATTTTGTTTCAATTTTCTTTCATTTAAATCACTCAATAATCACTCCACATTTTCCTATAAATACCCTCATCCTCTTTTACTTCTTTCACACAATTCCTACTCGCAAATTCTCTACAAAAAATCTCTCAAATTCCCCTCTCAAAACTCTCTCCAAATATCCTCCCAAAACTCTCTCAAAATAATCTCAAACCATTTTCTACCTACACAAAACTTATAACCACATAACACTCCAAAAACCTTCTTTAGGTAAACTTTTCTTTATAATTTCTTCTTCTCATGTCATGTAACTTTACATGACCATGGTATGAGTTTTCAAAAACTAAATGTTATGGAAGCTACACTATGTTCATGTATTGTTATTGTTCATGAAAATCTATTTATATTTATGTTGTTGTTTTGCTCATATTATTGTTATTATATCTAAATATTATTATGTATCTATATATATACACATATCTTTTAGAGCATATAAGCTCACTTGCAATCTATTTATTTCCATGCAAAGTAATTTATTTATTCCTTCCATTGCAATTTATTTTTCTTATTATTTTAAGACTAGTCTCTAGTTTTAGACTTGTCCTCATCAAGTCAAAACAAATTTTTCTTTCTTTCATTTCATTTTTCTTTTGGGACTAGTCTATTTCTTAGTCCTGGGAGCCTTGAAAAGCTAAGACTCTCAATACTTGACTTTATTTGTTATTTATATTATTTTTGCTTATTATTATTTCTCATAAATCATGCCATTAAGATTGTTTTCCAAATTTTACAAAACTATAAAAATACTTGATAAAAAGGAGCTTTTGTCACTTAGGAATAAGTTTATATGAAAAATAAAATCTATGGTTTAACAAAAAAATAAAGTCATTCATTTCCAAAATATAAAAAGAACTCACTACAATTTTAGAAACTACTTTTGTTTTGAAAAAGCTTTTTAAATCATTTCTATATCACTTTGTTTTTCAAAAAGAAAATGATTTTTGATACAAAAATGATTTCTATGAAAACATAATATAGAGGAAACCTTATGAGAAGGGAATGAGAATTTTCAAATTAAGATCCTTTTTAAAAAAATGGTCAAAGGAAAATTGTATAGAAAATAAATAGGAAAAGTAGTACTAATATAGAGAATTTAGAAAAGAAGAAAATTACTTTTCGAATAGTCATCTAGGAAAAATAATAAGTCAAACATAAAGTAATTCTTTGAAAACAAAAGAATCAAAGTATTCATTTTAAAAGATTTGCGAAATAAATTTCTTGTAAAATATGGTTTTCTAAAACTCCTAATTGACATTGTTTTACTCAAAAAACATGGTTGGACAACAAACACTTGAGCATAAATAAATATGAGCTAAGTAGCTATAAAAAGAGAATTTTTCAACTATATAGATAACTAATTAGTTATCAAACAAATCTTGAATGATTTAAAGTTTGAAACAAAATTGTTTTTCAGTTACAAAATTCGTGGTGAATCTGATCACCACTGTTTCGGAGCCTAAATGATTTAGTTCGATAAAAATATTTTTAGAAATGGATTGATCTTTTTGTGTAGGTAGAAATTGGTATATTATATGCGCGATTCCGAGCTAAAATGACCAAGTTATGACCATTTTAAATTGGAATTCTCCTTTATACGAACCTTGACGATCTCATGACATTATTTTGTCCAACTTCAAGAAAATCATCAAGAACTACTCATTTTGGGTATTATCTTTGACTAGGTGATTCCGAGGAATAATACCTATACCCCAATGACTATTTCGATTAAGAGGATTATGTGAGCGACTCACCCATGTAGAAGATTTGTCGGCATGGCATCGTGAGTTTATTTCCTTAAAATGCTTTCCTTGTTTGTGCTTGTAATCTAATTGCATTAAAATTAAGAAAAGACAAATGGATATGTATGTAAGATAATTCTTTGAAAGAATCCTAAGAATATCGAGGCCGAAATTAATTTAATGTTCTTTTAGTATAACACTTGATTTGTATGAGATTCTATGATCACCTTAAAATTGATAATAATGATGTTATGATATCATAAATAAATGGATCTATACATACCATGAAGTGAGTCACATTACATTGTGTTATTATCCTTGGGTGAGAAGGATTGTAGCTCAGGTCGAAAGCAACACTTAGAGGAGTGACCGAAAGCGATTGCTTGGCGACATGAAGGAAATGCTTGGCGGAAAGTCCGAAAGCAAGGCTCAATTCAAGTAGACTTAATATGCTTGGCGATATTGGTCGAAAGCATAAATCTTTTTAACTGAAACTACTTGTTTTGAGGTTACGTATCACTAAACCCCGAATGAAAGGCATAAATCCATTCAACATATAGTTCCCAAATACCTATATGTCTTGTTTGCCTACGTGCATGTCGCATTTCATTTGTTTGCTTAAATAACTTGTTTGAATTCCTTTACACAAGAAGTTATTTATGGAAATAGTTCTTACAAGCCTATTAGCTTATACCCTTATAGATATCTTTTGCAGTTCACTTATTTGTGGTTGAGGCCACATGGACCCTGCAGCCAGGTATTCCCCTATTGGTTAAGGAATCTCAAGATGAAGTTTAGTGTTGGATAAAATGTAGAAATACTCTTGTAATAGATTTGTGACTGGGGAATACCCCTAAGTTTTGTAAGATTATTAATATAAACAAATGAATATTATTAATCCTTTCTTCTTAATTTGTTATTATATCTTCTTAAGCTTCATAATTCCATGAATGGTCCTCTAAATTTGTGAGAGCACACCTTATACTTAATATCAATGCTTCTGGGAGTGACTACGATTGTCATACTTAAGCTTTAATATTAAGTGTGGCGGACTGTCACGTTTAGGATACTCCTTGGGACGTGACAGTTTAAGTTGGTATCAGAGCATGGTTAAGAACCTAGGAATCGTGATTATAGAATTGGACTTAAGGAGAAATAAACTAGAATAGAAATAAGAAAGACTCATATGAGATAGAATGGGTAGAATAAGCTTTTTGACTTCTCTCTCTTTTGCATAGATTACCATAGATGAAGCCCCTCTGCAGGCTAAGAACTTCCGAAAAGGACCCTTTGAAAACCTGGAAAATTATCTACTAAGACTTAGGGTGTTATGTGAAGAATTTGCTTTAGCCAGACAACTTAAAACCGTCTGGGAAATGGTCCTGATCAGGAAGAGAGGAATGATGCAAACCGACTGGAAAGGAGTAGTACAGACTATCCACAACTGCTCTATAGGAAAGAAAATGACCAAGCTAGAGATGATATATGCTGTGGAACGAATTGCTGCCATCGTCGAAGACCGACCGACGTTGAGGGAAGCAACGTTCGTCCTTAGAGAAGATGGAGGTCAAACTTCACCCGATTTCCGAACTTGGACATGAATTGGACCAGTGTCTGTTTACGCACACGATAACTTAATGGATCACCTTGAATGGATGAAAGCCGACATCAATGAAATCTTCCACTGGCATGGGGTTTACCAAGAAGTTCTACGACCACCAATCCAAGTGTCCACTGAGCTACCGACCTTTACCAGAATCCAACTAAGAAGGAACGAGGCCTTACGTTTACATAGAGATGGAATGGTAATAAGAGAGGAGCCGATGCAAGAAGAAAGTGAAGATTCTGAGGAAGATCCAGATGAAGACAATGAAGGAGGACTAGAACAAGAAGAAGGAAACTAGACTGTTGTTGGAGTCGACGAGCCTTGGAATAGTGAAGAGGCAAGAATCATCCACTATTTGGAGGAACAACAGGCTCGAAGGAGACAAGGAGCGGACTCAACCATGGACACGGACAATGCTCCATCCAATGAGAATGATAGCATGGAAATAGAAGGGGCTGTTACTTGGAGAATCATTCATGACATTGTGCTAGAGCTGAATGAAGCAGAATTTATCAATATACATGAAAGGTCGAGTGAAGCGGCTAGAAAGAGGAAGAAATACTTTGAGCAATTTATGAGGAAGAGAAACCCGGGGTCATCCAGTAGTAATCCTGGAGATGCGCCCGAAGAATGAAGGAAGGAAGGAAGGAAGAAGCCGAGCATATCCCTTGTAGTCTTGCTTAAATTTTGTAATTAAAGACTAGATCAACAATCTTAGTCTATCTTTCTAGTTTTTGGAACGGTGCTTTGTTATTTTTTTTCTTTGTGATTGTTGTGACTTATCTTGTTGTTTATTTCAATTGCCATGTAAGGGTCCTGCACCCGTTTATCTTAATTTTCTAAATGAATTTATGTTTTATGTATGATCTCAAAATTTACCTTGATTTGAATTTTCTTCTCAGTGGACTATTTATGCATGAAAGTTTCCGTTATATTCGCAAATTTTCGGCAAAAATTTAATTAAGTTATCAAAACGATAAAACCTAACTTAAGAAAGTTTAAAACAATCGAAGTAGAGGAAGACGTAGGGAGGAGCAAAGTGCCTCTAACTAACTAGATGTTGAAGCCAAGCAATCCGCCGCCCAAGGAGCCGTTGCACCTCAGGTGGACTTGCACACCACACTAGGATATCTGACCCATGTGTTAGAAGCAATTAGGCAGAACATGCATGTACCTACACCTGTACCCGAAACCACACCCACAGCGGTACCTATACCAACGCCGCAGCAACAACAAGTGCCAATTGAAGCATCTGTACAAAGGAGCATGCACTCCCAAAGTGCACCTTTACCTCCACCCCCACCGCTAAGGCCATATAAGAGTACGTTGCCTGATTTTATCCGAAGCAATCGTTATTTTGATGGAGCCTACGATAAGCCAGATGAGGCCGAAGATTGGCTTGCTCAAATCAAAATGTCCTTCGATGCATTTGAGGTACCACACTACCTACAAATCAAGTATGGAACATTCATGCTTCGTCTGAACGCTAGAATATGGTAGGAATCAAAGAAAAGAGAGCTAATGACCCCAATCACTTTGGAAATGTTCAGACACGAGTTCTTGGAAAATTATTTTCCAGGAAGTCTATGAGTAAGGTATAGTGCAGACTTCTTCCAAATTGCTCAGAAGGAAAGAACTATTGAGCAATACGAGACTAAGTTCAGTAGATTGTTGCAATATGCCCCCGACTCCTACAAGTACAACGAGGAATTGAAAAGACAAGTCTTTATAGGAGGATTGGACGAAGACTTGAGAATGAGGTTGGAGGAATTTGACATAAGAAGTTATCAAGAATTAGTGGAAAGAGCTCGGATTGTAGAAGGAGCAAGGAAAAGGAGGGAAAGAATAGAAGAAGAAAAAGCCTCGATTTCTGAGAAAAAGATCTTTGAGGAATCCAGTTCCATATCCCCACAAAAGAGATTCAAGTTCCCCAACAACTATAGGAACAATGATAATAGTAGGAGGTTCGTACCAAAAAACATCAAGTGTTGGAAGTGCAATGGAGCACACTACCTTAAGAAGTGCCTACAGTTGTTTGGAAGGTGCTTCTTCTGTGGAGATGCAGACCATAAGATATCAAAATGTTTAAAGAAAGGAAACTATACTTGCTATGTTTGCAAGCAAATTGGGCATTTCGCCAATGATTGTCCTTAAGGAAGGAATATTTTGACAAGACCTTCTGGAGAAGTTGTACCTATAAGGACGAAGAAAAGAAATGGAAGTAGAAGTGAAGACAGATCGAGATCCACTACTTTAGGAAACAGAATCTACAACATAGAGGGATAATGGATAAGTGAAGAAATAAATGAAGAAGATGGAGACTTGGCTGCTTTGGAATACAATAGAAGCTATAACAGCGACTTGGGAAACGGTAAGCCTTGAACTCTCTTTACTATTCCTTTATTTCAAGTAATACAAGAGTTTAAAGTTTTATGAATAAGTAGATATGCAAATAGAAGTAGTAATCCCTCTTTCAGATACACAGAAAGTGTACAATTAGGAAACCAGAATGTCTTTGCTCTTTTGGATTTCGGAGCAACACATTCTTTCGTTACACCTAGTCTAGCTAAGAAGTTTAGACCACCAATAACAAACGTCAACCCTTAACTTTAAGATTGAAACCTAACGAAAAGGGATGTTGAACCTAAGAAGTATGGAAAGATCATCTAATAAGGATATAAGGACGAACATCCACTTGTGGCTTCAAAGTAATGGGATTAAGTAAATAAGAAGTGAATCTTCGGTATAATTTGTTTATCTTTTGATAAAACCCCAAGTAATGATCGCGAAAAAAGCATAGAACTCATAAGAAGGGAAGATAATATTGGGAAAGAATCCACTATTGCAAGAAAAAAGGAGTCACTGTCACGTCCCAAAGGGTATCCTAAACGTGGCAGTCTGCCACATACGGTATTAAAACTTAAGAATGACTTCCCAAAGTCATGCGAAAGTTTTCAACACCATATGTAAGGCATCTATCACAACAATAGGAGACACCAGTGGGATGTATAGTTTGAGATAGTAAATACAGCATATAAGAATCTAAATAATCATCCAATTTATCATTAGAAGAATATAATCCTTACATCATCTCAGGATTTTTCCCTTATAATTTTCCAATAGTCATAATATCAACTTAATCTTTCTCAAAACAAAATAATACTAATACCAAAAGTCATTAAAAGATATTTAACCTATGATCTTCAAAAGATTCCTAGAAGCTTTTCTAAAACATCATCCCACCCGAGTATATGAAGTCTTCGGGCATAAAAGATATAGTCCTGTTACAACAAAGGTCTATCGGAGTATAAGTATAAGCATAACTTGCTTAGTGAGAATATTCCTGAATCAACGTACTTGTATAAATAATTTCAAACAAGTTTTTAAACAAGCATATGAATACATCAAGCAAGTGATCAAGCAATACATATGATCTATCGGAAATCATATGTTTGAATGGATTTACCCCTCCATTTAGGGTTAGGTGTTCCAGGCTCTTTAAAACCCATCTTAAAATCCAACTCATGTAGTTTATTTCAGGCTCCTACTCGCCCATCTTAAAATAGTTCTTTCAGGCTCCTAATTGCCCATCTTACAGATTTCTGGCTACTGAACGCCCATCTACTATACTTTTGTCCTATCGAGAATAGCAGCTCATGCAATGAAACTAACTACATGATATGCATGAATCAATTAATATAATTTATAGTATATGATTAGAGTAATTTTAAAGGTGATCACAAAATTTGCATACACTCCAACAGAATAATAAGTAAAACATAAGTTAATTAACAACGATTCATGCCTCGGTATGTTTAATATTCTTTCAACCAATATTATCATACATAATTTATTTTCATCTTTTCCTACTTTTAGTGCCTCTAGCTACAAGCACAACCAAGTACGTAAAAGGTAGGAAATAAACTCACTTGGCCATGAGGATCTATTTTTCTTACGGATGAATCGATCGACAAATCCACTAATCAAAATAATTCTCCGGGTATGAATACTCCTCCTCAGCATTACCTAATCAAGAAGAATACCCATAATAAGTATTTCTTATTGATTCTATGGTACTTATCAGAAACTATGTCATAAGATCGTTAAAATTCATATAGAAGGTAATTCCAACTTAAAATGGCCATAACTTGATCATTTGAACTCGGAATTGCGCAAATAATATACCATTTTCTACCTACTCGAAAAGATCTATCCACTTCTAAGGTTATTTTTGTCATAAAAAGCCATTTGGGTTGGAAAATACTATGGTACATAATAGTTACGAATTTATAGTTTACAAAATATGATTTTTCCAAACATTACTTTACTCAAAAATCCTTAAGCAAAATATATGGATATATATATATATATATATAGTTGAAAAATCCTTTGAACATATATTTATACTCACATTGTACGCATGATCTTTGTAGTGTCGTCTCAATATTGATATTTCATAAACAATTTGTCTTTGATGGTTTTAAAAGATAAAACTTTTGAGAATTTCTTCTTTTTGATTTGTTTAGAAAAGTATATTTGAGTGGTTATGAGTATATGTTTTCCTATTATGATTTTATTTCCTCACTTTTCAAAAGTAAATTCATTTTCAAAAATTTGGTTCTTTAAGTTATCTACGAACTTTATTTCTAGTGATTGAAAAATAAGTTTTTCAAAATATCCTTTAAGTTTTTGATGTGGTCAAATATTTGAAGTTGTATTAAATGTATGTTTTCCTTTTATTTTTATATCATTTCTCTTCTTTAGAAAATAGATATACCTTTAAAACTTTACTTTCTTGGCAAATTTTATTTTTTTTTAAGTTGGTTTTCAAAATAGTGAGTTGACTTTATCTTGATTTGAAAAACTTATTTTATTCTTAATATTTCTTAAATGGTAGAATAATTCTCTTAGGCAAGTTTATAAGAAAAGCTTTCTTAATAAAGAATATGTTAACATTAGAACTTAGTAAAATTTCATTTTAATTTTGAAAAGAATATAAAATTCAAGTTTTGAAGATACTTTCATATTATGTGATTTTCAAAGTCTACAGTGAATTTATTTAAGTTTTATAAAAGGTATGGTTGAGTTAAAACCCTTAAATGCTAAAAATTCTTCCTTTATAGAGTATTTAGTTTGGTTTATAAGAAAAAAGAATTCTTTTTTTATTATTTTGAAGAAATCTACATTACTAATTCTTCTAGATTTTATGATTAACTTATCCTTTGGAAAAAGTTTATTAAAAACAAAACTTAGATCTTTTGTTAAAAATTCCTTTTGTTAAGAAATCTAGTTTACTTTTCTTTATTCAAGAAAGAACCAATTTTTATTTTTATTTAAGACAACAACATTTTAATCATGCGTGAATATGATTATGTAGCAATATAAGAGTAAAGATAATACATAATAAGATAGCAAGAAACACATGTAAGTAAATAAATATAATAAAATAGTCAAGCATTGGGAACCTTAACTTCATCAAGGTATCCCGATCATGTATTGAGAGCCTTAGCTTCATCAAGGCAACCTGGGACTAAGAATAGACGAGTCCCAAA
This sequence comes from Combretum micranthum, assembly GCA_024138025.1. Classification (NCBI taxonomy): domain Eukaryota; kingdom Viridiplantae; phylum Streptophyta; class Magnoliopsida; order Myrtales; family Combretaceae; genus Combretum; species Combretum micranthum. The sequence goes on along the minus strand of JAMXBD010000394.1, from coordinate 44,741 downwards.
AGAAAAGAAAGAAAAAAAAAATTGTTTTGACTTGACATGGACAAGTCTAAGACTAGAAAGACTAGTCTTAATAAATTACATAAAAAAGTAAATAAATAAATTACAAGACATGAAAATAAATAAATAATAATGAGCTTATATGCTCTAAATATATATATATACATAGTATACATAATATTATATAAGTTAGATTAGTGCAAAAATAATAACAATAATAACAACAACATAATAACAAAATGTAAAATAGGAACATGAACAAAAACAAAACATGAACATATTGTTACTTCTTTAACTCATATGAGTCTAAGAAATATACACTAAGCTCATGCTAAGTTGTACGAACATGATAAATAATAAATGTAGGATTTTTACCTAAGGTTTAATGGAAGGTTTGAAAAGAGATGAATGGGTTTTGTGTTTGTTATTTTCTTCTTGAAGAATAGAAATTGGTAAAGAGTGTTTTGAGAGAGATTTGTTGGAGAGAGGTTTTGAGAGGAAATTTTGGTAGAGTTTGTTATGTAATGTGGATGTGTGAAAGAATGAAGGAGGAATGGGGTATTTATAGAATTTTTGGAGCGAATTTTTGATGTAATAAAATAGATTGAAAAAGAAAAATAATTGAGAGGAAGAGAGAAGAAGTGGAGCCGATTTTGATGTTGTAGAGGGGAGGAGTTGATTTGTTTTGTAAGAAAAGAAATAATGTGTAAAGGTTGATATGAATAAAGTTGTATTGGAAATGTAAAAATTAAGAAAATAGGTATGTAGGTAGTAAGAAATAGGTATAAGAAAAAGTAGAGATAGTGAAATAGTAATGAATAGTATTATGAATAGTAGACTAGACATATAAAATATCGGTAGAAATAAAAATACGTGTAAACGAGCTACATCTGTTATTTTTAGTTACTGAAAAATTCTAAAATTGATATTTTTGAAATCCTTGTCTAATTACGAGTCTTTTAGTATTAATGAAATATATTTATTATTCCAAGCTCCGGGACACGCTTTTCGAGAACTAATCCTGCTTGAGTCCGAAGGACACTTGAAATTCGTGAATCTGATATTTTTATGTTACCCTATATTATTATGAACTATTTTAAGCCATTAACTTAATTTCGTTTTCTAGGGTTTGAGAATACGGGATTGCCGGAGTTGAAATTGTTTGATTGTCTTGACCTTTGTTGACTTTTGAAACTCCGGATTGCCTAGGGTTAGGGTTTAATCTAACTTTACCCTAGAAATTGAGGGATTTAACTCAGAGATCGGATAGGCGGATCTTTTCATGTTCGGATTTTCGAATTGATCAATTATTAAGCTTTCTATTTTTGTTTTTGAAAATTTTCTTATGAAATCCCGTGATCGAAATTGGTTTAAGGTTCGGTTTCAACTTAGGTCAAACTTTAGGGTTTCGATTCGATATTCCAAAACCATTGTCAAAAAATTCGGGGGCTTACAGTCACATTCTTTCGAGGTGATAAAGGATGTTCCAAAGGGAAAGGATAACCACCTTGATGACATGAAAAGATAAAGAGAAACCTATCTTGAAGGATATCTCCGATTGTCAACAAGTTTTTAAGAAGTCTTCCGAATGAATGGCCTAGATTACATCTAAAGATCAATTTTGAGATTTGACTAATGGCCAATACGGTACAATTTGCTAAAAGCATCATATCGAATGAACTCAATAGAGTTAAAAGACTTGGAGAAACAACTACAAGAACCTTTGGATCAAGGTTTTATACAATCAAGTTTATTACCCTGGAATACGCCGGTATGGTTTATAAAGGAAAAAGATAAACCCCTAAGTTTATGCATTGATTATCAGAAGATGAGCAAAGTCACAATCAAGAATAAGTACCCATCTCCTATAATTGAAGATCTTTTAGCCAACTATAAAGATCAAACACATTTCCTCACGATTTAAGATCAAAGTACTACTGATTAAGGATCAAATCAAAGGATGATTTAGAGGAATGCTTTTTGAACTCGTTATGAACACCATAAGTTTCTAGTATATCTTTTGGATTGATGCAACTCGAACCAAGTATATAAATCTCTATTAGATAAATGGACAATATTTTGGTCTATTCTAAACAAGAGAAGGAAAAAGAAGATAGCTATAATTAATCAAGGACTGTAATTTCAAGTGTCCACCTTATACACAGAACATAAGGAGTTGATAAAAAGGAATTGAGAAGCTGAGCATCAAGATCACGGGACAAGGAATAAAGAAGGAGTTAGCAAATATGGTATTGGAACCAACCTTAGTAAGAAGGATTAAGGAAGCTTAACGCTAAGATGAGAGGATACAAAGGATAAAGAGGAAAATATAAGAAGAGAAATGTATTGATGGACAACAATAATAATATCAAGGGAATCAAAGGATGATTTCATGTGCCTAAGGATAAGGAAATAAGAAAGGAATTTATGAGCAGAACCTAGAATGTATGATACATCCCAAAGAAACCAAATTATATCTAGAATTTCAAAGATCATTATTGATGAAAGGGATGAAAATTATATGAAAAAGTGTCAACAAAGGAATAAGAGTACCAAGAGACGAAAAGATTAACAAAATCTTTATTATTGGAATAAAGATGGAATGAAATTCCCATGGATTACCACTAGTATCAATCTGAAACAATGCTGTCCGATTGACTAAAGATTAGACAAGCTAGCAAAGCCTTACGAAAAGAAAAATAGTATGATAAGCATAGGATACCAATCGGAAACATATCAACTTAGAACATAAGAATTGTGCCTAAGCATTGAGCTAATCTACAAGAGATTTTGAAGATAAGGCTAAGCTTTGATACCATATGCCACCTTCAGGCTAATAGACAATCAAAGCAAACAAATCAAACTTTGGAGAGACATTAAAAGCATGTATCACGAATGTCAAAGAAGGAAGGAGGCACAATATAAAGAAAAGAAATAAGACTAATCAGAAATGGAGGACCTTGGAAATTTCGAAAAGGAAATCAGGTGTACTTAAGGATAAAAGATATACCTCGTATGCACTCCCAAGAAAGTGTTAAGCTCACGGTACTTTGGATCTTTTTGAAATACCAAAACAAGTTGAAAGTTCTAGCTTATCATCTAATCTTGTCACCAAACCTGTTGGAAGTATTATGATCTCTATACGACGATTGACCAAAGAACTAGTTTTGGAGATAGAGCTAGTACTCTTAAAGGAGGATCTCTCCTATAAGGAATACCTAGTGCAAATCTTTAGCTAGTTCTAAAGTTAGGAAATAAGGAAATCAAGTGCGTCAAGGTTTTATAGAAAGATCTTTCCCACAAGCGAACAACATAAGGAACTATGGACAAGATACGACATAAGTACCCAAGTTTGTTTGAAGATACAGTTATGAATTTTCAAGTTTTGAGGACAAAACTTTCTTTAAAGGGGGTAGGTTGTAAACCCTTAAATTTTTAGAATCGTTTTCGCTTAAAAACTTAATCCGAAAGTTAATTGAAACCCTAAAAACAACAAAACCTCAGTTAGACGTAATAGCTTAAGTCCGGCAATCCCGAATAAGCAACTCCGAGAAAGTAAGTAAGATTTTAGTATGTAGAATAGTTCGTAATTACCTAAGAAAGCCTAAAAAGATCATATTAGTAAAACCACGAATCGTTTTGAACCCGAAAGGATACAGTTCTTGAAAAATATGTCCCGGGGCTCGGAGTAGTAAAAATATTCCAAATATACTGTTAGACTCCTAAAAATATAAGGATTTCAAAAATATCAGTTTTATAATTTTTCGGTAAGTAAAAATAACAGATATCGCAATTATACACGTATTTTCTTACTACCGGTACTTTATTAGTCATATCTACCTTACATTACACTATTTACTACTATTCTACACTATTCTTTTCTCTCTATTTTTTCTTACACCTACTCTTACAAACACCATAACCTATAACCTTTACTTTTTTCCTTTCCCATAACTTTATTTTACATCTACCTTACTTATTACTTCATTTAATCAACAAAAATATAAAAAAATAAAACACTCCCTCTCTCCTCTACATCATGGCCGGCGTCCCCCCTTCATCCCTCTCGGTTTTGTTTCAATTTTCTTTCATTTAAATCACTCAATAATCACTCCACATTTTCCTATAAAACCCTCATCCTCTTTCACTTCTTTCACATAATTCCTACTCACAAATTCTCTACAAAAACTCTCTCAAATTCTCCCCTCAAAACTCTCTCAAAATAATCTCAAACCATTTTCTGCTTATACAAAACTCATAATCACATATCACTCCAAAAATCTTCTTTAGGTAAACTTTTCTTTATAATTTCTTCTTCTCATGCCATGTAATTTTACATGACCATGGTGTGGGTTTCCAAAAACTAAATGTTATGGAAGCTACACTATGTTCATGTATTGTTCTTGTTCATGGAAATCTATTTATGTTTATGTTGTTATTTTACTCATATTATTGTTATTATATCTAAATATTATTAGTATATATATATATATACACATATTCTTTAGAGCATATAAGCTCACTTGAAATCTATTTATTTCCATGCAAAGTAATTTATTTATACCTTCCATTGTAATTTATTTATTTCTTGTTATTTTAAGACTAGTCTCTAGTCTTAGACTTGTTCTCATCAAGTCAAAACAAATTTTTCTTTTGGGACTAATCTACTTCTTAGTTCTGGGAGCCTTGAAAAGCTAAGACTCTCAATACTTGACTTTATTTGTTATTTATGTTATTTTTGTTTATTATTATTTCTCATAAACCATGTCATTAAGATTGTTGTCCAAATTTTACAAAACTATAAAAATACTTGATAAAAAGGAGATTTTATCACATAGGAATAAGTTTATATGAAAAATAAAATCTATGGCTTAACAAAAAAATAAAGTCATTCATTTCCAAATTATAAAAAGAACTCACTATAATTTTAGAAACTACTTTTGTTTTGAAAAAGCTTTTTAAATCATTTCTATATCACTTTGTTTTTCAAAAAGAAAATGATTTTTTATACAAAAATGATTTCTATGAAAATATAATATAGAGGAAACCTTATGAGAAAGGAATGAGAATTTTGAAATTAAGATCCTTTTTAAACAAATGGTTAAAGGAAAATTATATAGAAAATAAATAGGGAAAGTAGCACAAATATAAAGAATTTAGAAAAGAAGAAAATTACTTTTCGAAAAGTCATCTAGGAAAAATAATAAGTCAAACATAAAGTAATTCTTTGAAAACCAAAGAATCAAAGTATTCATTTTAAAAGATTTGCAAAATAAATTTCTTGTAAAATATGGTTTTCTAAAACTCCTAATTGACATTATTTTACTCAAGAAACATGGTTGGACAACAAACACTTGAGCATGAATAAATATGAGCTAAGTAGCTATAAAAAGAGAATTTTTCAACTATATAGATAACTAAGTATTTATCAAACAAATATTGAATGATTTAAAGTTTGAAACAAAATTGTTTTTAAGTTATAAAATTCGTGGTGAATCTGATCACCACTGTTTCGGGGTGTAAATGGATTAGTTTGATAAAAATAGTTTTAGAAATGGATAGATCTTTTCGAGTAGGTAGAAATCGGTATATTATATGCACGATTCCGAGTTAAAATGACCAAGTTATGACCATTTTAAATTGGAATTCTCCTTTATACGAACTTTGATGTTCTCATGACATTGTTTTTCAATCTTTAAGAAAATCATCAAGAAATACTCATTTTGGGTATTATCTTTGACTAGGTGATTCTGAGGAATAATATCTATACCCGAGGACTATTTCGATTAAGAAGATTATGTGAGCGACTCACCCGTGTAGAAGATTTGTCAGCATGGCATTATGAGTTTATTTCCTTAAAATGCTTTCATTGTTTGTGCTTGTAATCTAGTTGCATTAGAATTAAGAAAAGACAATTGGATATGTATGTAAGATAATTCTTTAAAAGAATCCTAAGAATATCGAAGCCGGAATTGATTTAATGTTGTTTTAGTATAACACTTGATTTGTATGAGATTCTATGATCACCTGAAAATTGATAATAGTGATGCTATGATATCATAAATAAATGGATCAATACATACCATAAAGTGAGTCACATTGCATTGCGTTATTATCTTTGGGTGAGAAGGATTGTAGCTTAGGTCGAAAGCAACACTTGGCGAAGTGACTGAAAGCGATTGCTTGGCGACATGAAGGAAATGCTTGGCGGAAATTCCGAAAGGAAGGCTCAATTCAAGTAGACTTAATATGCTTGGCGATATTGGTCGAAAGCATAAATCTTTTTAATTGAAACTACTTGTTTTGAGGTTACGTATCACCAAACCCCGGATGGAGGGTGTAAATCCATTCAACTATAGTTCCTGGAAAACCATATGCCTTGTTTGCCTACGTGTATATTGCATTTCATTTGGCTGCTTAAATAAGTTGTTTGAATTCCTTTGCACAAGAAGTTATTTATGGAAATAGTTCTTACTAAGCCTATTAGCTTATACCCTTATAGATATCTTTTGCAGTTCACTTATTTGTGGTTGAGGCCACGTGGACCCTGCAGCCAGGTATTCCCCTATTGGTTAAGGAATCTCAAGATGAAGTTTAGTGTTGGATAAAATGTAGAAATACTCTTGTAATAGATTTGTGACTGGGGAATACCCCTAAGTTTTGTAAGATTATTGATATGAGCAGATGAATATTATGAATCCTTTCTTCTTAATTTGTTATTATATCTTCTTAAGCTTCATAATTCCATGAATGATCCTCTAAATTTTTGAGAGCACGCCTTACACTTAATATCAAAGCTTTTGGGAGTAGGTACGGTTGTCATACTTAAGCTTTAATATTGAGTGTGACGGACTGTCACATTTAGGGTACCCTTTGGGACGTGACAGTGATGGTCTAAAATTTTGAAATCTGTGAGCTTGATGGGTATGATTATACCCGTGATCATTCCCTTGTACCTTTTCACATTTTTCCTTCACCTTTTCTCCAAGTTTTAGCTACTTGTTTACTTCTTTTACACTTTGTTTACAACAAAAGTATCCCTTAATCAGTATACATGTTTATTAACATAAATTTTCTAACCTATACATGCATGAACACATACCTAGGTTTTATTATACAAATAACTTATGTATCATAAGTTCACAAGTTTTATCTTAAACCCTACTTATAACTAGCATTAACTCTTCATTTGCATGCATCTATAACAATCAAAATAGAAAAAATAGCTAACTTAGTTGTTTTAGTAAAATATCTTATAAACAAAACTTCACTCCTACTATCCTTATTGTTGATGTATTTTCTTCATATTTAATCTCTATCTTTTACCTTGTTTTATATCTTTACTTTATTCTACAATCTTGTTGAACTTAAGTTTTAGAGTTTTTGAAGAAGAAGAAGAAGAAGAAGAAGAAAAGGAAGAAAACATTGAAAGAAGAGAAGGAAAAAAGAAGGAGAAAGGAAGGAATGGAAAGTAGCAGGGGAAATGAAGAAAAAGAAAGAAAAGGATATGGACAAATAAGATATTTATAGGATATTCATGGGTAAAGGTTTTGAATTAAGCTTTTTAGATAATTTCCTTAAGTTTAGAAAGAAATAATTAGAAAGAAATATGAGGAGTTATAGAATAGAATTTAATTACTTGAATCAAAAGTTTAGCTTAGAAGTTTAATTTATTAAAAATTAATATTTAGTTTGAGTTTGGGCTTACGAAATGATATTTTTAAATAATGAGATGAATTTAAAATTTATAAGGATTAAAGGAATATGATTAAGGTTAAAATGGCTAAATTAGGGCATTTTATAAATTTAGATAATTGAACTTGAGAAATTTGGGTCATTTATAAATTAAACAAAAAAGAAGTTCAAATTGATGATTATAAAGAATTAATAGTTCAATTAATAAAATAGACTAAAACTTAGGGTTTACAAATTTTCTAAACATTTAAATTGAAATTTTCAAATGTTTTACAGATTTGAAATTAAAAAAAAAAAGGAGTTTAGTTTGAGAAATACAAAAGATGGTGAAATTTGACTAGTTGAAAAAGATTTCTAAAACACATAGGCTAATCGAAGAGAACATTTGAAATATCAAATTTTAATTAATCTATTTACTAATTTAATTATGTCAAATAATCTAATCATACTCTATTTTTTACTTATTATGCTTAGTTTATCTAATTAAACTATCTAAGTCCAATTTCTAACAAAATTCAAAATTATCTACCTATTATATTATTTGGTTAAATCATTTATGATGTTATCTTTTATCTCATGATCATAGTATTAAAGATATTGGTTTTGGTCATAATCTTAATTATTGAATTATCACAAGATATTACAAAAGTTCATTTTGCTACTAGAGTAATTATTTCTATAATATTATTTATTATCTATTGATTTCTATAATTACACACAAATTCTACATTGATAAATTACTATTTTTAATTATGATTTCTAATTACAAAAATTTTCTGAAGTTTACAAGTTACTGATTTTTATATAGTTCATTTATATTTACTAAAGCTCTAATAGTTACCTTGTTAGTTTGTTAAGTTATTATTGTGTAGGGTTTTATTGATGCAAAATTTCAAAAATTTTATTAAATGCAGCAGAAAAATGAAAACCCTATACCAGTATCCATGTTTCTTGATTAGATTAGAACAAAAAAGGGGTTTTCTTGAATATACCTTATATTGATGCTTCAAAACGATCTGCAGATCGGATTTGCAGGAACCGCAGTCTCACAATCCCCTCTACGGTATCCACACGCGAACGATTGTGTGCTAGCACTCAAGAACACGAATCCAATTCGTGTAGGAATTATTTTTCTTCTTTTCTCTCTTTTAGGTTTGTAGAATTTCTCTACCGTCTAATGTGACGTCAAAGAGTCTGACCTAAAAGGCTATCTATAGATCTATATATAGACATATAGGAAACCCTAGAAGATAGATATTTATTTAATATTTAATAAAATACATTATTTCATTAAATATTAATTATTTGTCATAATCATTTATTATTCTTAAACTATTTAATAATAATAAATATAATAATTCCTATAGGTTTAAATATAAACCCATAATATATTTCATTCGTTTTTTTATGTGTAACTCTATAGGTACACCTAATGTTGACAGTAGGTCTTAAAAACCTTTTAGACCTATAAGACATTATTGGTCTCTAGCAAGACATTATATCTACCCAAGGTGAATATCAGTAATCCGATTTTTGTCTGATCTATAATTTATGTCATTATCCTTTTGTCACATGATATCTAGATTGAACATAAGACATGGAGAGTGTCATTCTTACATTGTTCAATCTTATCATTTCTCGATTTCCAAGTGATCAGATAATACAAATGAAATTGATTACACTGTCAATTCATTTGAGCATGGCCATGGATTTCTCAGTCTCACTTATCGAGGGGCCCAAAGATATCTCTCTCATAATGAGAGGGACAAATCCCATCTTAATTACTCAACTTCCTCTACATGATATACATTATGCCTAAACTTAACCTTTATAATTATCCGGTTAAAGACAACATTTGACTGAGTTGAAACATAATGTTTTTCATGTTGGAACCTATGGTGATTTCAGGTCTAAGAATACATTGACATAGTTATTATGAAAATCACTTATGCCAATATTCCATGCAGTGATCTCATAGTGGATCAGTTCAGCACACAATCATCTAATATGTGCCTATGAATTTCATTTGTATCACTATACAAATAAACATCCCATGTTTACCAAATAAAAAACTCATACTAGATTTAATTTATTATCATTTCCATAACAATGAGCATCTAAGAACATTTAGAATAATAAATTATTCATGGATTTCTATTATAAAATAAATATGCAAACAATACAAAATAAATGCCTCTATTTATATATATATATATATATATATATCAAATGACAATATCCTGTAATTGGCCTAGGGCACAATTACTAACATATCGATAATTGATTGTGATAAATTATGAAAAATTTTATTAATAACAATTCCAACTCTTATACTGCAATTAAATTGTTTATATTTTTAATATTCTTAAATCACAAAAATCAGGAGTGGTCTTTGCGATTTTTTTTATATTATCCACTTATTGATTGTCGTACTCAGGTTATATATCTAGGGTATTTACACTAAACACCAATTGTAAGAAACCAAAATCAAATGAAGTTAGTGACAGCTAATTGAAGCCACATATGAATTTAAGCGACTAAATTTTTCAATTTTTTTTTTATTTTACCTTAAATCGAGAACCAAAATTTGAAAATTAAAAAAAAATCAAATATCAAAATAGAGTAAAGTAGAATCTAATAGTAGTTCTTTGAATAAAAAAATTATAAGAAAATTAAAAAAAAAATGTAGTTAAGGGTTCTAACTTTGCAAAATCACTAATTTACTTTAACTAGGAATTGCCACACATCAAAAATTAAGATTTAGTAAAAATAAATAAGTTAATTGAGTCTTAACTAGCAAGAAACAAATAATGTAACACAATTAATGATTAAAAGATGATCGAGATGGGTGTTAGGATGCTCAAATGGATGCATATACAGATAGAATGAAAATGGCAAATATATGATCTTTTGGTATACTATCAGGTTGTTATACCTCATCAACTTAAAGTCATGGCAAGTCATTGTGTCCTGTCAGTTTTGTGTACATTGAGTCGAAACATAAGTCGTGTAATTAATCATGTGCAAGAGTAAAGTCATTAGTCACAATGTATGAGTCTTTGTCAATGAAGAGTTAAGATTTGTCAAATCATTCTTACGGATATATCTACTAAGACATATGAAGTGTTAGTCCTATGAAATCAAGGATGATAACTATAATGCCCATTGTACGTAGAACATACAACAACAATTGGCTATAAATAAGATGTAACGAGATAGAATAATACAAATACTATCTAATACACCTGTTACGCTCCAAAGGGTACCCTAAACGTGGTAGTTTGCCACATACGGTATTAAAACTTAAGAATGACTTCCCGAAGTCATGCGAAAGTTTCAACACCATATGTAAGGCATCTATCACAACAATAGGAGACACCAGTAGGATGTTTAGTTCGAGATAGTAAATACAGCATACAAAAATCTAAATAATCATCCAATTTATCATTAAGAGAATATAATTCTTATATCATCTTAGGGTTTTCCCTTATAATTCTCCAAACATTTATAATACCTACTTAATCTTTCTCACAACAAATAATACTAACACCAAATGGTATTAAAGGATATTTAACCTAAGATCTTCAAAAAATTTCTAGAAGCTTTTCCAAAACATCATCTCACTCTAGTATATGAAGTCTTTGAGCATAAAAGATATAGTCCTATTACAACAAAGGTCTATCGGAGTATAAGTATAACTAGCTTAGTGAGAATATTCCTGAATCAACGTACTTGTGTAAATAATTTCAAACAAGTTATTAAACAAGCATATGAATGTATCAAGCAAGTGATCAAGCAATACATATGATCTATCGAAAATCATATGTTTGAATGGATTTACCCCTCCATTCAAGGTTAGGTGTTTCAGGCTCTTTAAAACCCACCTTAAAATCCAACTCATGCAGTTTATTTCAGGCTCCTACTCGCCCATCATAAAATAGTGCTTTCAGGCTCATAATCGCTCATCTCATAGATTTATGGCTCCTGCAAATCTGGCTACTATACTCTTGTCCCATCGAGTATAGCAGCTCATGCAATGAAACTAACTACGTGATATGCATGAATTAATTAATATAACTCATAGTATGATTAGAGTAATTTAAAGGTGATCACAGAATTTGCACACACTCCAACAGAATAATAGTAAAACATAAGTTAATTAACAACGATTCATGCCTTGGTATGCTTAGCATTCTTTCAACCAATATATCATACATAATTCATTTTTTATCTTTTCCTACTTCTAATGTTTCTACCTACAAGCACAATCAAGTACGAAAAATGTAGGAAATAAACTCACTTGGCCATGAGGATCTATCTTTTTTACGAATGAATCGATCGGTAAATCCATTAATCAAAATAATCCTCTAGGTATGAATACTCCTCCTCGAGATCACCTAATCAAGAAGCATACCCATAATGAGTATTTATTATTGATTCTATGGTACATATAAAACACTATGTTATAAGATCGTTAAAATCCGTATAGAAGGTAATTCCAATTTAAAATGGCCATAACTTGGTCGTTTTAACTCGGAATTGTGCAAATAATATACCGTTTTTCTACCTACTCGAAAAGATCTATCCATTTAAAGGTTATTTTTGCCATAAAAAGCCATTGGGTTGGAAAATAATATGGCATAGAATAGTTACGAATTTATAGTTTACAAAATATGATTTTTCCAAACTTCACTTTACTCAAAAATCCTTAAGCAAATTATATGGATATATATATATATATATATAGTTGAAAAATCCTTTGAACATATATTTATACTCATATTGTATGCATGATTTTTATAGTGTTGTCTCAATATTGATATTTCATAATTAATTGGTCTTTGATGGTTTTTAAAAGGTAAAGCTTTTGAAAATTTCTCGTTTTTGAATTATTGGAAGGAAAACAAAAATATATTTGAGTTGTTATGAGTAAATTTTTTCTATTATAATTTCAATTTTTCACTTTTCAAAAGTAAATTCATTTTAAAAATTTTGGTTCTTTAAGTTATCTATTAACTTTATCTCTAGTGATTGAAAATTAGCTTTTCAAAATATTCTTTAAGTTTTTGATGTGGTTAAATATTTGAAGTTGTGTTAAAAGTATGTTTTCCTCTTATTTTTATATCATTTCTCTTCTTTAGGAAATATGTTTACCTTTAAACTTTACTTACTAAGCAAATTTTATTTTTCTAAGTTGGTTTCTAAAATAGTGAGTTGGTTTTACCTTGGTTGGAAAAACTTATTTTATTCTTACTATTTGTCAAGTGATAGAATAATTCCTTTAGACAAGTTTATATGAAAAGCTTTCTTAATAAAGAATTGTTAACATTAGAACTTAGCAAAAATTTCATTTTAATTTTGAAAAGAGAATAACAACATATGAAAATTAAGTTTGAAGAGGCTTTCTTAGTATGTGATTTTCAAAGTCTATAATGAATCTATTTAAGTGTTATCAAAGATATGGTTGAGTTAAAATCTTAAGTTCAAGGCTAAAAATTTTATCTTTATGGAGTATTTAATTTATAAAACAAATGAGTTCCTTTTATTATTTTGAAGAAATCTACATTACTACTTCTTCTAGAATTTATGATTAGCTTATCCTTTGAAAAGAGTTTATTAAAAAGAAAACTTAGATCTTTTTGTTGAAAATTTCTTTTGTTAAAAAATTTAATTTACTTTTCTTTATTTAAGAAAGAACCCATTTTAATTTTTTTTTAAGACAACAACATTCTAATCATGCATGAATATGATTATGTAGCAATGTAAAAGTAAAGATAATACATAATAAGATAGAAAGAAATACTTCTAAGTAAATAAACAAAATAAAATAGTTGCGCATTGGGAGCCTTAGCTTCAATAAGGCAACCCGGGACTAAAAATAGACTAGTCCTAAAAGAAAAGAAAAATTGTTTTGACTTGATATGGACAAGTCTAAGACTAGTCTTAATAAATTGCATAAAACAAGTAAATAAATAACTTGCAAGATATGAAAATAAATAAACAACAAATTAGCTTATATGCTCTAAATAAATATATATACATAGTATACATAATACTATATAAGTTAGATTAGAGCAAAAATAATAATAACAATAATAACAACAACATAATAACATAATGTAAAATAGGAACATGAATAAAAACAAAACATGAATATATTGTTGCTTCTTTAACTCATATGAGTCTAAGAAACATACACTAAGCTCATACTAAGTTGTATGAATATGATAAAGAATATAGGTAGGATTTTACCTAAGGTTTAATGGAAGGTTTGAAAAGAGATGAATGGGTTTTGTGTTTGTTATTTTCTTCTTGAAGAATAGAAATTGGTAAAGAGTGTTTTGGGAGAGATTTGTTGGAGAGAGGTTTTGAGAGGAAATTTTGGTAGAGTTTTATTATGTAAAGTGGATGTGTGAAAGAATGAAGAAGGAATAGGGTATTTATAGAATTTTTGGAGTGAAATTTTAATATAATAAGATAAATTGAAAAAGAAAAATAATTGAGAAAGAGAGAGGGAGGATTTTTGTTTGTTTTGTAATTTTTTGTAAAGAAAAGAAATCATATATAAGGTTTGATGTGAATAAAGTTGTATTAGAAATGTAAAAGGTAAGAAAATAGATATGTAGGTAGTAAGAAATAGGTGTAAAAAAAAGTAGAGATAGTGAAATAGTAATGAATAGTAGGAATAGTACTATGAATAGTAGTGAAATAGTAATGAATAGTAGGAATATTACTATGAATAGTAGACTAGACATCTAAAATACCGATAGTAATAAAAATACGTATAAACGAGCTATATCTATTATTTTTAGTTACCGAAAAATTCTAAAACTGATATTTTTTAAATCCTTGTTTAATTACAAGTCTTTTGGTGTTATTAGAATATTTTTATTATTCCGAGCTCCGGGACATGCTTTTCGAGAATTGATCCCATTTGAGTCTAAGGGACACTCGAAATTCATGAATCTGATATTTTTATGTTACCCTATACTATTACGAACTATTATAAGCCATTAACTCAATTTCGTTTTCTAGGGTTTGAGAACGCGGAATTGCTGGAGTTGAAATTGTTTGATTGTTTTGATCTTTGTTGACTTTTGAAACTCCAGTTTGAGTAGGGTTAGGGTTTAATCCAACTTTACCCCAGAAATTGAGGGGTTTACCTTAGGGATCGACTAGATGGTCCTTCTCATGTTCGGGCTTTCGAATCGAACGATTATTGAACTTTCTATTTTTTTGTTTTTGAAGATTCTCTTATGAAATCCCGTGATCGAAATTGGTTAAGGTTTGGTTTCAACTTGGGTGAGATTTAGGGTTTCGATTTGGTATTCCAAAACCATTTTTGAAAAAAAAATTCGAGGTCTTACAACACCACAATATCAAAACAATACTAAACATTGATAAATAAAAGGCTGAAGGAGAATATTCAAGATCATTAGCATACACACTAAGGTATAAACTCTTAAAAAGAAATGGCTATCAATATGATTGGACTTGCATGCAAAATCAAATCACCTCCAAATGGAGAAAGCCTTAGGCACCAGACATCATATATCATCTAAACATCGGTAAAATTTTAAGGTTGAAATTTTATTTTAAGGTAGGAAGAATGAAATAATCTAGACACAAATCATAAAAAACCAAATCAAATGCAGTCAATGGAAGCCAATTGAAGTCGCATACAAATTTAAACGGCTAAATTTTTTGATTTTACGTTAAACTAAGAACCAAAAATTTGAAAATTCAAATATCAAATCAAAGTAAAGTGAAATCTAATTATGGCTCTTTAGTTAAAATAAATAAGTTAGACATATTCAAACTATTTGAATCATTACTTATCCAAAAGATTAATTAAAAACCCTAAACTATTTAAAATTAGCTAAGGTTCTTATATGTATAAGATTTAGATGCTCAAGATCGTCTCACATGGTATAATTCTTAAAGAGGATTATTTTCTCCTTGTCTAAAATCTTAATCTTGCCTTTTTCTCTTCCCATATAAATATTTCCCTTCCTTTTTTGCCTCTTTCCCTTTTAGAAGATGCTCTTAAAGCCCTAAGGTAAAGTCCTCTAAAACTCTAACCCCTTCTTAGTGTTAAATAAATAGGATTAGCAAATGCGTAGCACTAATTAGCTTATATGATGTCTTTTACCTGAAGAAATGGAGAGGATGAAGCAGAATTAGAAGAGAAAGGAGACCCATCAGCACAACAAAATTCGTGTCAAGGTAAGCATGAGATTTTGAGATGTTATAATGTGAGTTTTTTTAGCATTTTAAGAATGAAAACTGACTTGGGTGAGTTAATACATGTTTGAGGTGTTAAGAAATCAAGTTTTTGAGTGATTTTAGAGCTTGAAAACCCTCTTACAGCTGATGCAAACAAAGAAGATTATTAAGTGAGGCAAGACTTTGAAACTAACTCCTTATATTAGAGATTGAACATGTTTTAGGTTAAGATTTTGGTTTAGGTGATGTTAGAATCATAAAATGAAGAATTCATGCATAGAAGTTATGAAAATTTTAGGAAAACTTTGGATAATTTAGGGATTATTGTTGTAAATCCCTTAATTCTACATAGCCTGACTTTGATAATTGGCAAGAATATGATATAAAAATCTTGAAGAAAGATCGAGAAAAGTCGCAAAAATCATTTTCGATTTTTCACGATTTAAGAATAATAAAAATATAAATGGTTTAATTATAGTTTAAGAAATTCAAATCATCATAAACAAAATTTCCTTAAGCTTTCACAATCAATGATCAATAGTAAATCAACAAAGTAATTATTTAGACTTCACTAAATTTAAAAGGACTACTAATCAATTTTGAAAAATAATTCGAAAAATTGTAAATATGCCCTGAAAAATTTCAAATAAGAATAGCATAATAAATCATCAAGCAAAACTTTAACTTTAGCAAATAAAAATAAATATATCTCTAGATTCATCAAATACATTGAATCAAATAATGTCTAACGAATTGCAAAGAAATACTTTCTTATGGACTTATAATTAAAGATGACCGTAACCCCTTAAAGAAGCCATTCATAAAAGAAATAACCTCTTAAAAAGGAATCTCTTAAAAAAGCTAATAACACCACCTTTTTTAGTAAGTAAAACCCCTTGGAAGTCACTTAAATCATGTAAATGATTTATTACATACGTAAATATTCAAAATATAAAACAAGTAATTGTAATAAAATATAAAAGCTCAAAAGTTGATAGCCATAAAATATTATACATTACTAATTTAATCATGTGGTTATCTTGGGTGCATGATGCATAATAAATATATAACAAACTATTATTACAATTTATAGTAGTAGTATTAATAGTATCAAAAGCATATTGTAACTAACAAAATATATTGTAGTAAAAAAAATAAACGAGATTATTTTTCATATGATAAACAATAATACCATACTTGATCTACATAGTAAAACAATTTTAGTAAGTTAACAATATAAATGCCCTAATTATTATATTACTAATATTATATTAATCGTGATAACTTATTAACTTGTAATAATGCTCTATTAATGATTATCGTAATATTAGTGAACTATTGCAATAAGTACTAATGTGATTTAATAATTATGGTAATGATAAATATATAATCACCATATTAGTATAATCTATAACACAACAAGACCCTAGGGCTAGTTACCTAGAAAACCTTACCATAATTAGTATGAACTACGTATCTGACAAATCATTTGATGCTTTAAATATTGTATTAGATGCTTATAATAGAAAAGAAGCAAAAATGCAAACTAAGAAAATAGTATGATATTAATTAAATAATGTAGGCTAAAATCATATCAGAAAACTAATTAGAATTTTAATAAAATAAATAAAACACATTGTAAACCCTAGAATTCACATTGGAACTAAAATCCTAAACCCTATTAGATCATACACTTACCTTAGAAAATCTTAGATCAAATCAAATAACTCTTGTAACCTTATAATATCATATAAACTAAAATTGGGTTCCTAAAAATTCGGAACCCTAGAAACCCTAAATAGGATCAAATAAAGATTCAATGACCCTAAGATATTGGATGAATTAGATAATGCCTAAAACCTTAAAAATTAAATCATTTAGTAAAAACATATCCCAATTAAAATGATCTAATAGTTTAATCGATCTGAAAACCCTACACTAAATAATTCATCTACTTGAGCTCTAACATGTAAATCGAGGAAAAATACCCAAATAATATCTACTAATAAAATGATAAGAAATAATTCCTTATAATTGTAAACCTCTAAAATTTTACAAAAATCTTATAAGTCAAACCTTAGAATCGTAAATGGAACCGAAATTGTAAAGTCAAACCTAGTCAACCTTTAACCTTGAGAGCCTTAAACTTGATTAAATAATTCAAAGAACTGCAAAATATTAAATAGACTATTAACATAGAGTAAAACTCAGTTTATAAACCAAATATATAATATAAGTATGAACCCCCAAATTTTATAGTTTTACGAGTAAATCTTAAAGTCGGAATTCAACCAAAATCCTAAAAGCCAACCTAGGCCAACAATGAATTCTAGAAGATCTAGATCCAACAAAACAGTGCTAGAAACCTTAAAACAATAAAAATTAGTTAACTCTAGATTATAACCCAAAAAAATATCATATAAAATAAAAAGATTAGATTCTCCAAAAACTCTATTGTTTCGAACTCGAACAAGATCAAATTCTAAAATCAAGACACTGACATGCAAACATAAGGAAAATATTCAGACAAATAATCTAGACTCGTAATGTAGTAAGGTTTCATAAAAATATCGCATATAATTTTTACGGCTCCAAAAAAGTCAGATATAACCCATTTATGCGTATTTTTATTACTACTGGTAATTTATTTGTCTTGTTTACTATTCATTCACTATTTATTATTATTTACTGTTATTCACCTCTCTTTACTTTTTCTTACACCTATCTCTTACATCGCTTATAATTATCTTTTCCTAAAAAACTTTTACTACACATTTTCTTAACTTCACTTATACTTTTTTACTAAATTTTTTTTCTTTCTCTCTCTCCGCTGGTAAGAAAATGGTAGCAGTTGCTCCCTCCCCTTTCTTTCTCTTTTTAATTTATTTTTCACATAAATATCTCTAATTTTATATCTATAAATACGCACTAGCTTTACACCTTCTCACATGTTACAACTTTTATCAAATTTCTCTCATTTCCTCTCTTTTTTCCTCTTATTGTGGTGTCATTTTCCCCTCCCTCTTTGCTGTCCCTTTTCTTTTTCTCCATATTTATTTTATTTTTTATTTATTTTTACATATTTAATTCCCTCCTTCTTCTCTCTATAAATACCCATCAACTCCCTCTCATTTTTTATTCTCATTTCTCTTCCTTAACAAAACTGTAACACCGTAATTTGAAAGCATTACAACCCGTCACGTGTCATTCTCTTTATAAGAGCATGCCAAGTCTATGAAACTCTAAACCATAAGTATACAATAATATAAATCTCCAATACTCACATAAAAGGTACATGTTTAAAACACTTTCAAAACTAAAATTTCAAATAACCTTGTTGGCATAAAGCATAGCCAACATAAACTAAACTTGTAACTTAAAAAGAAAAACTCTTAAAATAATCTTAAATTCATGAAAACATAAAAATACGATGATGTCTTGATCTTATTATAAATCCAAGCCATGTATCCTAAACATCAATTAGGAAGTCTGGTCCACTATCGTCCTCCTCATAATCAACATAAACATCAAATCCTGATTAGTCATAATAGACTAGATCTTCACTATTCCTGAAAAAAGATAAAAGATTGAGCAAAATCACCTAGTACATCAAACCATAAAACAAAAACACATGAACATGCAATATACAAATCTCACATACAACCTAAAACTAATGTAGCACACATATGTTATTATCTTTGATTAGTAAAGTAAACAATACAGTTTAGAACCACTTGCAAATAGTCCTAAATATGGAGTAACTCATGAAATCTTTATATTAAAACACTTTTATACATATAGTAATGTTAGGTACTCTCCACACATCGTTGCGTACACAATTACGATGGCACAACACTTAATCTATCAGAATCATTTCCATGCATAAGTCTACACGTGACACCCTTACACATAGATTATCAGGTTGCCAGTGCTAATATCACAGTTTGCGTGGTCTCTACTAATAGTAGCTAAGCACAAGCAGCAAACAATATAATTAAAAGTCAAATATAATAAGATTTATTGAACAAATCTAAATCAACAAGCACATACAACAAACAAAGAATGGTTGTACCTAAATCAATCTCAAGGAACATAACTCAAATTCCACAAAAATCCTAATCACATAAACAACATAATTTCAATACATATCTTATCCGTAAACTAATTTTAATCCAAATATCATCTAAAACCCTAATATCTAAAGAATAACAAATCCACAATTTTTTCCTTAATTTAACCATAGAAATTCTCCAAAAGAACAAATCTCCTTAATAGATTCTCGAAACCCTATAATCCCATTCAATGCCAAATAAACCAAAATTCATAAAAAACTATTCTCTTTTTTTGTTTCCGAAATCATAAAGATCAACAATATTAAATACTTACCTACACTTGATTCGAAATCCTTCTTAAACAACGAATATCCAAATCTTTAAGAAAACTAGGGTTTTCTACAATCTCCTCTTCAAGACAACAGGAAAAAAAAAACCCTAAGGAAAACTATAGATTTTAAAGATACTAAAAAAAAGATAGAGGTTTAACTACCTGAATCCGATTTTCCAAATCTCCTTCAATGCTAGAACCAAGCATAGAGAGGATTTTCTAAGTTTTGGGGATATTTTAGAGAAGAAAGCAAAGGAATACATATAAAGAATTTCGTGCAACTTTTTGTCTTTTGTGTAACATATACTGCTAGTTTTTGAGCGTACGCCAGCAGTATAGCCTGAAGGTTGGTGGCATAAACGTCAAACAATGATGGTGTATTGGTTTGCCATTCATCTCGAGTTCTGGAACTTGTACACCAGCACGTACATGAATGGTGACGACATACCTACAAATGCTGGCGGCGTAAAAGCATCTGATCAAATTTTCACAATTTAACACTGCCCTAATGCTGCCTAAGCTACAACAACTTATGTCAGCTATGTTGGATCCTATAATGGCGGTGTGGATGCCGGTGCATAGTCTGTTAAAATCCATTTTCCATCATGTATTAGTCAAATGATCACAACATAATTATACTTTAATTTTGACCATATAACCTTCTTATTTAATATCATTTGACACTTTTACCCTTCTTTATAAATTATTTATTCATATATTACATCTCTCCCCTCGTAAAAAAAAACTTTCGTCCTTAAAAGTTACCTAGATTATTGAAAAGCTTTGGGTATTTTGTCTTCATTTTGTCTTCTTGTTCCCAAATAGCTTCTCGTTCTGACTGATTTATCCATTGCACCTTTACATACTTGATTACCCCCTTTTTAAAATCTTTTCCTTAGAGTCAATGATCTTCAAGGGCTTCTCAATTGTGGACAAATTTGGTTGTACTTCCAACGGTTCTAAGGCTGTTATCTATTCAGGATCTTTTAGATATTTCCTTAACATAGACACATGGAGCACATTATGTACTTGTCACGTCCCAATGGGTACATTAAACGTGAAAGCCCACCGTACACAATATTAAAACTTGAGAATGACTACTTAGTCACTCGAAAACTTTCATATTGGTATAAGACGTGCATTCACTACAAAGGGAGATCGATGGAGTTATGCGTTTTAGGATAATCGCAGCGGAATATCCAAGACATTGCTATTGTGATTCATCAAAATAAAAGGTCTTACATTTTATATGGGGCATTTCCCTGAAAAATGTCCATAATAACATAGTTTTACTAAGACAAATAACTAAAACTAAAAGTTCTTTGAAGGGAATCTAATCTAATGTCTTCAAAATAGAATTCCCTAAAACTCCCTAAAAACATAGGTTCTACTCGAATGGTCAGGGTGGTCTCTGGTACAAAAACAATGATCTTGCAACATCATAAATCTATTAGGGGCTAACATATCTAGCTTAGTGAGATATCCCTTATACAAAAGTACTCATAACAAAGCAATTAAACAAGTCCATTAAGCAAGCATATGAAATGCAACAATCATATGATCAAATAATACATATGACTATCTGGTTTCATATACATAATGGATTTACCCCTCAATTGAGGGTTAAAGAATGCTTTAAGTGGGTCATTATCAACTCCTTGAAATTTACGTGCATCTTGGGGTTCCAATCAATCATACTAATAGTCTTCGGGCTTTCCTTGCCTAAAGCAATTAATTCTGCTTGGCTAAACCATGAGGCCATATTCTCCGAACGTCCTAATTCCTCAAGATGTAGCTAGGCAACTTGCCTTTTCGATCCCATGCTGAGGAATAGCAACAAAATGTGAAGATGATATTCTAAGTGATATGCATGAGCAATTTAGTTATAAGAAATTTCCAATTCGACATTAATCTAACTAAGGCAATCAATCAATATTTGCACACACAACAATATACATAGGGGCAATTTATATTAATAAACCAGTTGAGCCCCGATATGCTTATTATTTGTTGATCACACATAATAAATCACATACATAGTACCTTAATAACCCACATGTATATCAATTTTTATCTTTTCCTAATATCTAGTGCTCTATTCTACAAGCATATGCGCGAATACATAAAACGTAAAGGAAAACTCACTCGTCCATATTGCAACTTCTTAGCCGTAGTAGTTTCCAAGAAGGGAAATCTCTTATTTTTCGTTACCTAGACAAAAGAAATACCCGGGATGAGATTTCATGGAAGTTCAACTCAAACTTTTTAATTCCAATTTATGATTCTTGTCAAAATCGAATTATGTGAAACCACAACTTAGAATGGCCATAACTTACTCATTTTAACTCGAAATTTCACATCTTATATGTCGTTTTTTACTTGCTCGAAATGATCTATCTATTTCTAAGGTTATTTTTATCATAAAAAGACATTTAGGTTTGGAAATGGTGGGGTACAGAGTCATTACGACATTCCAAGTCCTCAAAACACAAATTTTCAAACTTTTCTTAATAAAAAAATTATTATGCAAAAATATAGATATTTATATGATTGAAAAATCTTTTGATATATATATATATACATTATATATATATTGACTCATACTGTACACATAGTTTTAGTGATGTTGTCTCAAAATAATATTTGTAAACAATTTTGTGAAAGATAGAGTTTTGTGAAGGGTCATTCTTTGATTTGTGATTAATTTGCTATTTTGTAAATTTGTGACTTAGCAACAAGAAAGTCATAATTCAATATATATTTAAAATCCTTAAAGGTTTTATATTGTTCACAAATATTTCTTCAACAATTTATTTTTATAAAATATGGTTTTACCTCTTTGTGATATAAAAACTAATGTATTTCATTTTTATAGAATTTCTAAGTTTGACTTATAAACGAAATTCTAACTTTTAGATTTTTTAAGTGTGAAACTCAATTAGAGAAAATCATGAATCACACTTATTTTGAGGTCATGAATGTTTTATTTTCATGTTAAGCTCTTTTAACTAATTATTTTTCAAAATATGAACCTTTATGTGGTTATGAGAAAAATCATTCTAAGTTGTGTAAAAGATGTTTCAAGTTTTAGCATATGAGAAAAATTTAGTGAGTGGTTTATTCTAAACCTTCATGCTTACAATATTTCTTTATTAATTCATAATTTTTCCATACATGGATCTTTATTGGAAAATACTTAATTTGTTACAAGTGAGTGTCTAGTCACTGTAAATATTATTTGTATTTCCTTAATTCCATGAAAAAAAATGGATTTTGCTTCTTAGTGCTTAGTTCCTTAAGTTGTATATCGATTTTATTTCTAAGTGGAGTTTAACTTAGTGAGCATATCTTAAACTTGACTTAGAAAGATTTTTTGGTTCCTGGTTTTAATTATGAAGTTGGTAAAAGTCCTATAATTAAGTTTTTATGAAAATTTACATAACAAGGAATAACATTAGAGTTTTAATAAATCTTATGTTACTTATTTTGAAAAAAGAATGTTTATTTACTTAGTTACTTCTTGAAAAAATCCTTTTTATTGATACTTTCAAAAATCCATGATAAGTTTTTCAAAATAAAAGGACTTATTAAGAACAATTTCCAAGTCTTTGATGGAAAAATCTTTATTAAGTGACAAAATTTATTATAAATAGAGCTTAGCCTTGTTTATCCTTAATTAAGAAAATCTACTCTTTATTTTTGTTGAGACCAGAATCAATATAATCATGCATGAATATGAATATGTACTTAAGAGAAAGAAAAAATATCACATGATAAGATAGAGAGAAATATAAGAAGCAATTAGGCATAATAATAAGATCAAGTATTGGAAGCCTTAACTTCATCAAGGCTTCGTGGTCAAATACTGAGAGCCTTAGCTTCATCAAGATATCCCAGAACAAATAATATACTAGTTCGAAAAAGAAAAAGAAAAAAAAAAGAAAGAAAAGAAAAAGCATATAATAAGAGCAATAATGAGTTTAGGTTAGTGAGCATTTATGCTCTAAGAAATATAGATATATATATATTTACATAATAATATATAAAGTTATATTAGGAGCAATAATAACAATATCAATATAGCAACATAATAACAATATAATAACAATAATAATATAATAGAAGTTTAGGCATAAACAAGAACAAAACATGAACATATTGTTGCTTTCATAACCTTATAGGTTTAGTAAATATACACTATGTCAGGTTAAGCTACATGACGTGAAGAATAAAAATGAGAGGTTTTACCTAAGGTAATGTATTTTGTTGAAGAAGAAGAGACGTGGTTGTAGTAATATGTAGGTAGTGGTTTTGTTGAGAGAAGAGAGAGTTTGGAAGAAAATTTTGGAGAGAGAGTTTGAAGAGAGAATTTGGTAGAGTTTTGGTAGGAAAAATGAGATGTGTGAAAGAAGTGGAGGGAAATGGGGTATTTATAGATAAATGTGGAGGGAAATTGTTATAATAAATAAATTGAAAAAGAAAAAGAAATTGAGAGAGAGAGAGAGAGAGATGGAAGGCTAACGGTACAAGGGGGAGGCGAGGGAATGTACTTTGTTTTGTTCTTTTGTAATAAAAGTAATAATATGCAAGATATAAAAGATGTAAAGTAGTATTGGAAATGTAAATAGTAAGAAAGTAGATGTATAGGTAGTAAGAAAAAGTAGAAATAGATGAATAGTAGAAATAATACAATAAATAATATACTAGACAATAAAATACCGGTAGTAATAAAAATACACGTAAACAAGCTATATCAGATATTTTTAGATCCGAAAAAAATCTAAAAATGATATTTTAGAATTCTCATATTATTACGTGCCCAATGGTATTATCGAAATATTTTCACTGTTCAGTGCATCAGGATATGGTTTTTGAAACTTGTTCCCATTCAGATTCAAAAAGAACTAAATTTCGATGAATATGATATTTTTAAGCTTCACTATATTGTTACGAACTATAACATATTATTAACTTAATTTTATTATTTAAAGGTTTAGAACGTAGGATTACCATATCTAAATTCACTAGAGTCTGTATTGCTCTAGGTTGACTTTAAGGTTTCGACTTGACTTCTGGCTTTTTTGATTTATTCATAAGATCATAAAATTTTGAGGGTTTTTTTATAGTGTTATGTTGTTGGCTCAAAATTTACGTATTTATTTATTTTACTTATTTAGTATTTAACAATTCTTAGGATTATTTAATTGGGTTAAGGGTTATGGGTTGACTTTGTTTGACTTTTGGCGGTAACTGAAAATTTGTTTCCAAAATCATTGAAAGGTTTAGGTTTTAGTATTTTATCATTGAGTTTTATCTAGATATGCCGTCTTGATTTGTGTAAGTGGTCAGATAGAAGATTTGGTTAGCATACGGATGTTGAATCGAACGATTGTTGAATTTTTCATTTTGTTTTTGGAGGTTCGCTTTTTCTCAAGGTTAGGAATTTTCGTATTTAATTTTTATTTAGAATTCGGTGTTAACTTGGGTTGAATTTTGAGGGTCTTGGTTTCAGTATTTAACCTTAAGATTATTTTCTAAGAATTTTGAAAAATTTAGGTGTTTACAGTACTCCTTCCAAGCTAGATGGTAAAGCTAATATGTATGCCACGTTGTCTATCTTTTCTAGAATCTGATATGGTCCAACATATCTGGGATTTAACTTGCCCCTCAACCCAATTTGACCACATCCTTAGTTAGCGAGATCTTAAGTAAGACATGTTCTCCCACTTGAAATTCCAAAGGTTTCCTTCACTTATTGTTGAGCCTGAATTTTGAAAATCATCCGGTTCATTTCTTTTAACCCGATTCACATTAAACCCTAACCCATTCAATATGAATCCTCGACTAGGGATTAAAAAAAATTTAATTTTGAAAATATTTGGAGTCGCCAACCGATAAAAATCGGAAAAAAATGAAAAGTTAGGATTAATGGGTAGGTTAATCCTAACTTAGCCACTAGTCTGCGGAAAACTTGATTTTAAAACCAAACTTTAAAAAAAATACCAGATATCTGAGTCCGGGGGCTAACCTATTAAAACCTAAGCGGTTACCACTTTAAATTTAAAATTTAGAATTTATCCTTTTCTATGCTAAAAAAAAAAATTCAAACAAAACATTTATAAAACAAATATCTACAAGTTTAATCATTCATTTTTATTTTTATGTATTTTTTTTCTTAGGATTTAAATATCAACCAACATTTGTATTTTTCCTTTTAAAAAAAAAACTTATAATATGTACAAAATTATTATTTCAAACTATCAAAACAAAATATATTTTTTCTAATTTTATTGTCGCCCCGTAGGTGCCTACGTACTTGCTAATCGAGATCAGACAAAACGTAGTTCTTTTATAAAGAACTTAGTTTGTTG
This sequence comes from Combretum micranthum, assembly GCA_024138025.1. Classification (NCBI taxonomy): domain Eukaryota; kingdom Viridiplantae; phylum Streptophyta; class Magnoliopsida; order Myrtales; family Combretaceae; genus Combretum; species Combretum micranthum. The sequence continues at coordinate 18,069 of JAMXBD010000394.1, read as the reverse complement.
ATCAATTTTATATTTTCAAAATATTCTCACTTTAAGTTCATTAAATTTTGAATTTTTATGAAAATCAATTTTGATGATCCTATGATCTAATCAATTGAATTTTATTTCATAAAAAGAAAATAATTTTTCTAAGTTCAAAAATCATTAATTTATGATAATTCATGGCTAATTTAATGCTACATGAAAATAATTTTGAAACTTTGAGTATTATCTTTATAGCAAATTTATAAAGATAATTTTGATAAAACTTAATTAATATCATGATTTAAAAAAAAAAACAATTTTTATCTTATTATTCAACAACAATTTTTGTTTAAAAAATCTATTTACAATTTATTATTTTTCAAAATTCAATAATCATCACATATGTTCAGAACATATTCAAAATATATCATAACAAAATTAAAATACAAAAACAAAACATCTCATGCATCAAATATATATTTAAAGATCAATCTATATGCAAATACATATTCAAAAATATCCAAAAATATCAAAAATTGTTAAAACATATAAATTTATATTAAAAATAATTTTTCTGGATTTTTTACGAATTTTTATTAATTTTTTCCTATTTTTTCCTATTTTCCGAAATTAAATATATAATAAATTTAATAATACAGACTAACCTGGACCGTTGGATTTTCTCGGATCAGATCTCAACCGTCTGATCTGTGGACCAAATCTGACCGTCTGATGGAATTGACTCGCGATCTGGACCGTGGATCTACTGATCAAATCTGGAGCGTAGGATCTGCTGATCAAATCTGGACCGTAGCATCCTCAGATCAAATCTGGACCACAGGATCTTCTGATCAAATCTAGACCACAGGATCTGCTGACTTTTGACCGACGACCGTTGACCGACGACCGACCACCGTTGACCGATGACCGACCGGGTTGGATTCGGATTTCGAGTCGGATCTCGGAGCTCCGTCGGTCGAAGAAGACGATCACGCTACCTTTCGAGCGTTCCTCGGCCGCTCCTGGTGGTTTTCGAAGCCTGCAACCTTGTCGCCCCGACGTGGATTGAGGTGCTGCAGCGGCTAGTGGTGGTGGTTCACTCCCAGAACCACCAGAAGTGGCGGTTCGTGTGGTGGTTGACGGCGGCGAAGATTAAAAAAATTTCTAAAAATTTGCAGAACTTCCAAATGCAAATTCAAGAAATTCTAAACACTATAATCAATCAAAAACACTTCCTAAATGATCCTAACACTCTTTAATTGGATCGAAATCCTCCCGATCACTTCGAATTTGCAATTTTTGCAATTCAAACACTTTCTACTCTATTTTCAGATCTCGATCTTGTAGTGTGTATTTTGCGAAATTGAATTGTACTTTCTGCTTGTGGGGTGATCCTATTTATAAAGTTCGAAACAATTTGTCGTTTTGAAGCTTTGTACTTGTTCAATTTTTGAATCACGAATCGTTATACTTTTTCAAATAAGAACGATTCAAAATTGGGACTCGATTCGTGATTATTGGTTCAAATTGATCACGAATCTTTTGTTTATACATCATAACTCTTCGATTAAGTGTGTTTAATTTGATCAATTGATACAATTCTGCCAATTTTAAAATTTGAAAAATCATGTCCATTCGAATTTTTCCTAATTTTCATGCCTCAATTAATGTGGCTTTTGGAATGAAAAATACTGAATTATGTACATATGTGATGTATCCCATGCCTAGTTTGTGTCTATACAATTAATTTCGAAAAAACACAAAGATTCGTTGCTCAAATGATCTCAAAGTGGATGAACCGATGTGTCTTTTGGGGAAAAAAATTGAACAAAAAGAAGCAAAATCTACCTTGGGCTAGGATCGAACTCGGGTCCCCTTGCTCCTGTGTCCATGGTCTGAACCGTTAGGCCGTTGGCCTGTGCCTTGGTCATATGGCTAACCCACTAATACTTAAGGCTAATAAAAATATGTTATATTGAGCTCAAATGATTTTTTCTTTATTCTAATTTTTTCCTACATATATTTTATTTACATTACTATTATTCATATTTTATTCCTCTATTTTTTATTTTTCTATTTTCTATTTTCTCTTATACTATTTATTATTATTATTATTTATTATTATTATTATTATATTTTTAATGAACTCAACATGACATTAATTTATTCTAAACTTAAGCCTAATTTTTAATTGGGCAAAAATTGGGTGTCTACAGCTGCCCTTCTTTGTGGTAAAGTTTGAACAAAACTTTTGCCACAATGAAAAAATGATAGCCAATTTTTGCTTAATCTCTCTGCCAAATTTTATTTTTAACAAAGAGATTTTTATCTTGTGCTAAACTATCTGTCGAGTTTAGACATAGATTTGCTAGGTCAACTGTCGGGCCTAGGCTTCGGAAAAATGATAGGCCATCTGTAGGGCCTAGACTAAAAACCTGATAGACCGTCTGTCGGGTCTAGATTTAGAAAATGATAGGCCATCTGTCGGGCCTAGATTTAGAAAATGATAGGCCATCTGTCGGGCCTAGATTTAGAAAATGATAGGCCATCTGTCGGGCCTAGACTAAAAAACTGATAGACCGTCTGTCAGGTCTAAATTTTAGAAAACTGCTAGGTCATCTATCGGACCTAAGTTTGGTCATTTGTCGGACCTATGGGCTTTGGTTTGGTCATTTGCCGGACCTATGGGCTTTGGTTTGGTCATTTGCCGGACCTATGGGCTTTGGTTTGGTCATTTGCCGGACCTATGGGCTTTGGTTTGGTCATTTGCTGGACATATGGGCTTTGGTTTGATCATTTACCGGACCAATGGGCTTTGGTTTACTGGGGATTTTTGAAACTCTAAAGATCTGGTTTCTTGATCCATTTGGGAATTCTTGATCTTCCGGGAAACTTGCTCTTCTAGGATACTTGATCTTCTGATCCACTCGGGGACTTTTGATTTTCTTGGAAACTTGACTTGTTGATTCATTTGGGAAAACTTGATCTTTTTTGATCCACTTAAGGAAACTTGATCTTCTTGATCCACTTTAGGAAAATTGATCTATCTTGATCCATTTGAGGAAAATTGATCTATCTTGATCCACTCTAGGAAAATTGATCTATCTTGATCCATTTGAGGAAAATTGATCTATCTTGATCCACTCGGGGGAATCTTGATTTTCTCAGAAACTTGACTTATTGATTCATTTGGGAAAACTTAATCTTTCTTGATCCACTTGGGGACTCTAAACTTCTTGATCCATTTGAAGAATCTTGGTATTTCGTCGGTTAATGTGTTTAGGGCTTTTCCGTTATTCACATAACCGTGTTCAAAAACTAGTTATCTTGTGCAATATAATCACCAGATAAAATTGCATATATGCATTTTAAAGCCATATGGGATGCTCAAATTATTTTCTAAAAGATTTATTAGGGTTTGGGAATTTATTTAAGTGACAGGTTGAGATTTGATCTGGTTTGAGAATTTATGGTTATTTGGTGATGAATGGGATGAGATTTGGTCTGATTTGAGAAATTTTGGAAATTTATTTGAATGATTTAATTAACGGGTTGAGATTTGACTTGAGTTCAAAGTTTTTGGGATATCAACTTTGCTTGTAAAAACTAAAAATGAAATCAACTGAACACAGAAAATGACAAACTTTTATTGATCATTCATAATACATCTTTACAGCATCTGAGTTTACAGGATCCTTTAAATCAGGTCCATCCATTTGGGAAAGAATCAAGGCTCCTCCCGACAATACTTTTCTAACTACATACGGTCCTTCGTAATTTGGTGTGAACTTTCCTCTGGAGTCTTGTACATTTGGCAGCATCTTTCTCAAAACCAAATCACCTTCTTGGAAGCTTCTTGGCTTGACCTTCTTGTTGAATGCTTTAGCCATTCTTTGCTGATATAACTGGCCGTGACACATTGCAGTCAGCCTCTTTTCATCTAACAGATTCAACTATTCAAATCTTTGTTTTGTCCACTCAGCTTCATCGAGTTTGGTTTCCACTAATATACGAAGTGATGGAATCTCAACTTCTACAGGTAAAACAGCTTCAGTTCCGTATACCAAGGAATATGGTGTTGCCCTGGTTGATGTTCTTATAGACGTTCGATATGCCATTAATGCGAGCGGTAACATTTCATGCCAATCTTTATAGACAATGGTCATCTTCTCAATAATTCTCTTGATGTTCTTATTGGCGGCTTCAACTGCCCCATTCATCTGTGGCCGATACGGAGTGGAATTCCGATGCTTGATCTTGAATTGCTGACACAAATTTGTTACTTCTTTGTTGTTCAAATTCGTACCATTATTAGTGATGATACTTTATGGAGTTCCATATCGAGTGATGATGTCTCTTTTGATAAACCGCACAACCACGGACTTTGTTACACTTGCATAAGAAGCGGCTTCTACCCATTTAGTGAAGTAATCGATTGCAACCAATATGAACCGATGACCGTTCGAAGCTTTAGGTGAAATTGGCCCAATAACATCTATCCCTCATGTTGAGAAAGGCCATGGGGTTGACATTAATTGTAATTCTTTTGGAGGGGCACTTATCTTGTTTGCATAGATCTGGCATAAATGACAAGATCTCACATGTTTGATACAGTCTGATTCCATAGTTAACCAAAAGTATCCTAATCATAATCTTTTTGGCTAACATGTAACCACTCATATGAGGACCACAAATTCCTTCGTGAACTTCTTCCATGAGCTTCTGGGCCTCTTTTTCATCTACACATCTTAACAAAGTCGTGTCGAATGATCTTCTGTATAACGTATTTCCACTTAGCAAAAAATGACTGGCCAAACGCCTCAGTGACTTCTGATCTTTCTTGGTAGCACCTTCAGGATAATTACCCGTTTGCAAAAGAACTTTAATATCTTGGAACCAGGGTTCATCTGATTCAATCATGGCGCAGAATACGGGTTCACTTCTCACCCGGACTTACAAAGGTTGGATCCTTGCTCCTTCAGTAAACTGAATTAATGAGGCCAAAGTAGCCAGAGCATCAGCAAACTGATTTTGAGTTCTTGGCACATATATAAAAGACATTTCCCTGAATCTTCCTATCAATTCTGCCAAGTGATTATGATAAGGAATCAACTTGGGATCCTTTGTTTTAAAATCTCCTCGAGTTTGAAAAATAATAAGTGATGAATCTCCAAAAACTTCGAGCTCTTGAATTTCCATTTGGATTGCCATCTCTAAACCCAAAATACATGCTTCATATTCCGCTATATTATTTGTATAAGGGAACATTAATCTGGCCACTGTTGGGTATTGGTTTCCTTCAGGTGAAATTAGGACTGCCCCTATTCCACATCCATACACATTAGCTGCTCCGTCAAAATACAGTTTCCAATTCGGCATTCTTTCATTTTCCGTTTGTATTACCTGAATCCCTTCATCGGGGAATTGATCTTGCTCTTTTAATTCCTCATCAACCGGGCTTTCAGCGAGTTGATCAGCCAAGGCTTGTCCTTTAATTGAATTTTGTCTAACATAGGTAATATCAAACTCAGACAGCAACATTTGCCATTTTGAAATTCGACCAACCAAGGCGGGCTTATTTGCCAGATACCTCAAGGGATCATGCTTTGTAATTAACTCGATTGAGTAGAAGAGCGTGTATTGCCTGAGTCTATGCATAGTCCATACTAATGCACAGCAAGTTCTTTCTATCTCTGAATACTTCTGCTCTCCATTTGAGAATTTTTTGCTCAAGTAATAAATAGCTCTTTCTTTTCCATCTTCATCCTTTTGCCCGAGCACACAACCCATGGATTCCGGAAAAATTGTCAAGTATAAGAACAAAGGCTTTTCGGGTACTGGAGTGATCAAAACTGGGGGATTTGTCAGATACTGTTTAATTCGGTTAAAGGCTTCTTCACATTCTTCATTCCATTCAATTTGGGCATTTTTTCTCAATAATTTAAACAGTGGTTGACATTTATCCGTCAACTGGGAAATGAATCGGGCAATGTAATTTAGTCTCCCCAAAAGACCTCTAATTTCTTTCAAAGTTGTTGGGGGAGGTAATTCTTGAATTGCTTTGACCTTATCAGGATCAATTTTTATTCCTCTTTGACTGATCATAAATCCCAATAGTTTCCCAGAAGTTACTCCAAAAATGCATTTTTCTGGGTTTAATTTTAATTGAAACTTTCTCAATCTTTCAAAAAGTTTCCTTAATACTTCCACATGATCTTCTTCTTCTTTTGATTTGCAATAATGTCATCAACATATACTTCTACCTCTCTATGCGGGATTTCGATGTCTGGATCATATCTTTATTAAGTTCCTTGTTCTCATCTTATTCTTCATGTCTGCTACCTCTGTTTGAGTAGGAGAATATCCTAGGCCAAAAGTTCCTATCTGAGCTTCTTTTTCTTCATTTATTACACAGACTTCTTCAAATATTTGGAGCCCAAAGTCTTCTTCTTCTCCTTTTCCATATATGGAATAGCCGTTTCTTGATAGATGGCATAATCTTGTTCTCCCATAACGGTAACAAGTTGGCCATTTGCTACAAATTTAACCTCTGGTGCAAGCTTGAGGGTATTGCTCCTGCTGCATGAATCCATGGCCTTCCAAGCAACAAATTAAATGTTCTTGGGATATCTATCACTTGAAAAGGAATTAGGAAAGTTTGAGGCCCAATAGTGACCTCTAATTCCACTTCTCCAATTATTTCCTTCTTTGATCCATCAAATGCTCGTACTACAGTAGGACTTGGCTTGATATTTGACGGGTCTACTTCCAACAAATTCAGAGTAGCCAGGGGGCATACATTCAGAGAAGATCCATTGTCAATAAGCACTCGGGAGACGATTCTACCATTGCTTTTGACAACAATAAAAAGAGCTTTATTATGTTGGCCACCTTCCTCTAATTCTTCAGATGAGAAGCTAATTTGCTCATTTGCAAAGACAGAATTAATGATATGTTCCAAGGTTTTTTCTGTCACATTCTCTGGAACTTTTACTTCTTTGAGAACTTGAACAAGGCCTCACGGTGAATATCAGAGCTAATTAACAAACCCATGAGTGATATTTGGGCTGGTGTCTTGACTAGTTGTTCAACTACTTTGAATTCACTTGCCTTCATGAGTTTAGCCAATATTGCTTTCTCATCTTCCTTCTTTTCTTCATCATTCGGCGGCGGCGATGAATCCATGTCACCTTCTTTGCAGTTGGTTCATAAAGTCTTCCCGAACGGGTAAGCCCGCCAATCATAGAAGCGTGATTAACTGTCTGGTAATCAAATGGGGCAGCTTTGTAATCCTTTACAGCAATTGGGATTTGAAAAGTATAACTTCTAGGCTTCGAGACAGTTGCCTCTTCTCTTACTGTTGTTCATCTCAAATTTGATTAACTTCGGTTCACATGTGATCATGCCAACAAATTTTTCTTCTTTCTCTGGTACAGGCTTTTCTTCATCTTCAGACTCTGATCCCCATCCAGTGGCAGGAGCATCGCATATACGCGTGGTTCAAACCAATAGTCAACCAGATATTGGTACTTTCCATCATCTCCTAGAGTTCCGACAGTTGGGTCTCCAGCTTGGTATCTTGCCCACAATTCTGCCTGTGTGCTTGACTTTCTTGGTTTGGGACCAGCATTTCCATGATATCTTCTTTCTTTATGATTCCATTTTGCAACAAGTTGTAAATGGCTGGTCTGGTTTTGGTGCGATCTCTCAGATTGATATAGGGTAAATGCCCCATTTGGCGGAGATTCCATGCCACTTGTTCTATGGTGATAGGCAATTCATCCAAGTTGACTTCTGGGTCCGGCGCTTCGGCAGTGATCATATTAATAACCGACCCATGATTTGGCAATGGATTAGTAGAAACATTTGGAGGCTGCACAAAGTCTAATTGGATGGTCTTTGCATCAATAAGATCTTGAATCTTATGTTTGAGTCTCCAACAATAATCAGTGGAGTGCCCGATTTGCCCCATGTGATATTCACATTTTAAATCAGGGTTGTAGTTCTTGGGCTTATAATCATCTCTGGGTACTTCAAAGCCAATCAGATTATCGGCTCTCAATTTAGCCCACACTTGGCTGAGTGGAACCGGTATTGGAGTAAAATTGCGTCGGTTGGCCTTGATTGTTGATTCGAAACAACCCTTTGTTGACTTTGACCTGATTGGTCGGCAGAACTATGGATTTAGTAGGGTTTGCTGGACTTGAGATATTGACCATACCGACAGTCGAATCCTTTCCTTTGTACGTGACATTTTTAGGTGCTGTATATTTCTTTTCTACTTGCAGCTTTCCGGCTGAGATAGCATTCTCAATTCTGCATCCGGCTACTACCACCTGAAAAACTTGCTGACGCATGCCCTATGAGATGAGAAAAGAATGGCTCTTCTAGTGTGTTGATGAAAGTAAAAGTGAGATCCTTTTCAGGCATCGGATTGGTGATTCTTGCAGCTAAAGCTCTCCATCGCTGAGCATATTCCTTGAAAGCTTCATCTTTCTTCTTCTTCATAGTACTCAATCCCAGACCGAGGGTGCCATTTCGATATTGAACTTGTATTGGTTGAAAAATGCCCTGGCTAATTTATCCCAAGTATCAATTTCTTGTGAGTCCAATTGGGCATACCAGGCTAATGCTGGACCAGTAAGGCTATCTTGAAAGGTCTGTACCATCAGTTTATCAAATTTGGCATACTGCCCCATACGTCGTACATATAATCTTGTGTGCATGTTAGGACAGCCAGTTCCATCATTTTTTCGAACTCGGGTGCCTTAAATTTTTCAGGAAAAGCACCTTCCTCAAATTGTGGCAGGCTTAAAATCGCAGTCTGATCAAAGCCGTCAAATGCCTTCATCTTTTCAAACAGTTTCTTCTCCATGTCTCTGGCTTGGGCTTCAAGTTCTTTCTTTAGCTCGGACATATTGAACTCAGTGTGGGAATCATCAACGTTGACTGGTTGCTGCATGATTTCTTTTCCTTTCTGTTCCCCGGAAGATTCTTCAGATGCTATAGGGGTCTTGGACTGGGTAACATTCTGAGTAAGGGTCTGCATTTGTTCGGTAATTCTAAGCAGGGTTTGTTCCATGGCATTGAGTCTCTGTTCAGTGGTCTGATCAGGGGTAGTGTTCCCGGTACTAGCCATCTTTGCTCGTGATCTAGTATAAATGGGACTTCTAACTGGTTTGGAGCTATCTTTCAGGATTTTGGATTCGCTAGACTTGATTCGTAACTGGACCGTAAGAAGTAAGAAGATAAGAATACTAACATACAAACACAAGGATGCAAATATGAATGCAAATGGGGATAATGACCATCAAATTTTGATAAACACATTTATTGGAGTTGTAATAATTCAAAAACAATCTTTCATACAAAGTTAAATTACTATACTAAAAGTTCAAGAACCTTAATTGCTAAAACTAAACTCAGGACTTCTAAACTAGTCTTCTAGTCTTGGCAGGGCAGATGATTTGATCCTCAAGTAGTTGAGTCCTTTTTCGAGCTTTCTTCAATTCATCCTCTAACAGTGCAATCCTATTGTGAGCTTTTTCCAAGCGGTCAATCATCTCTCTATCTCTTTGCAGTAATCCCGATGACAGACTTCAAGCCGAGCTGAAACCATTTCCATGTAAGCAATCATTTCAGGATCAGGTTCAGGTGGTGCTGGTTCAAGAATGTTAGGAGCTTCATATTGGATGTCCTTATTCTTCTTCATTTGATTGGCTATGTACCACCTGGTTGCTCTATAATCCCGAGTCACTTTATTTTCTGGCTCGACTTCGAAAACTGGCTTGATTTCTCTATCATCCCAGATGGCTTTTATTTGGTTTACCTTGGACTGCTTTGCTATCTGAGTCATGGTTGGATCCATATAGTCGAGAATAACTCGTCCCAACTCTGGCTTGACAGTAATGTCTTGTAGCATGCCATATTGCCGGATAACACTTGAGGGGTAATAGCCTGTACAGCCAGTGATTCCAATCAGAGGCACAGTTAGGTATTTCTTGCAACTTAAGATAGCAACGGGACACTTAAACCAACGGGCTTGCCACATAAAGTCTTCAGGTCTCATGTCTTCAAATATTGCAAGTATAGACCAGAAAGGCTCGTTATCTTCCATATGGACCCGTTCAGCAAAAGACTGGATGAGATCATAATTCGGGCGGATAAGGGACCCATTAGCTAGATCTTTTCCGTAGTACTTGGTGTGACTAGCGAACCAAACCATCAAGATGCATGCTTGCCTTGAAACTGCCCCTGCCCTTAGACTTGATGTGATTCAAACTTCTGATTTGTTCTGCTAGAAGGGCGGGAACATATGACTTGCCAGTTAGATATTGTGCTACAAGCTCGATGACTCGGAAGTGAATGAACAGGTTCCCATGTGGAAAGAGTATGGTAGCAAAAGCAGCCACTATGAAAGCATTAACCCGATTTTCATTCCAGGTCACAACTGATACCGTAAAGGAATCTCGGTTGCTTATGTAATTGTCAAAGTTTCCAAACCAATCCATCAAGTAGTTAATCGGATGGAGAATTCATTGCAACCCTTCATGGCTTCAATTACTGCTTCTCTTTTTAATCCCAAAAATTCTGAAATGATGCGGATCGGACTTTGAGTAAGGCTTGGTACATAGATCCCTTCGGAAGTGGGTGGGGCTTGAAGCAACCTAGCATATTCTTCAATGGTAGGACTTAGCACGTGTTGACCTAGACGGAATGCCACTTCATTGGGTTCCCAGAGATGAACAAGGGCTCGAAACATGGTAAATGGAACTTGGACTTAGGTAAATTGAGGATCGGGCCAACCTATCCTTAATGAATGATTGTTGATCGGGGTCAAAACTGACCAACCATCGGTCCAGTAACAGCATTGGATCCTTGAAAGTCTCTACTCGGGGTTCCTTGATGAGACGAGCCCATAGGCTATCGCTACTGTCCGAACTCGAGGAAATCATTTCCTGAGGATTTATAAAGACCCTATTAGGAGACAAATCCTAAATTTTTTTAAAAAATTTACAACTCCATTTTTTGAAAAAAATTGGTCAAATCCCATGAATGAATGCATGATTTGGTAAGGTTCTATAGGTTCCCCGGTCTAGCAAATCATAAGGCTAAACCGGAGTGGGAGTCTTTTCTTGATCTAGAGGGTGGAAACCACAGCCCCCGGACCTTACTTCGAACTCCTCGCTTAGGCTCTTAAGACGGCCTGGGTTCGACCGTATCTAGCACACATTGTGTGCATAATGCAAATGCACATGCAATGAAATGAACTAATTTAAAATCTAAGTTACAGACATATATACAAAAACACATACAAACAATAATTATACAATATACAAAAATAAAGGATAAATTTTAAATTTTAAACTTAAGTGGCTAGCCCTCTTTTTTTTAAAAAAATAAGCGAGTCCCCAGTGGAGTCGCCAAGCTGTCGAGCCTGGATTTTGAAAATCATCCGGTTCATTTCTTAACCCGATTCATATTAAACCCTAACCCATTTAACATGAAATCCTCGACTAGGGGTTAAAAGAAATTTAATTTTTGAAAATATTTTAGTCGCCACCGATATAAATCGGAAAAAATGAAAGCCAGGATTAATGGGTCGGTTAATCCTAACTTAGCCACTAGTCTGCGAAAAGTTTGATTTAAAACAAATTTTAAAAAAATACCAGATATCTGAGTTCGGGGGCTAACCTATTAAAACCTAAGCGGTTACCACTTTAAATTTAAAATTTAGAATTTATCCTTTTCTATACTAAAAAATTCAAACAAAACATTTATAAAACAAATATCTACAAGTTTAATCATTCATTTTTATTTTTATGTATTTTTTTTTAGGATTTAAATATCAACAAACATTTGTATTTTTCCTTTTAAAAAAAAATTATAATATGTACAAAATGATTATTTCAAACTATCAAAACAAAATATATTTTTTCTAATTTTATTGTCGCCCCGTAGGTGCCTACGTACTCGCTAATCGAGATCAGACAAAACGTAGTTCTTTTATAAAGAACTTAGTTTGTTGATCAATTTTATATTTTTAAAATATTCTCACTTTAAGTTTATTAAATTTTGAATTTTTATGAAAACCAATTTTGATGATCCTATGATCTAATCAATTGAATTTTATTTCATAAAAAAATATTTTTCTAAGTCAAAAATCATTAATTTATGATAATTCATGGCTAATTTAATGCTACATGAAAATCAATTTTGAAAACTTTGAGTATTATCTTTATAGCAAATTTATAAAGATAATTTTGATAAAAACTTAATTAATATCATGATTTAAAAAAAAACAATTTTTATCTTTATTATTCAACAACAATTTTGGTTTAAAAAATCTATTAACAATTTATTATTTTTCAAAATTCAATAATCATCACATATGTTCAGAACATATTCAAAATATATCATAACAAAATTAAAATACAAAAACAAAACATCTCATGCATCAAATATATATTTAAAGATCAATCTATATGCAAATACATATTCAAAAATATCCAAAAATATCAAAAATTGCTAAAACATGTAAATTTATATTAAAAATAATTATTCTAATTTTTCTGGATTTTTTACGAATTTTTATTAATTTTTTTCCTATTTTTTCCTATTTTCGAAATTAAATATATAATAAATAAATAATAATAATACACTAACCTGGACCGTTGGATTTTCTCGGATCAGATCTGGAGCGTCTGATCTGTGGACCAAATCTGACCGTCTGATGGAATTGACTCGCGATCTGGACCGTGGATCTACTGATCAAATCTGGAGCGTAGGATCTGCTGATCAAATCTGGACCGTAGGATCCTGATCAAATCTGGACCACAGGATCTCTGATCAAATCTGGACCACAGGATCTGCTGACTTTTGACCGACGACCGTTGACCGACGACCGACACCGTTGACCGATGACCGACCGGGTTGGATTCGGATTTCGGGTCGGATCTCGGAGCTCCGTCGGTCGAAGAAGACGATGACGCTACCTTCAAGCGTTCCTCGGCCGCTCCTGGTGGTTTTCGAAGGCTGCAACCTTGTCGGCCCGACGTGGATGAGGTGCTGCGTCGTTGTGGTGGTGGTTCACTCCCAGAACCACCAGAAGTGGCGGTTCGTGTGGTGGTACGGCGGCGAGGATAAAAAATTTCGAAAAATTTGCAGAACTTCCAAATGCAAATTCGAGCAATTCTAAACACTATAATCAATCAAAACACTTCCTAGATGATCCTAACACTCTTTAATTGGATCGAAATCCTCCCGATCACTTCGAATTTGCAATTTTGCAATTCGAACACTTTCTACTCTATTTTCAGATCTCGATCGTGTAGTGTGTATTTTGCGAAATTGAATTGTGCTTTCTGCTTGTGGGGTGATCCTATTTATAGATTTCGAAACAATTTGTCATTTCGAAGCTTCGTACTTGTTCAATTTTTGAATCACGAATCGTTATACTTTTTCAAATAAGAACGATTCAAAATTGGGACTCGATTCGTGATTGTTGGTTCAAATTGATCACGAATCTTATGTTTATATCATAACTCTTCGATTAAGTGTGTTTAATTTGATCAATTGATACAATTCGGCCAATTTTAAATTTGAAAAATCATGTCCATTCGAATTTTTCCCAATTTTCATGCCTCAATTAATGTGCTTTTGGATGAAAAATACGAATTATGTACAGATGTGATGTATCCCATGCCTAGTTTGTGTCTGTACAATTAATTTCGAAAAAACACAAAGATTCGTTGCTCAAATGATGTCTCAAAGTGGATGAACCGATGTGTCTTTTGGGAAAAAAATTGAACAAAAAGAGGCAAAATCTGCCTTGGGCTAGATCGAACTCGGGTCCCTTGCTCTGTGTCCATGGTCTGAACCGTTAGGCCGTTGGCCTGTGCCTTGGTCATATAGCTAACCCACTAATACTTAAGACTAATAAAATATATGTTATATTAGCTCAAATAATTATTTATTTTAATTTTTTCCTACATATATTTATTTACATTACTATTATTCATTTAATTATATTATTATATTTTATTCCTCTATTTTTTATTTTTCTATTTTCTATTTTCTCTTTACTATTTATATTATTAATATTTTTTATTATTATTATATTTTTAATGAACTCAACATGACATTAATTTATTCTAAACTTAAGCCTAATTTTTAATTGGACAAAAATTGGGTGTCTACACTTATCAACATAGCTTTTCTGATGACTTTGGGTTGCTTGCAAACTTTTTTTTTTTTTTATCAATTTGACTTTATCATTGGCATCTAGTATCAGCTATGCCCAAAATCTTTATCACCAACTTCATCCTAATGAATTGAAGATCAACACTTTCTACCATACAAAGCTTCATATGGTGGCATCTCAATCGACGCTTGAGCTATTATTATAAGCAAATTCTATTAATGGCAAATACTCATCCCAACTATCTTTGAAATCAATACACATGCCCTCAATATGTCTTCTAGAATCTGAATAGTCCTCTTAGATTGTCTATCTATCTGAGGATAATAAGCTGTACTGAAAACCACTTTGGTCCCTAAAGGTTCATGTAGACTTTTCCAGAATCTCCCAACAAATCTGGTGTCTCTATCAGATACTATAGATATTGGTATCCATGTAACCTCATTATCTTCTTGATATACAATATCGTTAACCGTTCCAATTTGTATCCAGTCTTAATCAGTATAAAGTGAGCTAGCTTGGTCAATCTATCAGTAATCACCCATATTGAATCAAACTTTTCTCTGGTCTTAGGTAGAGCAATAACAAAACCCATCATTATGTGCTCCCACTTCCGCTAAGGTATTGGTAAAGGCTTCAATTCACCTGCCAATCTTCTATGTCCAATGTTAATCAATTGATAAGTATAGCACTTAGAGACATATTCCGCTGTTTCCTTTTTCATGTTATTCTACCAGTACAACTTATTTAGATCTTGGTACATTTTATTCCCTCCATGATGGATGGAATAACTAGAATAGTGTGTCTCTTTCAGTAATTCCTTATTAAGCCCTCCTTGCTTTGGCACGTATAGTCTTCCTTTGTATCTCATAACATCTTCTTTATCAACGTGAAAATGGCACAAGTGGAAGATTCTAATGTGTTTGGATCTTCCACTTATGCCATTTTGATCCTTTCAACAAAAGTAAGCTGAAGCTACAGGTTTGCCAATCTTGCACCCACTTGTCTAGTTACTATTTCCTGCTCAAATTTTCTCATATCATCTATTAGATGTCATTCAGATGTGATAATAACTGCAAGTTTCTCCACTTTCGTCCTACTTAAAGCATCTGCCACAAAATTTGTCGTTCAAAGATGGTACTAGATATCTACATCATGATCTTTGATAAGTTCCAACTATCTTCTTTGCCTCATATTCAGCTCCTTCTGGGTAAAGATGTATTTAAGACTTTTGTGATTTGTATATACCTTCTGTCTCTCCCCATATAGGTAGTGTCTCGAAATCTTCAAAGCATGAACAACAGCTACTAATTCTAGATCATGTGTAGGATATTTCTTCTCATAAGGCTTCAACTGTCTAGAAACGTATCCTATCACCTTACCTCCTTAAATCAATACATAACCTAATCCTTGTATAGACGCATCATTGTAGATAGTACACTCCTCACCACTTACTGGTAAGGCTAGCACTGGAGCAGAAACTAACTTGTTCTTCAACTACTAAAAATTGTTTTCATAGTCTTCACTCTACTCAAACTTCACTCCTTTTTATGTCAATCTAGCTAATGAACTTGCAATATTGGAAAAATCTTCCATAAATCTTTTGTAATATCCTGCTATTCTCAGAAAACTTTTGATTTCTAACACATTCTTAGGTCTTGGCCATTCTACAAAAGCTTTCACTTTCTTAGAATCTACTGATATCCCATCTCCACTTATAACATGCCCTAAGAAAGAAACTTGTTTTAACCAGACACTTCATGAATTTAGCATACAATTTCTCACTCTCCAATTTGGTGAGAATTAACCTTAGATGTTATCCATGTTCTTCTTTTGATTTAGAATACAAAAGCACATCTTCAATAAACACCACTATAAACAAATCTAGATAATCTCTGAAGACTCTATTCATAAGATCCACAAAAACTGTTGGTGCATTGGTAAGACCAAAAGGCATGATAACAAATTCATAGTGTCCATAATTAGTCATGAACAATGTCTTTTGAATATCCTCTACTCTAACTCTCAATGGTGGTACCCTGAACTCAGATCATCTTCGAAAATACTTTAGCTCTTGCTAGCTGATCAAACAAATCATCTATTCTTGGTAGAGGGTACTTACTCTTCATCATTACATGATTCAACTCCCTGTAGTCTATGCATAACCGAATACTACCGTCCTTCTTCTTCACAAATATAACTCGAGCTCCCCATGATGAAACCCTAGTCTAATAAACTTCTTCTTCAAAAAAATCATATAATTGCGCTTTGAGCTCTGCAAGTTTTGTAGCAGCCATACAATAAGGTGTCTTCGAAATTGGTGTCATACCAAGTACCTAAGTCTATATAGAATTCTACTTCTCTCTTTAGTGGTAATCCTAATAAACCTTCTTGACAAATTTCTGGGTACTCGTACACAACTGGTATCTGATATGGATCTTTCTTTAGTTTATCCTCTATCACCATAGTTGCTTAAGAGGATCTTCCCCACAACTCATATGTAGGTAAAATTGGAGGTCTTTGCACTTCAAGCTTATAAGCAAATCGATCTCCATTCGCTAAACTAAATTCTACTACTAGATTTCGACAATCTATTACAGCTTGATATTTCACCAACCAATCTACTCCCAATATTACATCAAAACATAGCATATCCAATACTACAAGATTTGCAAGTAATTTCCTGCCTTTTATCTCTATATCCACATTTCTACGAATCATGTTCAATACAGATGCACTTCCCAAATGTGTACTAATAGAAAAACATTAAGACATATGCTCAACATGTACACCACAAAAAAATACAAACACCTCAGATATACAAGAAAAACTCACACCCGTATCCAATAATACATAAGTACTATATAGGAGTATAGATAACATACCCGTTATAATGTTAATACTAGATGTGTTTCTGTGCTGGAGAGCATATACTTTAGTGGGTGCTTTATGTCCTTGACTAAAATAATGAGTTCTGCCTCTCTGAACTCCTAGAATTACTTGTTTTCCCGCTTCCTTATACTTAACTCCTCGGTATCCTCTTTGTCTACACTTGAAGCAAAAAACTTGTGGAAGGACTTTCTCTATGCAGAATTTGAGGCTGTGTCCCACCTTGCCATAAGAGAAATAGACATTCTCAGGCCACTTACAATCCTTTAGGTCATGAGGTCCAAAGCATCTACTACACTTCTTCTTAGTACTTTGAGTAGTTGATCTGAAGTGCTGTGTAACAAGTCTCTTTCCTTTGTCCTGATTCAGAAAACTGGAAGTTGGTCTCTTTCCCAAGTAGATTTGACCTTTTTAAGCTGATGACTTTTCATTCTATTCAGACTCTGCTCCATAGTCTTAGCTTTGTTAACCATTGCTATATAGTTGGTCAAGTCCATCAAGATCACTTGATATTGAATTTCAGTCTCTAGCCCAATAATAAATCTGCTGACATTGGCTTCCTCTTTGTCCTTCAAAGGATTAGGAAGGAATCTCATCAATCTATGTAGCTCCGCTTTATATTCCTTTATAGACATCTTACCTTGCTATAGGGTATAATATTCCTGGAACATCTTTTGCTTTACACTATTAAGAAAGAACTCCCTATAGAAAGCTTGTTGGAACATCTGCCATGTAACCACTCCAGCTATACGCCGCTTGGTGCTCATCCATAAATTATTTGCCCTCCCAGTAAGCAAGTAAGAGGCATACTCCACTTTCTGTTTATCGAGCATGTCTACAGCAGCAAACGTGTTCTCAACTTCCTCTATCCACAACTGGGCATCAAGAGGTCCCTAGTACTAGCTTAAACTTAGAAACCAGGTCAACAATTTGTTAAGGCTTAACACATTTGCAAGTCTAGCCCCATTTCCTTAATTCCCGTTATTTCTTTGTTCTCTTGCCTGCAAGCCTTAGCA